>CM016616.1:151636660-151728712 GCA_005393395.2 Gossypium australe | reverse complement strand
TATATAATATAATAATATCATAATATATAATATACCTTAAAAATCTCAGATTTTTCTATGTTATACCGCCTCAACTATACAAAATGGGTATAATTGCCATTTTGGTCCTTCATAATTTCTAATCTATAATTTAACTTTACTTTCATTTCAATTAGTCCTTTTCATTTAATTTCCTACCCAAACGTTAAAATTTCTCTAACGAAAGTTAAAATAGCTTAATGACACTCCATAAATATTTTTAGAAATATTTATGGCTCACTTTATGAATTCAAGGTCTCAATACCTCGTTTTTGGCCCAATTTTTCTCATTAATTCTTTCAGTTCACAAAATTCACTAATTTTAAAATATTTCTAAAATCGCACTTAACTCATAATTATCGATTAACAAAATTTTCTAACTTTTCGTCAGATTTAATAATCTCGAATCACTGTTCCGACACTATTTAAAATTGGGCTGTTACATAAACTTACTAAGCTTTATGCTTACACCCATTCTTTATTTTTTTTTATAGTATTACAAGCCAACTCAGGAATCGAAAGGACGTCGGAGATCGTTACACACTATCAAAGGATTATATCGGTATTTTGTGACTCGAACGTTTTAAGTTATGGCATGTATAAGGACTTAACTATCTTGTGTGTATAACCTTATGATATGGCTTAAGATTGGCTTGTAAATGTATGGTAATGATTAGCTATTAAAATGGCTAATGAAGAGTATATTTTGGATATTATGTAATGCCTAGTTGGTAATTATTAGAAAGAAATTATGTAAGTATATGCAGGGGAACAGTTTATACAGCAGCAGTGACGTGATTTTAAAAAATCACCAAAAATGGTAGAAATGGAATTAGGTTGTGCATGAGATATAGAATTAAAGCTTATTGAGTCTATTTTTATATGAAAGAAACAGTGTAGGAAAAAGAGTTGTATATTATGAGATAATTGATTTTTAGTGAAGAGAGGTTAGAACTGTCAAACTGTGTAACAGGGGAGACTTTAACTAATAAACTGTACTAATTGGCCACACCAAAAATTCTGGAAAATTATAGTAAGAAGATATATGAGTCTAGTTTTAGGGAAAATTTACAGATCTAGATTTCGAGTTTCGTAACTCAAGTTATAATTGATTTAGTGAACATGATGCAGACGGACAGTTTCAATTTTTATGCCCCGAACTAGTAAGTTAAGTCTAATAATACCTCGTACTCGACTCCGGCAACGGTCTCGGGTAAGGGGTGTTACAGAAAATAACCACAAATTACAAAAATGTGTAAAATAGAAACTAGGTGCCCCAGATATCACAGCCTGAGCTTCTCTGTTCAAACTTCTTGAGGACCATTTTAGGCTCAATATGTGTTTAGGGGATCCGGAGTACTTTGTCGATGCCCCAAGACGCATCCCACTTCTTCATTGTTAGTTCAAGCATAGCAAGACTGCTGTATGTCCTACTTTCGATCAAAATTTGAGCTTCCTTCTCGGGTTTTCAACTCAAATCCCTTTTGATCTCAAGGCGCCCTTTGTGGGTTTTCGCCTCGGCCTCTCCTTTTTCTTTTTTTCGCTTTTTTTGTTTTTTTTGTTTTTGGTTTTTTTTATGAAAAACTTTTTTTTTTGAATATGAACTCACCGGATTGGGCAGGTCCTTGCCATCCATCTTGATTAGTATCCATGTTTCTCCAGAACAAGCCTTCTTTGCTATACAAGGCATTTACTTCTCCTCTGGAGCCCTTTTGGATAAGAAGAATCCTTCTTAATGTCAGGTCCTTTTCCTAAAATTCTCTTAAGCGATCATTTTTGCCATAAGCCCATATCATCCATTTTTGGTACATTCGACCATAAGTACTTTCAATCAAGCTTACTGTAGACATTTTGCTTCATCCAAATAAATCAAAGCTTGGGGAAAAGGAATCTTATCTTCCAACAATTGTTTCCCTTTCATAAACCAATGGGAAAGATTCCCCGGTGAAAGTCCTGACCAACGTTCAAAAAACCTAGAAGGTAAATGGTAACTTCTCTATGCCAACCTTTACAAGTCTCAGTTATTTTTTCAAAAATTTTGAATGGTTTTTTTTTTTTGTTTTTGTACTGAATGGTGTCTGATCTTTGAACAAACTATAAATCTTTGACATTGTGCAATTATGTTCCTTTCTGACATTCTTTATTACCACTCTTCTTCTTCTTCTTCTCTTTTTTTTTTGAAATTTGAATTTGATAACTGCTGACTTTGTAACTTTGGCATATGAAGCGACCTTCTCCCTTTCAGTAACCAATGACCATGAATATGAATCGATGTTGGCTAAAAGCTTTTGAGGAGACTGGCTTGATAATGTCCATGCCCCACATATAGGGAATCTGTGAATCTCCTTTCCATTGTAGAACTATTAACATGGGTTCTTTAAACATCAATCTTAATAGCATACCTGTGTTTAAGTAGCCTAGGTGTCTCTTGGTGATCATATGGTAACATCTTTGAATTCTTGAAGATAACTCAATGATGCCTTGCCTTATTCCTGCAGTGGGCTAATCTTCCATTTTCATCTCCCTCATTAGCTCGTAGTGTCCGCTGTCACTTTGTAAGATAAGATTTACCACTTTTAACAAGTTAGGAAATAAGTTGCAATCTCTGTCATCTTCCAAGTCCTTAGATCCCTTTAAACACATATCCCACTAGAAAGGGAGTCAGTAACAGCGTCGCTCATGTTATTGATATCTGGGACCCATTGTAGGTATGAAAGTAACTTCGAAAGAATAAATGATTCTAAGAATGGTTATTTATGAATGAAGAATAAAAGAATATTTAATAAAATGTATAGAATAAAAAGAAAATATTTGTTCAAAAGGATGCATTTTACTGAAATAGTAATTCTGAGCACGAGCCTACTTCACAAAAGAGATCTTATTGCTTCTAGGCTTAAAGCAACAAGCATATTTTGTACATTACTCCTGGTAAGCTCCTAAATACTACAGGAATTTCTTCCGCAGTCTCATTGCTCAAAACGCTCCCAAGTTCATGCTTCTGCTTTTGGCGCGTCATCTATCTCCACAATACCCATTTTGATGATTTTTTCCACCAACTTCTTGAAAGCTGTGCAATTTTCGATCGAATGCCCTGTAACCCCCGCGTGATACTCGCACTGGACATTTAGGTTATACCATTCTGGGTATGAAGGTTGCAGTGGTTTTATATAACAAGGAGCTACAACATGCATATCAAATAAATTCTGGTATAACTCCCTATACGTCATGGAAATAGGAGTAAACTGAAGCTTGTCTGAACTCGATCTTGGATTGGGTTTTTGCTTTGGGGGGACCGGGTGACTGGTGACTGCCCCCTTTGGCTGGTTTATTGTAAACGGCTTCGGGTGACCCTTGGTATAACCACTTGTGTTATATATATCCTTGTCTTTCCTCTTCAGGGCTTTTGAAGCCCCCTCTCCCTTTTTCTTTGCCTCCGGTAGGCCAATAACAACACGATTGACTTGATCATTACCGGGGCCCATCAGAGAGTTCAGCAGTACTGAAGTATCAGTCCTATATTGAGATCCGATAAGGACAGGTACCTCACGGGAATGCGCGCCTGGTTGAGTCAGGGTACTTATTGGGGAATAAACGATGTCTTTATCATCATCTGCATTGTTGGCCACTGGGTCACTTCTTTTTTCAAGTCCTCCGCTAATAACTGAGCTAGCTGGCCCATCATGTTCTTTTGGAAATCTAGCATTTGCTCTCGCATTTCTTGTTGAATTTGGGACAATTGCTCTTGCATCTGTATTTACCTTTGCTCTATCCTCACCAACCTTTGTTCTATGTTTTCCAGGTTAACTGAAACATTTTACCTAATTAGGGTCATTTTTGTAAAGGTCTAATGCAAATGAATGCAATGTAATGTGCATGTAGTGCGGATGCATGAATGCAAAGAGGCATCGATTCTGATCAATTTCATTTTAGAAAACTTTATTAGAAAACAAGTTCTTTTACATAAAATGGACTACTATATGCTTTCGTCCTAAGCCCTAAAGGTTTTAATTTCCCAAGCAATGGAGTTAGCTCTTGACTATGATTAGACTGTAGCCCATATTTTATGCTTAAAATATCCACCTGTAATACCAAAATCTGTAGACGACCAGCTATCTCTTGAATCTGAACTATCATTTCCCTCATGAGGTAATCTCGACTCTTTAACTCGATGATTATAAGAATGATGAAGTTCTTCTTTCCAACATTCCTCTCTCGTTTCAAGAGGCTCGATCTGCAGTTCGTAATTGTGTAATGCTGATTTTAACTACACTTCATTTCCTTAATCTTGTTCAAACTTAACTTCAACTTGATTGCAGAGTTACAACTTTGAGAGTAGTGAGGAGACTATCCCAGCTTAGCATCAGTTTTCCAGAAAAGTATTGACTATTTACTCTGGCTAGTGTCGTACTCCGAGGGATTCTTCCGCTTCCATGGCTCATAAAGATTAGAGTTTTTCTAGAAGAAGAAGGAACTGCGGAGCTCCAGACATTTTAGATTGTACCTGTTCAATAGCTTTTCCCATTCTAACCACAGGTGAAAGTCATCTATTCTGGTTCGTCTCTTTGGATCTATCAAATGGGGTCGATACAAATTTCTTTCACTTCTTCACACGAACCAAATCCCTTGCAATGTTGTTTGGATTGTAACGATGAGCCAAGAAGTTCATAATAACCTATCTTTCCATCCTAGATGGTTCTACTAAATTTAACGCCCATTCTTCGGAAAGAAATTTCCATTATTGCCCATTGGTACTGACAGAATACGACCTTCGACTTGGGTGAAATTAGGGTGAAATTAGTGCTGATAGAAACACCAGAAGAACGCGGCATTGACTCGGCACTATGGTTGTTCCCCTGTGAAGCATTGGATAAGACTTTCGTTCTTTCCTGAGGCTTCTTGTCTTAACCACAGAAGCTCTCTAGTTAGCACTTTGTTCATTGCAACTATATCAAGGAATGGAGCTCCAAAGGAATATGTGTAGGCCATTAAAGCATGGCAAGTCTGCAGAGAAGTGCGACTGTGTGTTGTGATGGTCAAAAATAATTATAGACAGTAATCTCTGGATTCTCAGCTTCACCATTGACATTCTTCATACTTTTCTACTTCAATAAAAACAACTGATCTTTGCACAACTGCTCGCTCAATCCATGTGATCTTGTACTCATGATTGGATGGACTGACTTTTATCCTCAGGTTTTTAAGGCTTCGTTTAGCCATGGTCCAGTCCAGGGAGTATGGATCTATGGCATTCTGATTGGAAAAAATCCACAACCGGACTAGGACGAATTATCATCAATATTCAGGGAAAGACCTCCTTGAGTGGCTATGAAATTTGAATAGGAACCCCTATAGCCAAGGGCACCTCCTCTAATGTCTGTGAGTTTGTTTCGATTATCTTGAAAGATTGGCAAACAAGTAAGCACCCCTGTTTCGCAGCGTGCTACCTTAAAATGACATCCATCACCCTCAGCACTTCTTGAGAGTCTTCAGATTCCTATCTGCCCCGAGCATTTTGAGTTGCTTGTACGGATGTCTTTGCAGCAAAGCTGATTTGACCGATAAAGCCGTTTAATTCTCTTTCTGTTTTGCCTATTTGAGTCATCAGGTCTTGCATTACCGTTGTTTCTGTTAGATGTAATATCTTCAAATAAAACTGTGAACTCATGCTTGTTATTTTGGAAAAGCGTCAACAGTAAATAAACTTGTCTCCCCATCGTAAGCAAAGTCCTTTCCAGCCAATTCATTGTCACAGGTCTCTTGCCCTCTACCAATCACTTTCCTTCCAACACCCTTACCGTCTACAGGGTAACCACCGGATTTTAGCACTGCCCCATTTCCTTTTGCTCAAATGGATCCACACTCTTCTAACTGCCTAGGTTCTAACTATGCGAACGACTGCATTGTCTTCCACTTTATCAAGGAATCCGTTTTCCATAACCAGCTTTCTAACTTAGAAACTGATCGTGAATCGATACCTCTAAAATAATGAGATGATATGCACGAAAATAAATACAACGAGTTAGTATCGTGAAGTATAAAACAAGCGAAAATAAACAAACACCTACCCAGGTGACCACTAAGGTTTGACGTAGTTCTACCTAAGGTGAGCTCCTAGGGTTCACTATATGTGGTTTTAGTTCTACAGTTGAGGTACCCGAACCAGCAGATTCCTCGATCCTCACCCATTATAGGCTCATACGGATCGAGTTCGGTTCAGGGGAATACATTTCCTTATGGCCATGCGGAAGTGAAAACTTCACGAAGACATAGGTACAGATGTATCCCGAAAGCAGTCCACTAGCGCATGTAGAGGTGAAAACCTCACGAAGGCATAGCTTCTCGCTCCCACTTAAAGGTGTGACCACAATGGTCATGCAATGCAATGCCAAAGTATTCAAGAGATCCAATATAACATTGAAAGTGCATTTAAAGAAACATGAATTCCGAAACCATTTTCCAATTTTAATCAAAAGGACAAGGATCAATCAATCTATGGCCTGACTCTCAACGAATAAGTCCCCAGTGGAGTCGCCAAGCTGTCGTAACCATTTTTTTGTAAAACAGTAAATGACGCGGTCGACTCGATTTTTGAAAATAAAAAGGAAGGGAGTCACCGATCTTTATTTGGGTGTGATCGGATCACCCTTGTTTTAAATAAAACACCTCAATTTATTAAAACGATGCTTTTGGTCTACGAAAATTTGAGAAAAATGGGTTCGGAAGTCAATTACGTGCGAAGAAGGATTAGCACCCTCGACACGCCCGAAATTGGTACTAAACTGACTGATCGATGTCCTATTGTTGAAAACTTAGAAATGATTTGAAAATAGATACTTTTTATTTCTAAAACTTGAAAGAATTAGAAGGGGCGTTTAAGGCCCTCTTATTTTCGGAGAGATAAAGCATCAAGTCCAGTAAGTTAGGGCGCGATACTTTTAGACTCCCGAAACTAAGCTTGCCTTTTAAGACTTAGTTTTACATTTGAAGAAGATCTTCCGTCATTTGTCAAACGAGAAATCAGAACCCAGTAAGTTAGGGCTCGTTTTCTCGAAGGTCCAAATTAGGAATATTGCCTCTATTTTAATATAAAAACTTATCCGAAGGATCTAGATGTTGAGTCCAGTAAGTCAGGGCGCAACATTTCGAATGTCCGAAATTAAGTGTTTTGTTTAAAATTTAAGTTGTGATTTCAAAAGGGATATCCCGTTGTTTAGCTTCAAACGAGGAGAAATCAGAACCCAGTAAGTTAGGGTTTGATTCACTCGAATTGCTAATACGAAATGTCGATTTAAAAATGGAATTTGTGGTTTTGAAAGGGATCTCCCGTTGTTTAACTCGAACGAGAAAAATCAGAACCCAGTAAGTTAGGGCTCGATTCACTCGAGCTGCTAATACAGAAATATTGGCTTATTTTTAAAAACCTGATGTATCGAAAAAGATAGAGCGACAAATGATGAGATGTTACACGTGAAAAGAATAATGAAAGACACATACACTTATACATACATAAGTAAGGATGATAATAAGATAATAACATATTAACAAGGACAATAATAAAAATAATAGAAAGTACAAAAGGAATAAATAACAAACACAAAAGAAAGAAATATATATATATATATATATATACACAAATGGTAGTAAAATAATAATAATAATAATAATAATAATAATAATAATAATAATAATAATAATGATAATAATAATAAAAATGTAAAAGAAAATAAAAATAAAAGAATAAAATAGTAATAGAATAAAGTAGTAGTAAAAAATGAGGTAATGATAATAAATAATATTACATTAATAAATGAATTATACTAATAAATAAATAAAGAAGTAAGGATAATAATGATAATGGCGTTAGTAAATAAAAAATAAAAAAATAGTGATACTAATAATAACAGTATAGTAAAGTAGTAATAACAATGATAATATTAATTGCAAAATAACTAAAAAGGGAGTAAATTGAACTTAAAACGAAAGTTTGGGGTCAATTCGAAATAAAAATAAAAGAAAAAGACCTATTTGTACGCGTGGAGGAAGCGGAGGGACCAAATATGTAATAAATCCCTTCGGCCAAAACGCGCAACAGTGAGGGAGACGAAATTGAAAACCAAAATAAACGATTGGGCGAGATTTTAAAATAATAAAAATCTAATTATAAAACAATAAAAAGGCAGAAGGGCTAAAAGTGCAATTAGCCCTTCCTTTAAAAAAAACACGCGAATCCTAGGCTCTGGGTCGGGTCAAAATCGGGTTGGTTCAAAACGACGTCGTTTTGGGGTTAAAGGCCAGTCCCCAAAACGACGCCGTTTCAGGGGGCTATTTAAGGCCCCATAACCCCAAAAAAAATCATTTCACCCGAGTTTTAAAAAAAAAATTTCATTCTCCTTTTTTCTCTCTGCAAGGGGGGAGCTTCCGGCGAGTGGGCCGCCGTTCACCATCAAAGGCCGGAAAGGTAATATTTTATTTTATTTTATTTTTAGAGAAAATATTATATTTATGTATATTAATCTAAAAAACAGTAAAAGATAAAATTGCCGAAAATAAGAAAAAGAAAAAAAGAAAAGAATAAAAAGAACTTCGCAAATGGAATCACCTCTGTTCTCTGTTTTTGATTCTTTTTGTTTAATCTCTGTTCTTGAATCTGTATTGATTTTTTTGCTTGCTATTTTTGTTGCTTTTTATTAATAATCGAAAAAAAAAACCTTCTCCAAAATGTTTTGGCTTTGGCTTTTATAGCCATTTACAAATACTTTCTGTATTTTCCTTTGCATATTTCTCTGCTCTGTTGCCTCTGTTTCTTTGCGTGTCGGTTTCTTTTTGCAAGGTGTGGGGAGCAAGTAGTGATGGGACGGTGGTCGGTGAAGCAAGTGGGGGTTGCGGCGCTGGGCAGAGCAAGTGGCTAGGGTTAGGTTTTTGCTTGTTTTGGGTATTGGGCTGGGTAGAATTGGGTTTTAGGTTTGGGCTCAGTGGGTCATTTGGGTATTAGGTTATTTGATTTGGGTTTTGTTTTTTTGTTTGTTTGGTCTGGGGTTGATGCTGAAGTGGGCTTTGGAATTGGGTTAAATGTTTTTTAGTTTATGTTTAGATTTGATGGGCTTTCATTGGGTTGGTCTAATGTTGGGCTATTGGTATTGGTTTGGTTCTATAAGATCGCTAGCCTGGGCAAAATTGGGCTATGACAATTTCATTTTTTGAATGAAGGCACAAAGCCAATACATATACCAGCCATTTAGCTGGTCAAATCAAAACAAATTTTCACCTAACATTACCTTGTATCACTAAGTAACATTGGAACTTATGAAAACATTGCTTGCACACATAGATGTACTGATTTATCAATCCATCAGTACCTAATTACATCAAAACAATATCAACTTAGTTCAAATCTGACTAAATTACAGAGCAATATTTAAGGTAACAAAACGGAATGAAATACAATAGCAGTATTGAGCTTCAACTATTGCATGCATACTTATGTGCTGTAAGTGGGGCTTGATCTGCTTCTTCATACTTCATGTGGTGTAAATGCGGTATGCAGGCCAAACTTCAACAATTCTTCCCTATAATATTAAGAGAATAGACAATAGTTTCAGAAAAAAGTTGTATTTTCAAATAAGCTTATATAAAGACACAAAAACAAGTATCCAACAACACCTGTACAATCATACTCTCAAATTACAAAAAAATTCTACAATCAACAATCAAACTCCAATACAAACCTTACAAGTTTCAAATTCAGATTATTACATGACATTTATTTAAAACAAATCAAACCGTAACCACAACAACTAATATCACAAATAACAAGGCAAAGATAAAACCCTGTTTTCCTATCTTGAGTTTTTTTGCTAATGAAGTCGCAGTTTCAAATATGTTTAGAATAAAAAAGAATTTAGCATCTTTCTCTACTTAAAGAAAAAAAATACTTCACAGCCTCCATGAAATCCTTCCCAGCTATACCCCAAGTAGCTTGAAAAAATTTAGCAGAATATCCATCTGGACCCAAGGCCTTATTACTACAGAAAATTGTTTTCTTTATCTCATAAAAACAGGTCCAAGCAGATCAGCTTTCATATCATCAGACAACTCAACATTTAAAATTTCCTTCAACAGTGCATCAGAAAAAGAACATACCCTATTATCCACAGTGTCAAGAGTATTACTAATGAAATGTCCCAATTCAGTAGAAATAGCCTCAAAAGAATCCAACTTTTGTCCTTGGCTATCAATAAGAACTTAATCGGTGTTTCATTTTAGCCTAAAAAACTTGTAAGGGAGTCGTTCGCTATTGAATTGCAAAACTAGAGGATGTTGTCTATGGCACATATGACTCATCTCGAGAGGTAGTTCAGTACATTTCTCATGTAAATTAAATTCACAATCAAGAGAAAAGTAAGTATATTTTGTTAATGATTCCCAACACCCAAAGCAGTTAGCAACATGTTTAAGTTCTTAATCATCATTTTTAGTGGAAATTAATGGATGTTGAAGGGCAACATGCTCAATCTCTTTCAAGTTATTCTCAGCAATATTAAGTTTAAATAAAGCACTTTTAATATGCAAGTTCAATTCACAAGAGTAATGATAAACAAACTCATTACTGCTTTTATCGCAAAAGAAAAAATGGCAAATGTAGGTTGATGAATAACCTGGATTCTTAATAAGAAGACTATGATGCACAAGATCAAGCTGGAAAGGGTGACCAGCACATATCTTGTGAAGGCAATATCCATAGTTTTCCGCACAGCTAAAACATGGAGCAGATACTTTCTCCCCAAACTTGGAGCAGTCAGCTACTCCACTTTGAAATTATATAAATTTTGATATATTAATAATTTAAATTATGTAAACTTTAAAATATAGTCATATATTTTTACTATTTTTTATATTGCATCGGATTTTAATTATTTTTACTAGTGTTAGTATAAACTAGAAAAAAAAAGTGTAAACGCCCGATTTTCAAGGGGAAAATATTTAAATTGAATGAATTAATATTTTGGATTTATTTTGGATTAAGTTAATTTTGAATTTCATTTTAATTTGTACTTGAATTGATTGGTTTTGGTTTACGCCATTGAATTTTGGACTTATATGTATATTTGCATCTTATAATAAATCTTGAGCTAAATTTTAATTTATAGATATAGAGATCTATTAATTATAATTTTAATATGACAATTGAAAATTTCTAAAAAAGTTGCAAAACTACAAAAGTAGTTCTCAGCTTTTACAAAGTTTACAAACGGATCCTTAGTGTGTTCTAGTATCTCCAACGACACGTCGCCATTGTTGGCACACTAACTGCACCACCCACTGTAAACTCATCATGGCCTCCTCTCCTGCTCGACTTCAAATTTTTTAAGCCTTGGCTAGTGGGGTAAAATTTCACCCTCCAATGTCCCTTGAATTGATAGAATAAAAAGTTCTGATAAGTTGTGTCACAAGGCATCCTATAATTAGTTCACATATTAAGTAATGCCAAATTCTATTAGAGATATCACATTGATTGACAAATTAAAGTTCTAACACCAAATTTGATCATTTGAAAGTAGAAGTACCATTAGAAGATTCGATAAATTACAATAAGCATTTTAGACATTTTCCCATGTGTAATATTGGCTATCTAAACATGTATTATCTAATTCAAATATTTAATGCAGTGTTTGGTTTTTCATACTTGTATCCTATCACTGTGAGTATGTATTTTTTTTAGGTGAATATATTTGGTAGGTTGCTTTATTATAGGGATTGGATTAAATTAATATCTCTACTATTATGTGGATCAATTTAGTCCCTATATTATTGAAATGAATTAAATAAGGTTAAATTTCAAAAGAGTTAATATTTACTATTTAAAAATCATTTATTGTTTAATAGAGTTATATTTTAAAGGTTATTTTTTATGATTTTGTAGATAAATTATTTTGTTGGGAGTTGAACCGTGAATGAGAAAAATAATTTTCATGATATTTTTTAAACCGTAAATGTTAATTTTTTTCCACTTTAGCTTTGTTTGAGTATTTTTAATTGATTCATTTAATAGCAAAGAAACTAATTAACTTTATAAGTGCATTCCATTTTCTTAACGATTTTTGTAATTATCTTTGGTAACTCTTGTTGGTCTAAAATCTTATAGCATTTGTAATTAATTGCATTAAGCTCAGATCTCTTATTCTTTCTAACAATTTTTGTAATAAAATTATAAGATGTAAAGTCATAGGATATGATTGTTATGCACAATTAAATATGACTAAAACACTTCTTGTGTTTTGAAGGAGACATGTCCTTGTTGAAACACACGAACTTGAAACATTCTTGTCCTTTTATCAAATAAAAGAAAACCAATCTAGTGCAATTAGAATACATAGAGCTGAAGCATCTACAACAAAGACGCAATGAATGTAATATAAATATGACTCTAAGAATGAGAGAAAAATTATCTCAAAAAAAATTTGAGTTTTCGAAACAAAAAGCTATTGCCCAATTATTATAGTCTTCGTGTAATTACAATCGCATTGCCCAATTACAAGAAACTCTAAATTCAACAATCAAACATCAATGCAAACCTCACCAGTTTTGGCTTAGATTATTACATTATATTTATTTAAAACGTATATGTCGAAAAAAATCAAATTTCTATGACAACAACTAGCATTACAAGTAACAAGGCAAAAATCAAACTCTATTTTTCAGTCTTAAGTTTTCCTGCAAATGATGTGATAAGTTTCAAATATGATTAGGTCTAAATTGCTACATGGGCCATTCCAACCAATGTTGTAGAGAATCAGGTGCTTCACAGTTCCAATGGATAATATATTTGCACTTTTGACTTTGAGCATTCAAGAGCTAAATTTTCACAAGGCTCACCGCATTCATCACAATTAGGGTAGTAATACTTCTTTTTCACAATGATGATTGTATGTGGATGATTTGTTTCTTCATAAATGTTTCTGAGTTTGAGGAACGGATATTTTTCAAGAACACATTTAACATGAGCAGGAGTATCACATGTTGCACAATGATAAAACCAATAATTTGGATCTCAACTTTATTCACAGATATCACAATAATAACTTTATAAATAACTTTTACAATCATGATTGGTGAGTGAAAGAAGATGCTCATCGCATTTGTAATGGGCTGTAATTGGAAGTGAAAAATAATTAAAATGTAACACAAAATTGCAATCCTTACACCAAAATGCATTTCCCATTGTGTTCCCCGTGTAATAACACCACAAACATGATGCAACACAAATACACAGAATAATTCCGATGAAGGCCTATTGGCTTTACTCCCCAAAACCTCCTCTCTATATTTATATTGGCCATTGAAGATGAGATAAATCTAGTAGGAGAGGAGATGATGCCTACCTTTGTAACTCACATTCCTTACCAATGTTAACCAAATTTGCCTATAAACTCAGTCAATTGTTAAACAAAGCTAGAAAGAAGTTATTTTTGTAATATGCAGCAATTAATTAGCCCATTAAACAACTGTTTTGAATCTTAAAAATAACCGAAGCGAAGGTTTGGGGTTGCAAAATATGCGCCTTCAATAATAATTCATCAATGTCCGAGTAACATAGGTTCAAAGTGAAAAAGGAATGAGAAAAGTTACAGTGAGTACTGGAATTAAATGAAATTGTAACATCACATTTATAATTTTCTTTATTTTCAATAACATAATCAATTAAAATTTATGTTATTTTTATCATCCTCGTAATCCTTTTTACAAGTCCTATAGTAGATTGTTTCTTATATCTAAAGTAATAAATACATCATGATTCTTGTCTTGTAGTTTCCTACCGGAGCTAGTGATACAATCATGCCTATTAGTATCCCTATTTTTGAGCTTCCAATGGTATTTCCTCGATTGAGGTTGTCAAAACCAGCTTCCTCATTAAAATGCTTGCTTCATTCAGTACCTTGATCGGCGACATCAGCTCAGCTTTGATCGTCATCCTTGTCACCGCTGTTACAAAAGGAAAAAAAACAGGCAATATCATTACGCATCAACTTTCTCATGATCCATAGATGAATTTTTAGACAAATAAGAAGAAACAGACATGGAGAGATGGATGATTTAGATATGTAAGCAAGCAAACGCATATCCGACTTCCCCTCCGTCGGCAAAAATTTGGAAAAGAAAGAGTTGGGATTGCAGATCGCCTACTCGGAATAAATAATAAGTCCAACAGCTACTGCAGCAAAGGCCAAAAAGTACATCCAATCAACCTGTAAAGGATTAACTTGTATCAGAAAACGGTCATTGATCAATCAAATTTAGATTTGAACTCCATATCAATTTTGAAAATAAAAATAAAACAGAAAATTCCAACCTTTTCATGTTACAACAGCCCACATGTCCGAGGTAAGTGATCGTGTATGTGAGAGTCTTAAAAATTTATAAAAAGAATGATCGAGCCTAGAAACTAATTGTAACAACGATTTTTGTGCCTTGATCCGTAAAAATCCCTAAATTATGTTAATATCTCTTTCGAGAGTAAAAACAACTGACTCTATTTAGATTAATTAAAATCTCTTTCTAATTAAAACAACTATTGTCGCATTAACTCGATCTATGAATTCCCCTATTAGATTTGACTCTAATCCGGTAGAAAATGTCGTTCTATTTCTAAGATTGCATGTAACTCCACTCAATTATGCTAGATCTACTCTTAAACAGGGATTTTTGCTCCACTGAAATAAGCACATTAAACATGAATTAATATCCCGAAAACATTTAAACATAAATTAAGTATACATAATTGAGAACAAGAATCAAGTATTTATCATATAATTCAAAAATTAATAATAAGATTCATATAGGTTTCATCTTCCCTGTGTATCTAGGGAATTTAGTTTATAATCTGGAATAACATCATCTCAAAGTTAGAAAAACAACAAGACATAAAGAAACCCAATAAAACTTCTAAAGAAATTGAATGGAGATATTCAATCTTGAAGGAGGTCCGTTTCTGAAATGAATCCGATAGCATTCTTCGAGTCTTTTCTTCGTTCTCCTCTGCGTGTTCCCCTAGGCCTTCTTCTAATATGTATGTATAAATTTTAGAATGCTCAGAAACCCCAAAAATTGAGTTTTTCAGCGTAACAAGGAAGTAGGGTGCGAAATCGACACGGGCTGGCACATAGGCGTGTGGCCAGCCTGTGTGGAAATGCCCAGGCCGTGTAGATCCTGGAAACAATTCTTTTTGCCTAATTTTGGCTTGTTTTTCTTTTCTTTCACTCTCCTATGCTCATCTAAGTATAAAAACATGAATTTAAAGGATTAGGAGTATCAAATTCACTAATTCACATAATAAATTATCCAAAAATGCATGAAAAATGAGATTAAAAACATGTTACTTTTATGGCTTATCACTCCTCCTTACCAAAGGCACGCACAAATACCCAACTAGCAATTTCTTAAGTTGATTGAGCGAAATTATTGAAATAAAACACTATTATCAAGGAATTAAAACATCCATTATAAAAATTAATTAGTGAATAGTTTTGAAAATTAAATAAACAAATTTCTTAAGTGCATTATTTGCAAATATTAACCTTTTGGAAATTGATAAATATTACTAACATGTCAATATAATTGTAAACTATATTCTTAGTGATAATTATGTCATGTTTTTAGTATGTAAATTAGTGATAATTATGTTGCTCTGAATAAATTTGTCAAATAGCATATTTCAATTAATTTGAAGTTGCATAAGAAATCATTTTACACAAGTAAATTGAAAATAATTTAAAAGTTAAAAGTACATAAATATTCAAGAAATAAATACATATCCAAACAAGTAAAAACAAAAATTTAAGAAACACGATGTTGTCGTCTAGCTGCCATCAAATTAGTAGTGATGTCATTACGAACTTTTGTCATTTCATTAGTACTCATACGCTAAACTTCTTGAGTGGAGTTTTTTGTAGATTGAAAATTTCTCGCGACAATGTTGATTTTTGTAGGTTCACGGTGGAGGTTTTTTTTTTTTTTTGAGATTTACATTGGGCTTTTGAGATGAAAGTGGAAATAGGAGAATGAAGGCTACTAATATCTTGGCACTCCTATTAGGTTTGATAGTATGCGGCAAGGGGAGTAATTTTTGAGCAAGCATAATTAGATATGTCATTCCACATATCTCATTCTCAATTAACTGTTGAAAAAAGTTGTCCATCATTGCATAAAGTTTTTAGACCAATAGTCCAAACGTCTAAAGATTAAAGCCAATGAGGCATAAACAAGTAATTTTGCGAAAACAAAATAAGAAAACTCAAGTTTCTCACTAAATCTCAGCATTAATTGTGAAAAGATATGATATTGTTTTGTTGTAGATGCATTAATCTTTAGATATTTTATTAATCCGCTAATTCATAAAAGTTTGGCATGCATCTAATAGTTGCTTTTACAGATTTATATGAATCACTATATATTGAAGTTTAAATAAAAATCCTTTAAGGATTTAGAATGTTGGAAGCATATAAAATGATCTAGCATGCACATATATAGAAGGATTATGGTCAATGTTTTTTATGATTATTGTTAAACTCTTGGAGATATCAAAATATATTCCCTAGAATTTTTCGTTACCTATAACTTTCAAAAAAATGATGATATAAACATTTATCAAATCTATTTAAGTGATTATTTGAAAACTTAATATTCAAGATTGGAATATGTAGAATATGACATATTATGTAACGTTGTCATTAGGGGGAGTAAATATGCGCTATATTTGTTTCTCTTAACCGAGGTTTTGTCCCGCTGAATTTTCCTAGTAAGGTTTTTAATGAGGTAATAAAATATGTGTATTATAAATAAGTGTACTCTTTTTCCATCACTAAGATTTTTTTCTCACAACGTTTTTATCTCAATAAGCTTTTAATGAGACATATTATTTACTAATGGATATTTAAGAGGGAGTGTTGTAAATGTCCATCAAGATCAAGATAAGTTTGATGAATTTTAGGACTCATACCTATAAATATAAACTTTGGAGAGTATTGTAAACAACCCAATTGATCAATAAAAATAAGGGCAAAGCCAGAAAAATTTTTGAGAGAGTCAGAATTAAATTGTTTATTTTTAAGATAGCAAAAATGATATTTCACCATTTTAATAACATATATCTTTATTGTTTAATACGGGTATCATTTAATAATTGGATGTTGAGGTCACCCGGTTTTCTTTAATGTGAAAGGATTGAACCATCGAACGTTTTGTAATTAATGATTGAAATGAGCTAAAAAATCTTTAAAGATTAAAATGAGAATAATGATATAATTTAGGGACTAAAAAGTGCTTCAAACCTTAAAGAAAATTGTCTTCAACAACAACGAAAACAAAAAAAAAATTAATTAATTTTATAATTTTTTTTTTACTTTTTTCCCTTTCGTTCGTAATTACTACCTTAAAATTTTCATTTTCAGGAAATACCTACATGCTCTTTCATAAATTATTCACTTCATTTTTCTTAAACAACAGAACAATAAACTATATTTTTTTTCTTCAAAAATCTACCATTCCTTTAAAAGATAAATATATAATATTTTACATAATTTTTAATATTTTTTTCCATTCAGCTGGCACCCTTTATTTTTTAACACTTACTCTAATTCATTATTCAAAAATGATTTTTTTTTTGTTAAAATAGAATTTTAAAAAATTCAAGTCAATCTTTTAATTGAAATAGTTAATTTTAAATTTTTTGGACTAACTCATAACATTATAAAAGTATTTGATCAAATTATGATACAAAAAAATAAAATATAAACTAAAAATGAGAAATAGGAATAGTGGAGGGACTAAACCCTATATTTGACCATTTTTTATAATGTAAATTAGGAGATTTGGTAGCAAGTTTCTATGGCCTCTCAAGTTCCAGAATAGGCTGCACAGAGCAGCAATAGGAGCTTCAACTCTCTAACAGGTTCTCATGCTTCTGTTAAAACATGGTTTAAAGAACACAGAAATCAGGAAATTATAGTTTGAATAAACATGGTTCAACTTAAAAACATGTTTCCCTTACATTTATACTTCAAATACAAAAGCCTAGTTTGGATGATAAATACAATCAGCATTACAAGTAATCAAGTCAAGACCATACTCTGTGTTCTCCGCAAAAGAAAAGGGTAGTTTTGGATTATAGTCACCTTAGTCCTCCGAATCTGAAGGACATTCAACATGGACAATGAAGTTGCATCCAGAACATTCTAAAGCCAAATCTAAACAGGGCTTACCACAATCACTGCAATTCGGATAGTAATAAATCTTCTTAACAACTGTGACAGGGTGCTTATGAGTGTCCTCATTTACTTTAACGATACTCCCGAGTTTGATGAATGGATGTTCTCCAAGAACACAATTGACATGAGCAGAAGTATCACATGTTGCACAATGATAAAACGAAAGTTTTGGATCTCGACGCTCTTCACAAACATCACAAAAATGACTTTCTGAGTAACTGTTATCATCATTATAAGCTAGTAAAAGAAGATGTTCATCACTTTTGTGTTGAGATATAATAGGCAACGAATAACATTTATGATGTAAAGAAAAATCGCAATCCTTACAACGGAACAACCCTTTGATATCATCATCACCACAAGCAACGCATCTCCCTCTATATTCAAAGTAGAAAAGAAGTAGGTGTTCATGTCCTACACATATGCGAGGCACTCCAGGTGTAAGAGCAATTATACATCGAAGGCATGTATAATCCTTACATTCTTCGCATTTATAGGCAAAAGCATTAGAAAAGCAATCACATTTTACACACCGAAATACTTCGTTTGAAGTAAGGATTAATGGTGGTCGGCAACGATGGTGCCAAACATGCTTTACCTTTGGTAACTCGACACAAACTTCATGAAGAAAGAAATCACACTGTGTACAGTAATAAAATGAAGCCGCAATCGGTAACAAGCACCCATCACAACATTTATTATCGTACTCACCTACTCCGTCACTTAACATTAAGTGGTGACTATGCTTGAAATGTTCTATAACTGTGGCTTCTCCAGCATCATTCCTTTGAAGAACCTTGGTTATGGAGCTAGCAGACTCATTAGGAGATTCGTTATCTTTTTTTTCTACTATTTCATATAAAGCTTCATCCTTCATTACACACTTCACATGGAATATAAAATTGCACATTGAACAGTAGTAACTACCATGCTCTGTATTGACTTCATCATGGCATATTATGCAATATAAAACTCTAAAATCTTCTATGTGATGGAAGTATTTGTGAAGAAGGCGATGGTCATGCCATTTACTTTTGATAATGCGAGGCAATGAAATGCAATTTTTATGGACTATAATGTTGCATGTACCACATGTATAGGCAACATGATTTCCTTCTGTGCCACAAGCATCACAAATGAATGGAACTTGTCTCAAGAGCAATGAGAATGGATGTTGATGACCTTCATCTTTAATAATTGGCGATGGTGATAAACATTCAATATGAATAACAAACTTACAAGATGAACAACCATAAACAAATCCTCTTCGCCTTGTTACTTGGCATATCTTGCAAGAGAGCCTTTCGCTATTAAATTGTAGGATAAGAGGATGCTTGCGATGGCACACATGATTCAATTTGAAAGGAATCTCAGCGCATTTCTCATGTAAATTAAATCCACGGTAAGGAGAAAAGCGTGTATAATTTGCTAATGGTTCCCGGCACCCAAAGCACTTAGAAACATCTTCAAGTTTTTCATCACCATTTTCAGTGGAAATCAGTGGATCTCGGAGGGCAACATGGTCAAGCTCTTTCAAATTACTCTCAGCAATATTAAATGTAAACAAAGCACATTTGATATGAAAGTCCAATTTACAACTAGAGCAGTGATAAACAGACTTGTCACCAAATTCATGACAGAAACTGCAAAAGTACGCTCCAGATAAATGAGGTGACTTTTGCATAAGAAGAAGAGGATGGTTGAGATGAAAAGGGTGATTAAGCTCCACAGGTGCCACGGCACATACCTTGTGAAGATAAAACCCACAGTGATCCGCACAGCAAAAACATGGAGCAGACACCTTCTCCCCACACCTGGAGCAATCAGTTACACCGCTTTGATTGTGGATCAGCTGCTCTTGATTCAAGATAAGAAGCAGGGGATGTTGGTGCCCATTAAACAAGGTAAATGGTTGTTCATGATTTGTACTCTTAATACCTTGTGGTGGTGATTGCGATGCACATTCAATGTGAACAACAAACTTACAAGAAGAACAACCATAAACAAATCCTCTTCGCCTTGTTACTTGGCATATCTTGCAAGAGAGCCGTTCGGAATTAAATCGTAGGACAAGAGGATGCTTGCGATGGCACTCACGATTCAGTTTGAAAGGAAGCTCAGCGCATTTCTCATGTAAATTAAATCCACAGTCAGGAGAAAAGTGTGTATACTTTGCTAATGGTTCCCAACATCCAAAGCACTTAACAGTATCTTTGAGTTTTTCATCACCATTTTCAGTGGAAATCAATGGATGTTGAAGGGCAACATGCTCAAGCTCTTTCAAATTATTTTCAGCAATATTAAATGTAAACAAAGCACATTTAATATGGAAGTCCAATTCGCAAGAGCAGTGATAAACAGACTTGTCACCAGATTTATTGCAAAAATCGCAAATGTACTCTCCAGATGAATAAGGTGCATTTTGCATAAGAAGAGGATGGTTGAGATGAAAAGGGTGATTAAGCTCCAGAGGTGCCTCGTCACATACTTTGTGAAGGTAAAACCCGCAGTGTTCCGCACAGAAAAACCATGGAGCAGAGGCCTTCTCCCCACACCTGGAGCAATCAGTTACACCACTTTGATTGTGAATCAGCTGGTCTTGATTCAAGATAAGAAGCAGGGGATGTTGGTGGCCATAATTGTTAGACTCCTCCATTTCTCCTTCCCCAAGCAATATAAATAAAAGAAAAAACAAGACTACAAGTGAAGAAAGATAAACATTGAGGAAGTGGGAGAGCATTTGATGTTAAGAGGCAGACGCAGAGGGTCGCTTATAGTAAACAGAGGTCAATTCAATTAGGTCGTCCATGCTTTTTTCTTATCTTTTTCTTGTAGAGCTCTGCCTGCTTCACAGTAGCTTTTCATGCTGAGTGGATTTGATATTTATGACTATATTTATAAATCCTTTTTTGTTTTATTTCGAAATTCCCATATTATTTTATACTATACACCATATGTATGTGTATATATATATATATATGTACGTACATGTTAATCAATTTTGGATTTATTTTAGTTTGGGTCTTTAATTGTATTGATTGAGTTAATTTGGTTCGGATTAATTTTGATTTGCACAATTGAATTTTGTACTTATATTTATATATTCATTCCCAATTTTAATTTAGAGATATATTGAATAAATGTTTTTTTTATTAATAATATTCATATTGCAATACTTTTTACAATGTTTACAAATGGATCCTTAGTGTACTCATAATTTTTTGGTTGATGTTTATTAATAACGCGATGTCGTTTCAAAACCAAGTGTATCCGTGATTTTTATCTCTTTATAAAAAATAAATTCAAATGATGTATATATTTTTATTATTAATTAATAATTAGGTTATAAAAATCTAAATTCGAAAAAAATTTCCGTCAGAATTATACAACTTATCATTAAATGGATGAAAGGAATCCTTATGTTTCTTTTCTTTATTTTCCTTATGATTTAATATAGTTTTGTTCATGGGACAGGATATGAAAGTTGGCTTGAAAAATGAGAAAGAATAAGTAAAATATAGACTCAAAAAATAAGTTTGAACAAAAAAAATCCGTTTTCTAAATGGACAGGGCCTTGGACAAGGTCTTTTTACCCGATCCTGGTCAGACCCAATTTTGCAAAAACAAAATATTGTAGTTATTTTTTCATTGTTTTGCTATCATTTCATTATTATATTCAGGGGCGAAGCCAGAACAATTTTCTAGGGGGCAAGATGAAATTTTAATTTTTTTTATAGTTGATATCTTTATAATTTGTAAATGATTAAATCGAATTTTTATAATTTCAGGGGGCCAAAGTACAATTTTACCTTTACTAATTTAAAATTTTTAAAAAATTTTAAAGGCCTAAATAATTATTTTACATTTTAGAGGGGCCGGGGCCCATGTCAGTCCCCTGGCTTCGCCCCTGATTATATTACTATTATTTTGTTGTTATTATTTGAATATTGTATAACTCTTGTTTTATTATTAATTTGCTACTATTTTAAAGATTTTTGTTTGCTGAGTTGTATTTATCTTAGTATTATTTTAAATATATTTTTTTATTTTTTCTATTTGTTGTGAAATATATATTTTAATATTTATATTATATTTAATATATTCTATTTTTTAAAATTTATTCTTTATATAAAAAAATTTAATATCTGGTCTGTAAAATTCATTTAAATCAAATTTCCTTACACTTTCAGCCTTCAATTATTGTACTGAACCAATCATGTCAAAATTATTAAATAAGCACAGCAAGAACTTTAAAGAACTTTACCCAGCTTTCAGCTAAGACAAACAACAGCAATTAATATTAATAATAAATTCATATGTGAGTTGTCGGGAAAAGTGTGGTTATCTTTTTACACCACTTTAATGGTGGATATGGGTAGATGGTATTCTGCGATGCTATATATTTAGTTTATTTTTTGTATTATATTATAATATTATTATAATATTTAATTTTATTATTATTTTTATTTTTATATTAATCACAAGTAAATATATCACACATTTAAATTCATTCTAAATCTTTTTACTATAACGAAGAGATTTATTTTTGCTGAGGATTGTTTTTGTCAGAAATATCAAACCGAAAAATTGTTGGTGAGTCATGTTGTGCTCACTTAAGCAACCATAACATGATCACAACCTAGTTGTGTTGTTAATTTTTTACTGCGTAAAAAAAAAAAAAAAAAGAGCTGAGCTATTTATTTGTTTGTAAAATGGTAAGAGTCAATTGGAGTCTCCAAGATTATCATAACAGGTTGCTCCTCTAGGCAATGCGTCAAAGATTTAAGTGGTGAACCGAGTTGTATTATTGGTTTGGCCGTGTAAGTTATTTTTTCCTTGTTTCATTTGTTATGACCACAATAGTTAGCATAACATATTTAAGGATATAGTGTGGGATACCTTAATCTTAGTAGATGATAGATTATATATGTAACTCGCATATTTTGATGTAAGTAAAAGTCTGAGTTCAAGTATATAAGAAATTGAAAGCTAGTGTGTTGGGCATACACTTCTATAATATTTAGCATAATTCACAATTGTAGAATTTATAGTCCAAGTCATGGGTAAATGGTATCCTCTCATTGACATTAGATAATAGTTGATAATAACTCGATCAAAAATCAATTTTAGAAAACATGGTTGCTCCTTTTAGCTGATCAAACAAATTATCAATTCTGAGAAGCGGATACTTATTCTTTTTTGTGACTTCATTCAATTGCCAATATCCGATACACAATCTTAGGGTTTCATCTTTCTTTTTCACAAACAACACTAGAGCTCCCTAAGATGACACACTCGGTCAAATAAAACCTTGATTTAAAAGTTCTTACGATTGAGCTTTCAATTCTTTCCGTTAAGTCTGAGTCATTTTATATGATGTAATAGAAATTAGTGTTGTATCGTATGCTACTTCAATAGCAAATTTGATCTCTCTCTCAGGCGGTAAATCAAACAACTCTTCAGGAAATACATATGTGAACTCTCGGACCATTAGAACTTGATCTATTTCAGATTTCGACATTCTTGTATCCAGAATATAAGCTAAAAATGCTTTACACCGTTTTCTGATCAATTCTTTAGCTAACATCGCTGATTATTTTATTAGTTGAATAGTCAGTATCAACATTTATCAATTCACCATCTAAACATTATAGTGATATTCTTTTCTATATGGGCCAAGCCATGGATAAGATTTTTTGGCCTGAGCTCGACTTGGCCCGAATATATTGTGTTATAAAATAATATATATCTTATATTTATATTAAATAATTATCCCAACAACAATTAAATCTATTACCTAAAACCTTAAAAAAAAATAAACCCTTGCCCAGCTGAATAACCCAACCCAAAATATACAATTTTCAAAATTATATGTAATACAATAAATCATTATTATATTTATGGTAGTATTTTTTAATATAAATACTTTTTAATTTATTTTTAATGAGATAGAAAACTTTTATTTTAGCTTTTTTAATACATTTAGTGTATTATATTTTTTAAAATATTTATTTTTAAATAAAATAGCAAAAAATATTAAAATTTTAAGCTAATCTTTATTTAATTAGTAATGGATATTTACGAGATTGTAAAAATATATTATTTTATAAATTAAAAATTAAACACTTAAAATCACATTCAACACAGGTAAATATAAAATGCTTTAATGCATGACATGAGACGAAAAAAGAACATGGATACAACACAAAATAATTCCAATGAATGCTTATTGGCCTTACTCCCAAATACATCCTCTCTATATTTATAGTGGTCATTCAAGATGAGATAAATAGAGTAGGAGAGGAAATGATGCCTACCTTTCTAACTCACATTCCTTGCCATTGTTAACCAAATTTGCCTATCAACTCCACAATTGCTGAACAAAGCTAGAACGAGTTAGTTTTCAAATTTGCAGCAATTAATTATCTGTTAAACAACTGATTGGAATCTCAAAAGGTTTGGGGTTTGCAAAACGTGTACCTTCACTAATAATTCATCAATGTCCGAGTCACATAGGTTCAAAGTGAAAAAGGAACGAGAAGAGTTGCAGTGAAAATACTGGAATTAAATGAAAATTGCAACATCACATTTATAATTTTATTTATTTTCATTAACATAATCAATCAAAACTGATGTTGCTTTTATCATTTTCGTAATCCTTTTTACAAGTCCTATATTAGATAGCTACTGATTTATGTTACTTATTGAATTGCAAAGTCAATGATTTTTTTAAACCTATAAATATGAAAAAAAAAAGTTATAATTTTATTTAAGTAAAGGTCCTACTTGTACTAAATTATATTTTCAGCATGTAATTTATGCTTTTACTCAGCTCAAGTATAATCTTATTATGAATATCTTTTATTATATTATACAATTATAGTATGTTTTAATTTATCATTGAAGTTGTGAAATAAGCAAAATGTTGTCTAGGATTACTATATACCTTTTGATTATCCAATTTATAGCTTAAATTGTTGGTAGATGTAAGCTGTTATGGATTAGCTTTGCTAGCATGATTACCTAATGGCTTGATGTAGCACGTGTCCATGGCCTCTCAAGTTCCAGAATAGGCTATACAGAGCAGCAACAGGAGCTTTAACTCTCTAACAAGTTCTGATGCTCCTGCCTTCTGTTAAAACATGGTTTAAAGAACATAACAAGGCATGCATTCCTACATTTAAAGAACACAGAAATCAGGAAATTATAGTTTGAATAACCATATGTTCACACAAATTCCAACTTAAAACATGCTTCCCTTACATTTATACTTCAAATAGGAAACCCCAGTTTGGATAATAAATACAATTAGCATTACAAGTAATAAAATACTGTGTTCTCCCCCAAAAGAAAAATGGTAGTTTTGGAGTATGGTCACCGCAACTCCACAGGAATCTGTTCATAAAAACAAGAAATTAGGAATCCAAATTCCTGTGGGATCGACTCTACTGCTCTATACTACTATTTAATTAAGTTAGAGTGTAGGAATTTATATTTGGTAGTTTCGACGCACATTAGTAACATGCTCAAACTCTTTCAATTTCTTTTCAGCAAGATTATACGTAAATAAATCACTAAGAATGAGATCAAAATAATTCCTAGTAGCACTTCTTTTTTTCAAATATTTTAAGACAAAGTTATGTGGATGAAGTATGAAGATCAAGCTGCTGTAGTATTTTCGGATGAAGTACATGCAGCTATTGAAGTTGATGCTACTGTTCAATTTCGGTTTCATTTTGTTACTTTAAGTAATATTTTGTAACTTAGTTTAATTAGAATTAAGTAGGTAATGAATTTAATGTAATTGGGTGCTGATAAGATTGATAGATCAGCTTATCTAATTGTGCAAGTTGTGTTTTTCAAGTTGCAATGTACAAGTTGTGCAAGTTGCAATGAAACTTAAAGGTAGTAGGTGAAACTTGTTAAAGCTGACCAGCTTATGATTGGTATATATATTGGCATTATGTGATAAACCATAAATGTAACATATTTTAATTCTATGCTTGGCATATTTTTGGATGATTTATGATGGGAATTAGTGAATTTGATGCTCCTTATCCCTTAAATTCATGTTTCTATACTTAGGAGAGCATTTGGGAGCAAAATGAGTGAAAAATGGACCAAAATCAGAGTTTTCAGGATCCACACGGGCTGGGCACACGCCAATGTGAGCCACACGGGTTGGCCACATTCTCATGTGCCAGCCCGTGTCGATTTCGCACCCTACTTCCCTGTTACACGAAAAAACCCAATTTTTAGGGTTTTTGAGCATTCTAAAGTCTATAAATACACACTAAAAGAGGACCTAAGGGGGGACGCAGAGTAGATTGAAGAAATTACTCAAAGGCAGCCGTCGGATTCATCATAGAAAGCAGATCCACTCCAAGATTGAAGATCCCCATCAAGTTCTTTAGAAGTTTTTGGGTTCCTTATGTCTTGTTGTTTTCTTTATTCTGAGATGTCTTCCTTTTATGTTATGAACTAAACTCCCTAAATACCTAGGGAGGATGAAACCTATGATGAATCTTATTATTTAATTATCTAAATTACATGATAAATACTTGTTCTTGTTCTTAATTATGTGTTCTTAACCCTTGCTTTAATATTTTCAAGATATTAATTCAAGTTTAATGTGCTTATTCAGTGGAGCAAAAGTCCATGTCTAAGAGAAGATCTAGTATAATTAAGCAGAGTTGATTGCAACCCTAGAAATAAGATGACATAAATCTGTCGGATTAGAGTCAAATCTAATAAGGGAATCCATAGATCGAGTTAATGCGACGATAGGGGTTTTAATTAGAAAGAAATTTCAATTAATCAACCTAGAGTCAGTTGTTCTTAGTCTCGAAAGAGATATTAACATAATTTAGGAATTTCTACGGATCAAGACAAGTGAATAAATCGTTTAATTCAGAGTCAGAATAATAAATGAAGTCTAGGTGGATTCTTCCTTGGGTATTGTCTTTATTCATTGGTTTATTCGATTACTTTCTTCACTCTCTGTCGCATTCATAGTAAATTAGTTAGTTAAATTTTAGATTAAAGCAAAACCCCTTAATTATTAGGCTAAATAATAAAACGATAGTTATTACTAGTAATTTTAGTCCTTGAGGATACGATATTCCGGACTCATCAAAGCTATACTACTGTTCGACAGGTGCGCTTGCCTTTTTCAAAATATTAGTTAGTTTCGAGCCCATCAAGTTTTTGGCGCCATTGCCGGGGACTAGAATATTAGGAACACTTAATTTTTATTACTTTAGCTATTTTTTCTGTAATTTAATTTTTTTATTTGTTTCTAATATTGCTTTCGATTTGCTTCTGGTAGGTATCTTTAGTTTATGAATAGAAGAAACCCTACAGGACCTCTATTATTTGATAGCGAAATTGAAAGCACAGCTCGCAGAAATCGTAGAGAAATAAGGTGAAGTCTTCAGTATATAGAGGAAGAGCAGGAGGACGATATCAATCTTACCGAGGAGATGGCTGAAAATCATAATAATCCGCTACCTCTTGTGGTTGCCGTGAATCCTGTGAATTAAAATCCTACTTCTCGTACTATGTACTACTATGCCAAGCCAAATTTAACTGGGGCTGAATCGAGTATTGTTAGACCTGCTATTACTGCAAATAATTTTGAACTAAAACCTAACACTATTCAAATGATGCAACAGTTTGTTCAGTTTGATGGTTTGCAGGACGAAGACCGAAATACTCATTTGGCTAATTTCTTAGGATTCTATGACACTTTTAAAATTAATGGCATTTTTGACGATGCCATTCGCCTTCGGTTATTTCCTTTTTCATTAAGGAATAAAGCTAAACAGTGGTTGAACTCGTCACCACGAGGTTCCATCACTACTTGGGAACAAATGACCGAAAAGTTTTTATTAAAATATTTTCCACCGGCTAAAACGATAAAGTTGAGGAATGATATCTCTTCTTTTGTGCAGATGGATTTAGAAACTCTTTATGATGCATGGGAGAGGTATAAAGACTTATTGAGAAGGTGCCCTCACCATGGGTTATCTTTATGGCTACAGGTTCAAACTTTTTACAACGGTTTGAACCCCTCAACTAGGCAACTGATTGATGCAGCCGCCGGTGGAACTCTGAATAACAAAACACCTGAAGCGGCTTATGAGTTTATAGAGGAGATGTCGCTGAATAATTATCAGTGGCAAGTCATGAGGACAAAGCCTAATAAAGCAGCCGGTGTTTTCAACCTTGACACGGTCACCATGCTGTCTAACCAGGTAGAGCTTTTAAATAAAAAATTTGATGGTTTATGTGTTTCTACGTAGGTACATCTGGTGATGCAATGCGACACAAATGGAGGAGGGATGAACACCACAAAATATCCATCTTACAACCCGAGCACAGAGAATGAGCAAGTCCACTATAGGGTAATAATTCTAGGCCTCAAAATAATCCCTATAGTAACACTTACAATGCAGGTTGGAGGAACCATCCCAATTTCTCATGGGGTGGTCAAGGAAATAAAAGACTACAACCCCCTCCAGGCTTTCAACAACAACCTTACCAACAGGAGAAGAAGCCGAACCTTGAGGAGATGCTAACAAAATTCATCTCGGTGTCAGAAACCCGTTTTCAAAACACCGAAATAGCACTTAAAAATCAGCAAGCATCGATTCAAGGACTCGAGAACCAAATAGGTCAACTTGCCAAGTTGATCTTAGAAAGGCCACAAAGCAGCTTACCAAGTAACATTGAACCTAACCCAAGGGGAACAAATCCATGCCACCACCGTGCGTGACGAAGAAGAGTTAGTAGAATCTGAATCTGAACCGAGGCAAGAAATTGTGGTAAGTAAAAGTAAGGTTGAGGTGAGCCACAGTGGAAAGAAACCTGTAAGTAAAGAATATAAACCTCGCGTGCCATACCCCAACGCAACGAAGAAAGATGACAGAGGTTCACTAGTTGGGTGAATGTCAAGGAATAAGTCCACAATTAACTATTAGTTTGTTAAGCAGTTAGCAGTGAAAATAGTTGTTTCTGATAACAAAGCAGTTGAATCAGTTTAGTCAAAAAGTTGTATAAATACAATAAGCCCCATCTCTTGGCGTATTCTTGATCAATTGAAAAAGTCTGTTTGTTCTATCATTTTGTTGCGTTTCTCTACATCTTCTCTTATAATAAAAAAATCTTTTTATAAAAAAAAATTCTTTTTTTCCCTTTTGTAATTACAACCTTAATATATTCATTTTTAGAAAGAAAAAAAAAACCTACACCCTCATTACATAAAATATTCACTTCATTTCTTTAAACAACAAAATAATAAACTATATTTCTTTCTTAAAAGATCTACCATTCCTTTAAAAGATAAATATATAATATTTTACATAATTTTTATTTTTTTTCCTTTCAGCTGACACCCTTAATGATTATAGTAGCGGGTATGATTTTTTTTACACTTTAATTCATTATTCATCACATCAAAAATGATTTCTTTTATTAGAATAGTATTTAATAAATTAAGTCAAAATTCTAATTAAAATTTTTAACTTTTAATTTTTTAGATTAATTAATAACATTATAAAAAAATATATACTCAAAAGTTTATAAACTAAAAATGAGAAATAAGCATAGTAGAGGAACCAAACCGTATATTTGATCATTTTATATCTACCATAGCATTAATAGTTAAAATTACTATATATCATGTAATAAGTTAAGCTAAGTAGAGTAAGGTTTGTACTGAGAGGGAGCTACCCATGATTGTGGTAGTTAGTTTCCTACATTGTTTGGTTTTGTTCAATAAATTGTCGAAGAGAGAAATTATTGAGTTAAAATAAGTTTGAGAGTGGTTGAGTGGCACTCAATATTGTCAAATGTAGACTGCTATAAGGTGATTTAAAATTTACCTTTTTTAGTTTGGCATGTTAATTAAGAAATTTTTAACCTGATTATGTAATGTTATATTAAAGATGCTTTAATCCTCTATACAAACCAATCCTTACCAATTGGAAGTGAAAAACATTTATGGATGCTTACAACAAAATACTGCCCGATGGTTATAATCCTAATTCCAATGGCTATTCTCAACAGCCATACGGTGGTGGTTATCGATGAGAATAGGTTCTCATACTAGAGAAGAGGAGTAAGGAAATTAGATACAAGGTTGTGATATACGAGAGTAAAAAAGAGATGGGAAAATAGCTAAAACATTAGATGTGGGGAATGGAATCCAAAAGTAGCAGTAGAGTTTTTATTCATATTATTGTCATTCTTGGTTAAGCTATTGCGGTGTTTGGGCCATAATCACTCCTTCCATTGATTACTGGTTTGAGCTGTTTGTGAAATTGTGTGGATGATGATGACCTTTCTCGGCTTTGCATTTTTTGTCTTAATATTCTTCCCTATAATATATATATATTTTTTTTATGGAAAAAAAATAAACTAATCCTTGAATTTTATTTGGAACTGTAGTAATTTCAATTTAACAGTTACAGAAGCAGCAATAGCTAGATTGACGAAGCCTGTTGAATTTTTTCTTTTCAAAATTATTTGCTTAGGTATGATGAAGCTTCATAAATTCTGTAATTAAGCTCCAATATCTTATTTTAATAATTTTTAAACAATTTCTGCAATAAAATTTTAATATGCAATCCATTAGAAATATGTTTGTGTTTTTTGAAAGAGACAAGTCCTTGTTACTTGAAAAATTCGTGTCCTTTATAAAATTCATGGAGCTCAAGCATCCACAACAAATACATAATCAAACGTTAAACATAATTTGAATGTGCAGCAAAAGAGATAAATAAGAAGCATCAATCACACGCAAGTACAATCACACTTCCAAATTACAAAAAAATTCTAAAATCAACAATCAAATACAAATGCAAACTATACAAGTTTCAGCTTCAGGTTATTTACATGACATTTATTTAGAACATAAAAAGTCGGAAAAACCAATTTATAATGACAACAACAACTAACATCACAAGTAACAAGGCAAAGATCGAACCCTGTTTTCTAGTCTTGAGTTTTCCTGCAAATGAAGTGGCACGTTTCAAATATGATTACATCTGAATTGTTACATGGCCCACTTCCACCAATGCCGTAGAAAATAGGGTGCTATACAATCCCAGTGGACGATATATTTGCACTCCAACTTTGAGCATTCAAGAGCCACACCTTCGCAAGGCTTACCGCATTTATCACAATTAGGGTAGTAATACTTCTTCTTCACAATGGTGAGTGGATGTGGATGATTTGTTTCTTCATAGATGCTACCGAGTTTGAGGAATGGATAGCTTCCAAGAACACAACCAACATGAGCAGAAGTATCACATGTTGCACAGTGATAAAACCAACGATTTGCATCTCGCCTTTCTTCGCAGATATCACAATGATGACTCTCTGAATAACTATTATCATCATTATCAATGAGTGAAAGGAGATGCTTATCGCATTTGTGACGAGCTGTAATTGGAAGTGAAAAACATCCAAGATCTAGCACAAAATTGCAATCCTTACAACAAAATGCCCCATATCCCCTTGTTGTATCACCACAAGCATTGCACTGACCTTCGTAGTCTCTGTAGAAAAAGAGGGGGTGAACATGCTTCAAACATATTCGAGCACCAGGAGTAAGCGCAATCACACATCGTAGACATTTAATTTCCTCACATCCACAACATTCATAAGCAAAGGCATTAGATATGTGCCAACATTCTTGACACTCAAAAGCTTTGTCAGAAATAAGGGCTAGAGGCTCTTTGCAATGATGATGCCAAACATTCTTCATCTTAGTTAACTCGGCACATGCTTTATGAAGAAAAAAAACACATTCTGAACAGTAATAAAATGGATCCGAGATTGGCAACATACACCCGTTGCAACTATTTTCATATCCTTCAACAAAAGGACCTAACATTAGATTATGCATATGCTTGAAATGCTTGATTTCTGTAGCTTCTCCAGCATCATTCCTCTCAATAACAATGATGGAACTTTCATTGGGCATCTCAATCTCATCTTCATTTTCTACTATTTCATATGAATCTTTATCCTTCATTGCACACTTCACATGGAATATAACATTGCACTTTGAACAATAGTAACTACCATGCTCTGTATTGACTTCATCATGGCATATTAGGCAATCCAAAACCCTAAAATCTTCTATGTGATGAAAATATGTGTGAATAAGGGGATGGTCATGCCACTTACTTTTGACAATGCGAGGCAATAAAATGCAATTTTTATGGATTATAATGTTGCATGTAACACATGTATAGGAAACATGATTTCCTTCAGTGCCACAAGCATCACAAGTGAATGGAACTTGTCTCAACAACAAGGTGAATGGATGTTCATGATTTGTATTCTTAATAACTTGTAATGGTGATTGTGATGCACATTCAATGTGAACAACAAACTTACAAGGAGAACAACCATAAACAAATCCTCTTCGCCTTGTTACTTGGCATATCTTGCAAGAGAGTCGTTTGCTATTAAATTGTAGAACAAGAGGATGCTTGCGATGGTACACATGATTGATTTTGAAAGGAACCTCAGCGCATTTCTCATGTAAATTAAATCCACAATCAGGAGAAAAGTGTGTATACATTGCTAATGGTTCCCAACATCCAAAGCACTTACTAACATCTTTGAGTTTTTTATCACCATTTTCAGTGGAAATCAATGGATCATGAAGGGCAACATGCTCAAGCTCTTTCAAATTATTCTCAGCAATATTCAGTGTAAACAAAGCACATTTAATATGAAAGTCCAATTCACAACTAGAGCAGTGATAAACAGACTTGTCACCAAATTCATGGCAGAAAGTGCAAAAGTACGCTCCAGATAAATGAGGTGACTTTTGCATAAGAAGAGGATGGTTGAGATGAAAAGGGTGATTAAGCTCCAAAGGTGCCTCGGCACATACCTTGTGAAGATAAAACCCACAGTGCTCCGCACAGCAAAAACATGGAGCAGACACCTTCTCCCCACACCTCGAGCAATCAGTTACACCCCTTTGATTGTCCATCAGCTGCTCTTGATTCAACATAAGAAACAGGGGATGTTGGTGCCCGTTAAACAAGGTAAATGGATGTTCATGATTTGTACTCTTAATAACTTGTAATGGTGATTGTGATGCACATTCAATGTGAACAACAAACTTACAAGGAGAACAACCATAAACAAATCCACTTTCCGTACTTCGCCTTGTTACTCGACATATATTGCAAGAGAGCCGTTGGCTATTAAATTGTAGAACAAGAGGATGCTTGGGATGGCACCCATGATTCAGTTTGAAAGGAAGCTCAGCGCATTTCTCATGTAAATTAAATCCACAGTCAGGAGAAAAGTGTGTATAATTTGTTAAGGGTTCCTGGCACCCAAAGCACTTAATATCATCTTCAAGTTCTTCATCTTGAATGGCAACATGCTCAAGCTCTTTCAAATTATTCTCAGCAATATTAAATGTAAACAAAGCACATTTAATATGAAAGTCAAAATGGCAAGCGCAGTGATAAACAAACTTATTACCGCCTTTATCGCAAAAATTGCAAATGTACCGTCCAGATGAATAAGGGGCATTTTGCATAAGAAGAAGAGGATGATGAGGATGAAAAGGATGATTAAGCTCCAAAGGTGCGCCGGCACATACCTTGTCAAGATAAAACCCACAGTGCTCCGCACAGCAAAAACATGGAGCAGACACCTTCTCCCCACACCTGGAGCAATCAGTTAAACCACTTTGGTTGTGGATCAGCTGGTCTTGATTCAACATAAGAAGCAGGGGATGTTGGTGGCCATAATTGTTAGACACCTCCATTTCTCCTTCCCCAAGCAATATATATAAAGGAAAAGCTCGACTTTGGGAGCAAAGTTTGAATGGGAAAACAAGATTACAAGTGAAGAAAGATAATGATTCAGGAAGTGGGAGAGCATTTAATATTTAGAGGCAGAGGTAGAGGATCGCTTATAGTAACCAGAGGTCAACTCAATTAGCTAGTCAATCTTATATACTAAAAGTCCTTATATTCCTTTTCCTTGTCATTACATTCATGTCTGTACAAATCAATTTTCCTTAGACTTTCAGCCTTCAATTATTGTAGTGAAGCAACCATGTCAAAATTATTAAATAAGCACAACAATAACTTTAAACAACTCTACCCAACTCTAGCTAACACATACAAGAGCAATTAATGAGTTATCGGGAAAAGTTTGCCTATCTCTTTACACAAGATAAGCAGGTGCATATTAGGGGGTTAGCACGTACCCCACCTTCTTTAAAATGAAAATTTCTTCATTTAATTTTTTAAAATTTTAAATTAATAATAATAAAATTATATTTTATTTTTCTTAAAAAATAATAAAAATTTAATTTAATCCTTTAAAAATTATAAAGACAATAATTATATATAATTAATATAATTTTTTAGGGATAAATCTTAAAACTATATATGAAATTTGATCTAATGTCTACATGAACTTTAATTTGGTGTAATTATGCACATAAAACTCTAATTTTAGTTCAAATGTATACTTTAAACTTTAATTTTTTATTTAATCATTCACAATTAAAGAAATAAATAAATCAATTTATTTTTATATTAGATAAATATAATTATTTATGTATGCAATATATAAACATAAAATGATTTTATATAAATAATTATGTTAATAATATACAAGAATTGGATCAAATTAAAATTTTGTATATAAAATTGTATAAAACCAAAGTTCATGTATACAATTACACATTAAACCATAGTTTATGTATAGTTTTAAGATTTATCCCTATTTTTTATAACATAATATATTTAAGATAAATCTAACTAAAACTAAAAAAATCTTATTCAAGATCCGGACCATATAGAAAATAGTCCTCGATTCATACAAAATAACACAGAAATTAAGAAATTATTATTTCAATAATCAAAAGGCAATTAATAAATACTAAAGCCAGTTTGGATAATAATTACAGTCAGCATTACAAGTAATAAAGTCAGGACCATACTCTATGTTCACAGCAAAAGAGAAGTGGTAGTTTTGGACTATAGTCACCTAAACGCCACCTTAGTTGATAATACTTTAGAATGTCATATTTTATGTATTAATTATATGATTATTTTGAGTATGATTTTACTAATTTGAGCTATTTATGATTTTTTATCTTATAGGGACTAAATCGAAGGTAAAAAAGAAATTTGGGGGCTAAAAGCGTGAATTTAAAGATGAAATGGGCCAACATGCGAAGTAGGAGAGAAGTGATACCAGAAATGCAAAGTATGGAAGACTTGGAGGGCGAAAGTGCAAAGAAGAGATTTTTTAGCACAAGACTCTATCTATCTATCTATCTCTACTATTTTAATTTTAATTTTCGCAATCTCAATTCAATCAAAACTTTTAATTCTGTTTTTATTTTATTTTTTTCCAAATCAAAACTTTTAATTCCCGAAACAAGCATTTGTGCAAATCCAGTCCATGAGGATTTGACCAGACTTGCCTTATACTATTATTTTTCATTGTACGAGCCCAAAATTATCCGGGCCTGTTAGGCCAAGACCAATTCCCATGTGGCCCAAGCCCAATCCTAAAATTGGCCCGATCGGCCCAAGAAAATTAAAACACAGCAAAAGGAAGAAAACCCTAGGCAGAAGCCTCCAGCGCCGCAACCCACCAAAGCCCCATGTGCGCACCATCGCTCGTTGCCCGCACGCCTAGCCCATACCCTGCAAAGACAGTCGAGAAACAGAGCAGCAGAGAAGTATGGAACAAACGAATAGATTAATAGATAAGGCTTGTATCTTTCGGCTATAAAGCCAACTAAGAATGATGTAATCGTGGGTTTTTTTTTTTGGATCGAATCAATATACGCAAAATATTTCCAAAAATATAAACAATAGCAAACAACGGGAAGCAGAAATCAGGATCCATCCATAACAGGCAATCGAAACGAGATTCGAAGGTTCACTCCCTACTTCATTTTATTTTATATTTTCGAAATCACCCACAAATTCGCTTTATTTTTAAAAATACGTACAATACATAAAGGATTAATAATAAAAAGAGAGGAAACTTACCTGTTTCGTGAGTTCCGGCCCTGCGAGCGGTGGCCGGTGACGGCGACTGGGGGCATTCGGGCGGCGCATGCTAAGGGACGAAACCCTAGCAGAGGAAGTGGGGGAATTTCCCCTTTCGTTTTGTTAGCGCAGCAGAAATAAAAAAGAGGGGGAAGGAAGATTGGCTTTTATAGTAAGCTAAACGGCGCCGTTTCATGCAAAGGGGGGTCCGCGCGTCGACCCGGATCCGACCCAGGATCCGCGCGCCCTCCCCTGATGGGCTAATTGCGCCCCAGATCCCCCTTCGTTGTAGATTGTTTAAATTGGACTTTTCTTTTATTTTAATTGGGCCCAGAAATTTTATGCGTTCTTCAATCTAGTCCTCATTCGAATGCTGAGTTTAATAACTCGGGCAAATTACACTCGCAGTCCTCTTTAGTTTCGCGCATTAAATTTTAATCCCCATCCGCTCTTTTAATTTATTACATTTCCCCCTTTAATCTTACTCTGTTTCCAATTTAATCCTTCTCAGCTTATTTTTGTGACTACATTGCTATTATTATTATTATTATATTATTGTTATCATGATATTTACATCAGCCTATTGTATATTTATATTATCATATTATTATCACTATTATTATACTATTATCATTATGTTCTATTGTTATTCATTATTACTAGTTACTATTAGTCATATTATTAGCTGAATATGTATATACCTATTATCATTATTATTACCACTATATTATCGTATGGTATGTTTATTATTATTATTACCATTTCATTATTATTTTATTATTATCGTGTTCACTATTATATATTATACATATTGTTATCATTTCTATATTATTATTATATACTATTTTATTATTATTGCACTTATTATTATACTATTATATATCGCTATTATTATTATCATTGTCATATTTTTATATTATATTATTTTATCGCTATTATGGTATTATCGCATGTTATTATTATTATTATTATTATTATTATTATTATTATTATTACTACTATACTTATATTATTATTGTGTATATATTTTATTATCATCATCATTATTATTATTAGTATTATTAGTATATGGTAGTGCTCACATTATAATGTCCATTACCCTCGTTGTTATTAATTCTAGCATTTTGACAATTGTTTTTGTTAGAACTTTGCGTTTTATTTTCCACACTTTATATCATTTTTACAACTGTTTCGACATTCTTACGATTGTTTTTATCGGCGTCATTTTATGTAAATCCATAATTTCGAGGTGATCTTGGATTCAAAGGTTTAACTTATCGTGTCCTAAAGTATTGGATGTGATATTTTAGTCTTTGGGAACGAGAAAATCTTGATTTCTTTTAAAAAAAAAAGGGGAAATACGGAATGACCTCGGGTTCGAGGATTTGGATTACCATGTCCTAAAGTATTGGATGTGATACTTCGATTCCTTGGAACGGGAGAATCTCGACTCGCATTTCCGGAAAATCACGAAATGATCTCAAGATCGAAGACTTAAACTATCGTGTCCTAAAGTATTGGATGCGACATTTTATTTCTTCGAAACGAAAAAATCTCGATTTAACTTAAGAAAACCCAAATATTTCCAAAAGAGGTCGGATTTTCAAATTCTTTTAAAATTCTCAACTTTTGACATGAGGACATTAATTGATCAAATCAGTACCAATTTTGGGCGTGACGAGGGTGCTAACCCTTCCTCGCACGTAACCGACTCCCGAACCATTTTCTCAAATTTCGTAGACCAAAAACACCGTTTTAGTAAATCAAAAATGTTTTATTAAAACAAAGGTGATCCGATCACACCAAGCAAAGATCGGTGGCGACTCCCGTTTTTATTTTCTAAACCCAAGTTCGATTCCTGCTTTCAAAAAAGATGGTTTCGACAGCTTGGCGACTCCACTGGGGATTAAAGAGAGTCAGGCCGTAAATTGATTATGTTATGCCCTTTATCGAAAGTTTGAAAATTTGATTTGAAAATTACTATCCTTTTGTTGCCTTTGGTTGTGTCATTGCATGTGGTTCCTGCTTTCTTGTGCACATTACATTGCATGACCATTGCGGTCGCACCCTTAAGTGGGAGTGAGAAGCTACTCTTTCGTGAGGTTTTCACCTCCGTGCAAGATAGTGGATCGCTTTCGGGATACATCCGTACCTATGTCTTCGTGAGATTTTCATCTCCGTGCAGCCATAGGGAAATGTATTCCCCTGAACCGAACTCGTTCTGTATGAGCCTATAATGGGTAAAGATCGAGGAATCTGCTGGTTCGGGTACCTTTCTCTAGAGCCGAACCCCATGTAATGAGCCTTAAAGAACCACTCCCAGTTAGGACCACGCCAGACCCTGGCGGTTACCTGAATAAGAGTGATTGTTTCTTGCTTGTTTTGAAGTTTTTGTACATAGTACTAACTCATGGCATTTCGTTATAATCACATGGCATTTCATCATAAAAGGGTGTTGATTTGTATTCGGTTACTAGGTAGAAGAACTCAACATGGAAAAGGGATTTCTTGATAGAGTGGAGGATAATGCGGCCGTTCGAACATGGTCTGAAGGGGTACAACGCGAGAAAGGAGATAGCCTGAGTGTGGGATATGAATCAGAATTGTGGGACTTCGCCCGTATCAGCGTGACTCAGAATAGCCTGCAAGAACTGAAGGAGATATGGGATTCATGGGATAATGACGTGAAACAGCTATGTTACGGTAGTTATGGCGACCTACCCTATTTGCTTGACGTCAAGGTGGATGAGCGACTATTCCGGGCTATTACTCAATTCTGGAACCCCGCTTATAGTTGCTTCACTTTCGGGAAAGTAGACATGGTACCCACTATTGAAGAATACACGGCCTTACTTCGGTGCCCAAGTGCTCAAACGGGCAAGGCTTATTCAAGAGCTGTTAATGTACCAACATTCACGAGAAAACTAATGAACATCACAGGGATGAGTGAGCAGTGGATTACGGCTCGAATCAAGCAAAAGGGGGATTGTAAATGTATCCTTTTGGGCGCATTTAAGGGATTTAATCCTAGTACATTCTGATACAAAAAAGAAGGTTGACGTTTTTGCCTTAGGCATCTACGGTTTGGTTGTCTTTCCCAAGGCTTTAGGATATGTGGAGGAAGCCGTCTCAGATCTATTTGACAAACTGGATAAAGGAGTCACACCTGTCCCCGTAATCTTAGCCGAAACATTCCGATCACTGAACGCTAGCCGAAGAATAGGTGAAGGGAGATTCGTAGGGTGCGCGCAACTTTTTGCTATCATGGTTTCATAGCCACTTTTGGAAGGTGGAAAAGGTTTCGTGTAAAGTCTTCTCCAAGAACTACTCTCCTTTGGGGGAATTAGCAACTACGCCAAGACGGGACGACTTGTCTGAAGAGAAATGGATAGCAATACTCCAAAATTTACAAGTAGATGACGTAGAATGGAAAGCTCCGTGGATGATCCCTGATGAGATTTTGTACCGGTGTGGAGAGTTTGACTGGGTTCCTTTACTCGGGATATGGGGAGCTGTGGGGTACGCACCACTACTCGTAGCAAGGCAGTATCGATCAAGACAGTTCATACCCGCAACGCACGGGCTAGCCCAGAGTGAGTTTTCATACAAAGATGATGGCTATAAGAAGAAGATTCGTGAAATAACGGCTGCGTGGATCCAAACCCGACGAATGAAGGGACTCGCCGTAGGGCAGATGACAACCCCCGAATATGATGAGTGGAGGAATGCAAGGATCAATGACAATGTCCCAATGCCAAACCGAGAGGATACTCTACCCATAGAAGAGCATCTACGAGTTGTCCCATCTGAGTTAGAGATCATCAAAGGGGATTTTGAGACCAAGAGTCGAGAATTAGGAAGGAAGATAGAGCGGCTAGAGGAGGAAAAGATGCACTTAGGGTTGGACATCGACATCTACAAATTAGAAGCCGAAAAGTTAAGGAAAGGAAAAAACAAGGCTGAAGAAGATCTGGAGAGCTTAAAAACAGATTACAAGAAACTACGTGCGTCAATCAGGACCGCTAGTTTGGGTAAGACATCAGAACAGTGGCGGCAAGAGATTCGAGAAGAAAAGACTAAGGCTGACCAATGGGAAAGGAAATACCAAAATGCTAGAGTACGTGAAGATGTTTTGAAAAGGAGCCTGTCGAAAAGTCAAAGTGAGAAAGAACAGCTGTGGATCCGAACTACAGAACTAGAAAGATCACTGCTCCTGTATCAAAATCGTAACTCGGTAAGCGAATTAAGAGCCAGCCAAAGCAAGGTCGATGAGTTAAAAGGAAAGATAGAAGAACTTGAAACTGCGTTACAAAATGGCGAACATCAGGTCGAGTTCCTCAATGAACATTGGAAAAATCAACTCCACCATTCTCAGGAACAAATCAGAAATAGGGATTATATGATGGGTGAAGCTGTAGTTCAAATCCGAAAAGTGGCTTCCCAGTTGCAAACTCTGGCAGTTCAAGCTGATGTGTTGAGTCTAATGTATGAGTCAGGGTCAGATCGGGGCCAAAGTCTAGCGGGGTTTCTTAGAGAAGTCAAGGATCTAGGTGATAAGGCAAAGTCGTACGCATAAATTGCCCACTCTATGTAAAGAACCTTGTTTTCCAGTGAAGTTGATCTAATAGAACTGAATCAAATCAACACCTTTCTGTCTTCTTGCATTTCATAAATTTTGCATTTCATAAATTTGCATTTCATAAATTTGCATTTCATACACTCGCATCACATTGCATCCCATCACATCACAAGCATTGAGAGAATCTGACTAGCCGAAATTATACAGAAGTGAGAGAAAAAAGGAAGCCTGGAAGCTGAACATCCATACGGCACCCGCACTAAGATAAAGAAAATGGATCAGAAACTAGAAAAATTCCAAAAAGAGATGAGTGACCAAATGGAAGCACAGATGCAAGAGCACTTAACCAAGATCCAGCAAGAAATGGAGGAATCCCAGAGGGACATGAAGGCTCAGATATCTCAAATGTCTGAACTATTGAACAAGTTCTTGGGGAAGGAGAAAAGCCCCATGGCCATCACTGGAGGGGAGAATGAAGATGGTCCTTCAGAATCTATATTACCGCAAGTGCCTTCGCAGCACGAGGAACATCCCCGGAGGCCACCTGTCACTACTAGGCCTCAACAAGGCCAAGTCAACATTGGATCTCCCGTGAATTTCCAAATAGGCTCAGGGTCCAACCCAGGAGACGGTTTCACTAATCTTATGGTACCGGATTTTGACGAAATGGATAAGGAAAGAATGAAGGCTGAACCCTCAACGCAAATGGAAGATCGCTACAAGTGGCTAGAGGAGAGAGTCAAAGCAATAGAGAAGTCTAAAACTCGTTACGGGGTCGATATCAAAGAGCTAAGTCTGGTCCCAAACTTAGTGCTTCCACCAAAGTTTAAAACTCCGAATTTTGAAAAGTACAACGGGACTAGCTGCCCGGGAGCACACCTGAAGATGTTCGGTCGACGAATGGCGGGATATGCTGATAATGAGAAATTATTAATACACTGCTTTCAGGACAGCCTGGTTGGGTCTGCGACTAAATGGTACGATCAACTCAGTAGCACCCAAATCAAAACATGGAGGGACTTAGTTCAAGCCTTCATGAAACATTATGGCCACATAGCAGATATAGCTCCTGACAGAGTCACTCTCCAAACTATGGAGAAAAGACCAAGCGAAAACTTCAGGCAGTACGCACAACGGTGGAGAGAGGTAGCCACACAGGTCCAACCACCTCTTTTAGAAGAAGAAGCGGCCACACTCTTCATTCATACCTTGAAGGCCCCTTTCATCAACCACATGTTGGGAAGTTCTATGACCGATTTTTCAGAAATTGTGAGATGTGGGGAAAGGATAGAATACGCAGTCAGATGCGGCAAGATAGAAACAGGGGAAGGCCCCAGAAAAACGACTCTGAAGAAAAGAGAGGGTGACATAAATAACGTGAATGCCCATGACAAAGCAGTCACCCTGAATCAACCTAAAACTGTAATCACTGATCGTCCAATGCTGAATAAACAAGAACCTAGTGCAAAGCCGAATTTAGAAAAGCTCCAATTCACTCCGATCTACATGACTTATGGGCAGCTGTACCAAAAACTATATGACACGCATGTTGTTGCCCCCCATTACCTAGAGCCCATACAACCCCCATACCCTAAATGGTACGACGCGAATGCGCAATGTGAATACCACGCTGGGGTTGTCGGACATTCAATTGAAAATTGTCTCGCCTTCAAGAAGCTGGTTGAGAAACTTATTCAAATGGGTGTGGTGAAAGTCAACGACACAGAGCACCCCTTACCCAACCATGCTAATAACGGTGTGAACATGTTGGGGGAGAAGGTAGGGAAGAAAGTAAAAATGAGCGTCGATGAAATAAAAACCCCGCTGAGATGGGTTTGGAGGCAAATGATAAGCCGAGGCTTAATCACCCAACAGCCGGGGGGAGAGATTGAAAGAGCGGAGAATTATTGCGAGTTTCACGCCAAAACGGGCCATAATATTCAAGAATGCCTCGTGTTCAGGACTCTCATTCAAGGTCTCATGGACAACAAAGAGATAGAATTCTACGAAGAGATCGGAGATCTAGAAGAAGGAGAAGTTCACGCGTCAGAAGAAGGACCGGCTAGAAGGATCTACAGGGATAATCATCCTGCAGTGGTTATATCACGACCTAGAGCGGTCGAAATCACGCCAAAGGGAGAAGCTGACATATCGAAAGAAGGGATGTCTAGGAGAGTCTATGGGGGCAACTACCCTGCAGTAGTTATATCACGACCTAGAGCGGTCGAAATCTCGCCAAAGAGAGAGGCCGACATATCAAAAGAAGGGACGTCCAGGAGAGTCTATGGTGGCAACTACCCTGCAGTAGTTATATCACGACCAAGGACGGGGGAGACTGAAATATCGATCACACCGAAGGTCATAATTCAAAAACCCACGACGACCCCCTACAAAGACAATAAAAAGGTACATTGGAGCTACGATTGTAGGGTAGAAATCCCTGGAAGAGAAAATCCGGTCAATGCTACAGAAGAAGATAGAGATGGAGGCTTCTTTACACGTAGTGGGAGACGTTACACCCCAAACACGAGAGCGGTAGCAACCAAAGGGAAAGCGGTGGCAACTGAGCGAAGGGAAGAGGAAACCATCGAGTCCGAAGCATTCGTCAACGTGCCCGTGACAGAGAGCGACGCCAGGGAGTTTTTAAAATTCCTTAAGCACAGCGAATATAGTGTTGTGGAGCAGCTGCACAAACAGCCCGCTCGCATATCGGTACTGGCCTTGCTCATGAGCTCAGAAGCTCATCGAAATGCGTTGATGAAAATACTGAATGAAACATATGTCGCGGGGATATATCTGTTAATAAGTTGGACCGTCTCGTCGGTAATATAAGCGCGGACAACTTCATTTTCTTCAATGATGACGAGATACCTTCAGGAGGCATGGGATCTACAAAAGCCTTACACATAACCACGCGCTGCAAAGGGTACACGTTGCCGGGGGTGCTAGTTGACAACGGATCAGCCCTAAATGTATTACCTCTATCCACACTGAATAGGTTACCTGTGGATAGCTCCCACATGAAGGCATGCCATAATATTGTAAGAGCATTTGATGGAACGGAAAGAAAGGTCATGGGAAGAATTGATATACCACTTCAAGTTGGCCCAAATACATATGAGGTAGACTTCTTGGTGATGGATATTAAACCTTCCTACAATTGCCTGCTGGGGAGACCTTGGATCCATTCAGCAGGGGCGGTACCGTCGTCACTGCACCAGAAGTTGAAATTGGTGACGGAAGGTAGATTGGTCACGATCAACGCTGAAGAAGAGATTATAGCATCCGTTACTAGTGACGCTCCGTACATTGAGGTGGATGAAAAGGCAATAGAGTGTTCTTTTCGATCATTGGAGTTTATCAACGCAACCTTCGTTGCCGAGGGCAGCAAGATCCCTATGCCTAAAATATCCAAGTCAACGATGATGAGCCTTCAAATGACAATTGGGAAGGGAGCTTTTCCCGGGAGAAGACTCGGAAGAAACCTACAAGGAAAGACTGAGGTGCCGACGCAAAGAGAAAAACGAGACCGCTTCGGCTTAGGTTTCAAGCCAGATGCGAAACAAAAGAAGAGAGAAGAAGAGAAAAGAAGAGAGAGAAGAAGGGCACGCCTAAGTGAGGAGGAGATCAAATGGGAGCCAATGACTTTCCCTCCTCTGTCCAAAACATTTGTCTCGGGGGGAATCTTGTACCCTGACCGAGGCATGGCAGCAAGAGAAGCAATGGAAGAAATGTTGGGGAGCTTAAGCATCTACGCCGTATCGGAGGAAAGGGCCGAGGAAAGAGCTTTATCTGGGATTCGTCCTTATGCTCCTGGAAGTGTTTTGGACAATTGGACAATAGAAGAAATTCCTGTAGCTTTTAGGAGTAATTCAGAGTAATGTTCGAAACACGCTTGTTGCTCTAAGCCTAGGGGCAATGAGAGACTCTTTGTTGAATAGGCATATGCTCAAACGTCTTTATTTCAATAAAATGCATATTTCGAAAAAAAAATTCCTTTTACTCTCCATTCATAGTCACTCACATAAATATCCATTCTTAGATTGTTGTTTCTGCGCCTTTCTTTGCCCTTTTAACAGGTCCCCAGATATCAATGATGTGAGCGACACTGCCATTAACTCAGGATCCCCTTTTGAACAAGGTACGGACATAGAGGATTCTCAAGATTTCGAAGATGACCAAGACCGTAATGTGTCTCTTGATTTGTTAAGAATGGTAGAGCAAGGCGAAGAACAAATCCTACCCCACGACGAGACGATAGAAATAGTAAACTTAGGAGAAGGAAAAGAGTTGAAAATTGGGACTAGTATTGCTGCAAAAACGAAGCAAGACCTCATCGAATTACTCAAAGAATTCAGAGACGTCTTTGCTTGGTCGTATCAAGATATGCCCGGGTTAAACACAGATATAGTGGTGCATCGACTCCCCATCAAGGAAGAATGTAAACCTGTCCAGCAAAAACTTCGAAGAATGAGGCCAGATGTTTTGCTAAAAATAAAAGAAGAGGTCAGAAAGCAGTTTGATGCCGGTTTCTTGCAAATGGTTAAATACTCAGAATGGGTAGCAAACATAGTGCCTGTCCCTAAGAAAGATGGAAAAGTGCGAATGTGCGTGGACTACAGGGATTTGAACAAGGCTAGCCCAAAAGATAACTTTCCGCTACCCCATATTGATACCTTAGTGGATAACACAGCTGGACATTCTCTTTTCTCTTTCATGGACGGCTTCTCGGGGTATAACCAGATTAAAATGCACCCCGAGGATATGGAGAAAACCACGTTCGTTACCATGTGGGGGACATTCTGTTATAAAGTGATGCCTTTCGGATTAAAGAATACAGGGGCAACGTATCAAAGGGCCATGGTGACTCTCTTCCACGACATGATGCACAAGGAGATCGAAGTTTATGTAGATGACATGATTGCGAAGTCCAGAACTGAGAGAGAACATGTGCAAGTCTTGAGGAAACTGTTCCTAAGATTGAGAAAATTCCAGCTGAAACTCAATCCGACCAAATGTACCTTTGGGGCTAGATCCGGAAAATTGTTGGGATTTGTAGTCAGTAAAAAGGGAATTGAGGTTGATCCCGATAAGGTGAAGGCTATCCAAGAGTTGCCTCCACCACGTACCCAAAAGGAGGTCCGAAGTTTCTTAGGAAGATTAAACTACATCGCCCGGTTTATAGCACAACTAACGGAGAAGTGTGACCCCATATTTCGCCTCCTTAGGAAACACAACTCAGATGTATGGAATGAGGAGTGCCAGAAAGCATTTGATAAGGTCAAGCATTACTTGTCTAAAGCCCCAGTACTGGTATCGCCATGCCCAAATAAGCCACTAATATTGTATTTGTCAGTATTCGAGAACTCTATGGGATGTGTGTTAGGCCAGCATGATGAGTCCGGAAGAAAGGAAAGAGCGATATACTATCTCAGTAAGAAGTTTACAGAATGCGAAACGAGATATTCGCCGATCGAGAAACTATGTTGTGCTCTGGTTTGGACAACCTGGAGATTGAGACAATACATGCTATATCACACCACTTGGCTTATCTCCAAACTGGATCCCCTCAAGTTCATGATGGAGTCAACTGCACTGAATGGAAGAATGGCCCGTTGGCAAATTCTGCTTTCAGAATTTGACATAGTCTATGTAAATCAGAAGGCCATAAAAGGAAGTGCAATAGCGGATTTTTTAGCCAGCAGAGCGTTAGAAGATTACGAGCCATTGGGCTTTGATTTCCCAAACGAAGAATTAATGTATGTGGCAGCCACTGAAGAAGAAGTCCAAAAGAAGGGGCACCCGTGGAAACTAAACTTCGACAGAGCTTCAAATGCAGTGGGGAATGGAATTGGGGTAGTCCTGGTATCCCCCAACGGAGATCACTATCCTCTTACTAGCAAGTTGGATTTTGATTGTACAAACAACATGGCCGAATACGAAGCGTGCATCCTGGGAATTCGTGCAGCCATTGAACGGAAAATTAGAACATTGGAGGTATACGGGGATTTCGCGCTAGTAATATATCAACTGAAAGGTGAATGGGAAACAAGAGACCCCAAGTTAATCAGTTATCGAAGGCTGGTTTTGGAATTAATTAAAGAGTTTGACAATGTCACTTTCTGCTACCTCCCACGAGAAGAGAACCAGATGGCCGACGCTTTAGCTACCTTGGCTTTCATGATCAAAATAAACAAAGCAGAAGAAGTGAAGCCTATCCAAATGAACATTTATGAGGCCCCGGCACATTGCTGCAACATCGACGAAGAAGAAGAAAGAGATAGTCACCCATGGTATCACGATGTATTACGATACGTAAAGGACCGTGAATACCCCGATCAAGCGACTGAGAATGATAAGAGAACGTTGAGAAGATTGGCCAATGATTATGTCCTGGATGGAGAAATCCTATACAAGAGAAGGAAGGATCAAGTACCGCTGAGATGCGTGGATGCAGTTGAGGCCAAGAAGATTCTCGAAGAAGTCCATGAAGGTGTCTGTGGGACTCATGCTAATGGTTTTACGATGGCAAGACAAATCATGAGATTCGGGTATTATTGGTCCACTATGGAGGGAGATTGTATCAGCTACGCCAAGAGATGCCACAAATGTCAAATCTATGGAGATAAAATTCACGTGCCTCTTTCACCCCTACACGTCATGACATCCCCATGGCCTTTCTCTATATGGGGGATGGACGTCATTGGACCGATCTCACCAAAAGCTTCGAATGGGCACCGATTTATCTTTGTGGTAATTGATTACTTCACCAAATGGGTAGAGGCCACTTCGTACGCAAATGTCACGAAATCAGCGGTCAGCAAGTTCTTAAAGAAAGAGATCATATGTCGGTACGGGATGCCTGAAAGGATCATATCTGACAATGCCAAACTTGAATAATAGCACGATAGCGGAGGTCTGCAGCCAATTCAAGATCAAACATCACAATTCATCACCATATCGTCCGAAGATGAATGGCGCAGTCGAAGCAGCCAACAAGAATATCAAGAAAATCGTGGGAAAAATGACCGAGACTTACAAAGATTGGCATGAGAAGCTACCGTTCGCCCTTTTCGCCTATCGGACGTCAGTTAAAACTTCCACCGGGGCAACTCCCTTCTCTTTAGTTTATGGAATGGAGGCGGTACTGCCGATTGAAGTTGAGATCCCCTCCCTTCGGGTCTTATCTGAGATAAAGCTAGACGAAGCAGAATGGACTCGATCTCGATATGATCAGCTGAACCTAATTGAGGAAAAGAGGCTAAAAGCCCTTCGTCATGGACAAATGTATCAAAAGCGAATGATACGGGCTTACAACAAAAAGGTTCACCCTAGGGAATTTTATGAAGGAGACCTCGTCCTGAAAAAGATTCTTCCCATACAGAAAGACTTTAGAGGAAAATGGATGCCAAATTGGGAGGGACCTTATGTAGTAAAGAAGGCCTTCTCCGGCGGAGCTCTAATCTTGACAGAAATGGATGGCAAAAGTTTGCCGAATCCTGTGAACTCAGATTCAGTCAAGAGATACTTCCCCTAAAAAAAAAAAAACTGGAGAGGTCAAAGTGAAAACCCGTAAAGGGCACTTCGTGACTCAAGGGGTTTTGGATCGAAAACCCAAAAAAATGGGCGATCCAAATCATTGATTGGAGGGGATACGCGGTAGCCTTGCTATAACCAAAATTAACAAGAAGAAGAAACGTCACGACTTGGGGGCATCAGTGAAGTCTTCTTATTCCGCCAGATACCTATCGAGTTCAAAAGGAGTCCTCAAGAAGTTTTGCGCAGGGAAACTCATGCTATGATATCTGGACACTTGTTCTTATCTTCTTTGTAACATGTGTAGTTAAACTTACCTTGTCAAAATCTGATCTTTTGGTCAATCAATTCATTTTGAGCCATACCCTCAATATCTCTTATGATTATACTTTTAAGCACTTTTCATTGGAATAACGATTAATGGACCACCAGTATTCAAACTAAGAGAGTTTCACATACTACTCTGAAAACTTCTAATTGTTACAAGAACCCAAAAGAGGAGTAATGTTCAAAACTAACCAGGTGTATAGGGCAATCGGAACCTAAATTGGTGACCCCCCAAAGAGACCAATCAAACCAAGAAAGCAGGGTGATCCGTCACAAAGAGATCATCTTCATGCATTCATTAACATCTTAATCAGGGGCATCCGATTCATTCCGATCATTGCATCCTAATCATAATAAAAAAGATCATTCTCATGTCATTCATAGCACATGTAGATAGGGGCATTTGAGTCATTTCGAGCATTGCATCATCATCATCATTTTCTAACAGAACAGGTTCCTCAAAGAACGGTGTAACAAGTTCAGGTGGAGCAAAGTGAAGATTGATAACCTCCTGAGGGAGGCAATATAAAAATTATCCTACGGCCATCGACCAGCGGTGGACTAGGTCGAAGATTGTTCTATTACCACTGACCAGTAGTGGAATAGACTGAAGATTGTTCTATTACTGTAGTGGAATAGACTGAAAATGGTTCTATTACCACTGACCAGTAGTGGAATAGACCGAAGATTGTTCTATTACCACTGACCAGTAGTGGAATAGACTGAAGATTGTTCTATTACCACTGACCAGTAGTGGAATAGACTGAAGATTGTTCTATTACCACTGACCAGTAGTGGAATAGACTGAAAATGGTTCTATTACCACTGACCAGTAGTGGAATAGACCGAAGATTGTTCTATTACCACTGACCAGTAGTGGAATAGACTGAAGATTGTTCTATTACCACTGACCAGTAGTGGAATAGACTGAAGATTGTTCTATTACCACTGACCAGTAGTGGAATAGATCGAAGATTGTTCTATTACCACTGACCAGTAGTGGAATAGATCGAAGACTATCCTATTACCATCGACTAGCAATTGAATAGATTGAAGATTATCCTACTACCACTGACTAGTAGTGGAATAGGTTGAAGATTACAAATGTTATCCCCTTGGAAACTCTACAAGACAATAAAACAGATTGAAGCTACCCGACAAAGAAAAGCACCAAAGAAGACAAGATCCAGTAGACCCCGGCAATTTTGACCCTCTATATATCTTTGCTCTGTTCCCGTTACACGACAACATGCAAAGAGGGGCAGCTGTACGAGCCCAAAATTATCCGGGCCCGTTAGGCCAAGACCAATTCCCATGTGGCCCAAGCCCAATCCTAAAATTGGCCCGATCGGCCCAAGAAAATTAAAACACAGCAAAAGGAAGAAAACCCTAGGCAGAAGCCTCCAGCGCCGCAACCCACCAAAGCCCCATGTGCGCACCATCGCTCGTTGCCCGCACGCCTAGCCCATACCCTGCAAAGACAGTCGAGAAACAGAGCAGCAGAGAAGTATGGAACAAACGAATAGATTAATAGATAAGGCTTGTATCTTTCGGCTATAAAGCCAACTAAGAATGATGTAATCGTGGTTTTTTTTTGGATCGAATCAATATACGCAAAATATTTCCAAAAATATAAACAATAGCAAACAACGGGAAGCAGAAATCAGGATCCATCCATAACAGGCAATCGAAACGAGATTCGAAGGTTCACTCCCTACTTCATTTTATTTTATATTTTCGAAATCACCCACAAATTCGCTTTATTTTTAAAAATACGTACAATACATAAAGGATTAATAATAAAAAGAGAGGAAACTTACCTGTTTCGTGAGTTCCGGCCCTGCGAGCGGTGGCCGGTGACGGCGACTGGGGGCATTCGGGCGGCGCATGCTAAGGGACGAAACCCTAGCAGAGGAAGTGGGGGAATTTCCCCTTTCGTTTTGTTAGCGCAGCAGAAATAAAAAAGAGGGGGAAGGAAGATTGGCTTTTATAGTAAGCTAAACGGCGCCGTTTCATGCAAAGGGGGGTCCGCGCGTCGACCCGGATCCGACCCAGGATCCGCGCGCCCTCCCCTGATGGGCTAATTGCGCCCCAGATCCCCCTTCGTTGTAGATTGTTTAAATTGGACTTTTCTTTTATTTTAATTGGGCCTAGAAATTTTATGCGTTCTTCAATCTAGTCCTCATTCGAATGCTGAGTTTAATAACTCGGGCAAATTACACTCGCAGTCCTCTTTAGTTTCGCGCATTAAATTTTAATCCCCATCCGCTCTTTTAATTTATTGCATTTCCCCCTTTAATCTTACTATGTTTCCAATTTAATCCTTCTCAGCTTATTTTTGTGACTACATTGCTATTATTATTATTATTATATTATTGTTATCATGATATTTACATCAGCCTATTGTATATGTTTTATATTATCATATTATTATCACTATTATTATACTATTATCATTATGTTTCTATTGTTATTCATTATTACTAGTTACTATTAGTCATATTATTAGCTGAATATGTATATACCTATTATCATTATTATTACCACTATATATTATCGTATGGTATATGTTTATTATTATTATTACCATTTTATTATTATTTTATTATTATCGTGTTCACTATTATTATATTATACATATTGTTATCATTTCTATATTATATACCACTATTTATTATTATTGCACTTATTATTATACTATATATATCGTTATTATTATCATTGTCATATTTTTATATTATGATTATTTTTACTATTATTATTATCGCTATTATGGTATTATCGCATGTTATATGCTAACTTTATCATTCTCATATTTATATTAGTATATTGTATATTATGGTTTATTATTATTATTATTATTATTATTATTATTATTATTATTATTATTATTATTATTATTAATACTACTATACTTTTATTATTATTGTGTATATATTTCATATTATCATCATCATTATTATTATTAGTATTATTAGTATATGGTAGTGCTAACATTATAATGTCCATTATCCTCGTTGTTATTAATTCTAGCATTTTGACAATTGTTTTTGTTAGAACTTTGCGTTTTATTTTCCACACTTTATATCATTTTTACAACTGTTTCGACATTCTTACGATTGTTTTTATCGGCATCATTTTATGTAAATCCATAATGTCGAGGTGATCTTGGATTCAAAGGTTTAACTTATCGTGTCCTAAAGTATTGGATGTGATATTTTAGTCTTTGGGAACGAGAAAATCTTGATTTCTTTTAAAAAAAAAGGGGAAATACGGAATGACCTCGGGTTCGAGGATTTGGATTACCATGTCCTAAAGTATTGGATGTGATACTTCGATTCCTTGGAACGGAAGAATCTCGACTCGCATTTCCGGAAAATCACGAAATGATCTCAAGATCGAAGACTTAAACTATCGTGTCCTAAAGTATTGGATGCGACATTTTATTTCTTCGAAACGAAAAAATCTCGATTTAACTTAAGAAAACCCAAATATTTCCAAAAGAGGTCGGATTTTCAAATTCTTTTAAAATTCTCAACTTTTGACATGAGGACATTAATTGATCAAATCGGTACCAATTTTGGGCGTGACGAGGGTGCTAACCCTTCCTCGCACGTAACCGACTCCCGAACCGTTTTCTCAAATTTCGTAGACCAAAAACACCGTTTTAGTAAATCAAAAATGTTTTATTAAAACAAAGGTGATCCGATCACACCAAGCAAAGATCGGTGGCGACTCCCGTTTTTATTTTCTAAAACCAAGTTCGATTCCCGCTTTCAAAAAAGATGGTTTCGACATTCATTATTTTATATTTTTGGTGCTCTCAACGACCGCATCATTAGTTCTCTGAATTTTAAGGGCATTTATCATGGATAATGAAGTTGCATGCAGTACATTCAAAAGCCAAATCTAGACAAGGCTCACAACAATCACTGCAGTTTGATAGTAATAAATCTTCTTTAACAACAGTGACAGGGTGCTCATGAATGTCCTCACGAACTTGAATGATACTCCCGAGTTTGAAGAATGGATATTATCCAACAGTGGCGAAGCCAGGGGGGCTGGCATGGGCCCCAGCCCCCCTAAAAAGTAAAATTTTAAATTAGGCCCTTAAAATTTTTTAAAAATTTTAAATTAGTAAAGGTAAAATTGCACTTTAACCCCCTAAAATTATAAAAATTCGATTTAATACTTTACAAATTAGAAAGATATAAACTATAAAAAATTAAAATTTCATCCGCCCCCAAAAAATTGTCCTGGCTTCGCCCCTGTTATCCAAGAACACAATTGACATGAGCAGAAGTATCATATGCTGCACAATGATAAAACCAAAGATTTGCATCTCGATTTTCTTCACAAACATTACAAAAATGGTTTTCTTGAGTAATTATTATCATCATGATAAGTGTCGTAACCATTTTTTGAAAAAAACGGGAATCGACTTGGTTTTGAAAATAAGAAACGGGAGTCGCCACCGATCTTTTATTAAGTGTGATCGGATCACCTTTGTTTTAATAAAACATTTTGATTTACTAAAACAATGTTTTTTTTGGTCTACGAAAATTTGAGAAAATAGGTTCGGGAGTCGGTTACGTGCGAGGAAGGGTTAGCACCCTCGTCACGCCCAAAATTGGTACCGAATTGATTAATTAATGTCCCAATGTCGAAAGTTGCAAATTTTGAAAAGAATTTAAAATCAATCTCTTTCTGAAATATTTTAGTTTTTCTCGAATTTAATATCAAGATTTTCTTGTTCCGAAGGAATAAAATATCACATCCAGTACATAGGACACGACGATTTTAATCTTCAAATCCAAGATCGTCTCTTAATTCCCGAGACTCATATATTAAAATATCAAAAGGGTATTCGATTGTTTGGCCAAGCGAGGGAACCGAAACCAACACATAGGGCACGATCTCTCGAATTTCCAAACACAGAATATCGCCTTATTTTGAAAATTTTGGTTTTTGGATGAAATTGATAAAAAATTAGGTTATGTTCTAAAGAAATATGATTCAATGCGCGGATGGAATTACGCGATGAAGAGAACGATAATGTAATATGAATTTGGTGTAATGACAACATAATACACATAATACATGATATTGAAATCACTAATCTAGAATGTTGACATGCATGAATAATAATAATAATATCAATAATGGACAATAATATGAACGATAATGATGATGACAATGAAAATACGAATAAACAAATCATAATGCACGCAAGAACGGTAATCACGTAGCTTACACAATTTAAATATCAACATTAATAATATAGGAGCAATGAGTTAAACAATTTTAAAAGGGATGACACATAAGACGATTTAAGAGAATTAACAAAACGACTTTAAGATAAAGAGTATATAAAAATGCAGTAAATAACATGAAATCATAATGTTAAGATGCCAAACAAACAGTATGCATAAAGTTTACTAAAAAATAGTATACAAGAACTCCTTAAAATAAGTAAGTAAATAAGTAATAATAATAATAATGATGATAACGATAGTAATAATAATAATAATAATAATAATAATATAGTGATAATATAACACTAACGGTAATACGAAATATATACATACCATAATAATATAATAACAATAATGATAATAGTGATACCACAGTAAATTAATAATAATAATATGTACAACACAATAATGTAGTAATATTAATAGTAGTATAGCAAATATAGTAATAATGATAATAAATAATAATAATAATAATACGTATTGATAACAATAACAATAATATATAATGATATTAAAAGAGATAGAAATAGCGAAATTAACAAAAGGATAAAAAAAGGGGACTAAGTCAAGAATAAAGTAAAATTAAAGGTCAAAATTTAAAATGACAAATAAATTGAGGTCACTTTGTAACGCGCGAAAACAGGTAGGGATCAGAAAGGAAATAATCCCGGTCTTTGTGTACTGCGTTTCAGATGGCCTGGACGTGGACTAGATCAAAACAGTATAGAAATAATTGGGTAAAAATTAAAAGAGAAAGAATACAAGATGGGATTTAATCAAATAACGCTGCAAGGATGAAGGATCTGTCGCGCAAATTGCCCATCAGAGCAAGAATGCGCGGATCCTAAGGCGGATTCGGGTCGGTGCGTGGGTTTCTTACCCTGAATGAAATGGCGTCGTTCTGTGTAATGCTTATGAAACCATTCTTATCCCCAAAATCAGATTTTCTTTTAACCCTAAAATCTCTTAAACACAACAGCCACCAAAACCTATCCTTCTCCCGTCTATCGACTCTCTCCTCTCCGGCGAGTGAATTCTCCGACGATCGCTCGTCATCATTATCGGTGGCCACGACGAATGGGGGCGAGCCTTCGACTCCGTTCGAGGCCCTCGCTTCAAGGGCCAAGTCTTGGTGCTCGTAAGATCAAAAGACGGAGCAGAGAAGGGGAGGGAGAGAACTCGTCCCTTTCTGCCCCCGATCCGGTCTCGTCGGTGGAGAGGGAACTCCGATGACGCGCCTTTGAGCCCCGGGTAAGACTCTTTCTATACCTTTTCGTTATCATTCCATTTTTAAGGCTTGTTTGTTTTTTTTTTTTTAAAGAAGTAGAAGAAGATAAAAATCGATATCAAAATAATTGGAAATGCGAACGGAAGAACAAAAAGCCACCTTCTGAAATTTCTACTCTTGTTTTTCGACTGTTAAAATTCGTACCATGGGGGAAAAAACCAAACCCCTATTACACCGATTTCGAATGGCTTTATAGCCGAACAAGACCTACTATTTTAGTATTCTATTACATGTTCCATGCTTCTTGGTTTCTGCTACTCCTGTTTCTGCTTGCAGGGTATGGGAGTGAGGCGCTGGTGGAGACGGAGGCCGAGGTGTGTGGGTCGTTTGAGGCGTGCGACAGTCAGAAGCGTGAAGGCCGAGACGCCTGGGGGTGCTCGAAGCGTTAGGGGCGTGGGCGCGGAGCACGACGCGCGTGGGGGAACCGAAGCGATGCCAGAGCGCGTGGGGAGCTGGAGCGTTGCGCACGTGGGGAAGACGCACGGCGGCGCTGAGATGGAAGGAGCCCTAGGGTTTCCTTTCTGCCAAAATCTCCTAAGGTTTTGGGCCATTGGGCCGCGGTTTTGGGCTAGGTTGTAATTGGGTTTGTTTTGAATTTGGGCTTGGGAATTATTTTGTAAATGGACTATAATTCTTTTGGACTGTTTAATGGTATTTTGTTTTATTCCAATTTTGGTTTTACAATTGGGCTCGGGTTCGATTTTTAATTGAGAACCCGGGCAAAATTTGGTTATTACAATAAGCGAGTGAAAAAAGATGTTGATCACTTTTGTGTTGAGACATAATAGACAACGAAAAACATTTATGATCTGAAGAAAAATCACAATCCTTACTACGCAACAACCCTTTGATATCATCCTTACCACAAGCAACACATCGCCATTTATATTCAGTGTAGAAAAGAAGAGGGTGTTATGTCCTAGACATGTGCGAGCACCATGTATGTAACAGCAATTATACATCGAAGGCATGTACATTCCTTACATTCTTCACATTTATAGGCAAAAGCATCAGACAAGCAATAACATTCTTCACACTTAAATACTTCGTCTAAAGTAAGGACTAATGGTGGTTGGCAAAGATGATGCCAAACATGCTTTATCTTTGGTAACTTGACACAAACTTTAATGGAGAAAGAAGTTACACTGTGTACAGTAGTAAAATGAAGTCGAGATTGGTAACAAGCACCCATCACAACATTTATTATCATACTCCCCGACTCTGTCACTTAACATTAAGTGGTGAATGTGCTTGAAATGTTCTATTACTGTGGCTTCTCCAGCATCATTCCATTCAAGAACCTTGGTTATGGAGCTAACAGACTCATCAAGAGATTCCTCATCTTCATTTTCTAGTATTTTATATGAACCTTTATCCTTCATTACACACTTCACATGGAATATAACATCACACTTTGAACAATAATAACTACCATGCTCTGTATTGACTTCATCGTGGCATATTAAGCAATTCAAAATTCTAAAATTTTTTATGTAATGGAAATACGTGTGAAGAAGGCGATGATCGTGCCACTTATTTTTGATAATGCGAGGCAATGGAATGCAATTTTTATGGATTATAATGTTGCATGTACCACATGCATAGGCAACATGATTTCCTTTGGTGCCACAAGCAATCACAAGTGAATGAAACTTGTCTCAAAAACTAGGTGAATGGATGTTCATGATTTGTACTCATTAATAACTTGTAATGGTGATTGTGATGCACATTCAATGTGAACAATAAACTTAGAAGGAGAACAACCATAAACAAATCCACTTCGCCTTTTAATCATGATATGAAATTTATGAAATAAAATATATTATTAATAAAATAATTTAAAGAGTCTCTTTGCTTTGCGGATTAGACCATAAATATCAATGCATAATGTGTTTTGTTGTTGTTTGTGCGCTCAAAAAGATTTAAGTAAATTCAATTACATTCACTTGTGCAAGTCATGAATATAAATATTTCTTGAATTAAGTAATTGGAAGACGGCAAAATTTTTCTATCGCATTTGCATTTTCAAAAACGATCGTGTTTTTCTAAAATCAAACACCTTGGACTAGTAATCCTTTAAAAGATATCGTTAAAAGATCATCAATTCCTAAGGAAATAGAAATAGTAATGACTTGATGGAAACCTAAAATTTTTACTTGATTCAAGAGGTGTGATGTATATGTCATTACGAAGTAATCTATTAATCTACTAATAATCCATTTAATGGAAGTTCCATCTAATTGTGAAATACTAAATTGGCTCGTTCTGTCATAAGTACCCCATATTCCACTAAGTGAACTTCGCCAATGGGTTTGAGTCAATGATTGAAAAATTTTCTTTTATTGATCTTGATTTTAGTATAAAGTTGGGTCAGGAATTGAGATCCTAGAACCGAAAAGACCCAAATTTATACTGGTGTCATAAATTTTTTTAGGTTAGATACCATATGACTGGGTATCATATGAGTAGGCCTGAAAAAACCCTTGTATAGCTTCTTAATTTAGTATAGTTGCTCAATGTTAATTGTTTTTCCTTTTTTACGTGCTTCGTACAAAGAAATCTATCAAAAAAAAATTATTTTTGATCCAAATTAAAGAAATTTTTTTCTTTATACACTGTTGGATATTTTTCATTCACTTCTATTTCTTTGGTTTATTTTTTTAATTTTGTTCATTTTTTTTTCACTTGAATAATTTTAATTTTGACACTTTTACATGTTTCAAAGTTTAATTTAATAATAATATTCAATGTTGTTTTGAATTGTTAAATCGAACCGGTCAATCTAAAAATTGGTTTTGAATTGTTAGACCAGGAACCAGTATGAATCAGTTGAACCAACTAAAAATCGATTGAACCAAAGGTTGAATCAATTGAATAGGCTAAAAACCGATTAGATCGATATTTTTTTATTTTTAATAATTTTTTTAATTGAACCGACCAGACCAATGAACTAATTGTTTGATCGAGTCGGCCACCTATCGAATTTAAAAAAATTAATATTTTATCCCTTCTAATGCAATATTTTAACTTTTAAGTACAAAATATATTAAACAGTTAAAAATTATTGACAAAAAAGAAATAGGGAAACCTAGAAAAAAAAATTATTGATGAACCCATTTAGATAGCAAATAAGAAATTTATCCACTACTCCAAATAAATCTTCACAACTGAAAATAATATTGAACTTCAAAAAATTCATCTAAAATAAAATAGAGTTGTTTTACAGTAATTAAAAATAACTAAAAAATATTTGATCGACTATTAATTATAATGTGACAATAAAAGGGCAACATTAGTTTATGTAATAATTTATTTATATACCATTTATTAATAAAAAATTTAAACTTACAAAACACAGAACGCTTTTTAATACGACGAAAATTAAATAGAAAGAAAATAAAATATGCAAAGAATATTAAAATTTGAGGCTAATTTTAATTTAATTAGTAAAAAGCATAATTAGGAGATTGTAAAAATATATTATTTTATAAATTAAAAAATAAACACTTAAAATCACACTTAATGCACTTGGCAATGGGAACAGGTTTGGGGTTGCAGAATGTGTGCCTTCAACAATAATTCATCAATGTCCTCAGTTACTTTCATGGCAAGAAAGCTCTGCTCATATGATTGTAAATAGCATAGTTTGGCCCTAATTGTCTAAACAATCATTGCCTTTTGTCTTCACTAGATTTCCTAAACATGCAACATTCAGAAAAGTAGGTATTTACCCTAAATCTTGTGTTTCCAGCCATTGCTCCAAGTCAGACATACTTGTATATGACAAATAGTTTTAAAACATGAATATATTTATACAGTGAAAGCACTGGAATTACAGAATAAAAACCAACAATAAGCAATCCAAACCACACAAGTTTCAACCCAATCAATTGGTTAAATTACATAATTTTAACTTACAACTAAAAAACCAATTAAAAGTCTCTACGTTTCAAGAATCCATATTCAGAGTCATATGGGTTCATACATTTCCAGTGAACGAGATAGTTGCACTCTGCTTCTGCACATTCAAGAGCCAGCTCCTCACAGGGCTTTCCACATTTGGTGCATGCAGGGTAGTGCTGTATCTTCTTTATAAATGTGAGAGGGTGCGGATGATCCCCTTCTTTGTAGATGCTCCCGGTTTTGATAAATGGATGTTCACCGAGAACACATTTCACATGGGCAGATGTGTCGCAAGTTGTGCAATGATAAAACCAGCGCTTCGAATCTCTTTTTCGCTCACAAATGTCACAGTAATGATGCTTTGAATAATCACTAATGTCGTGATAAGTGAGTGCAAGAAGATGCTCATCGCATTTGTGTTTGGCTCTAGTTGGTAGTAGCATACACAAAGGATGTACAGGATAATTGCAATCCTTGCAGTTGAATGCCCTTTTTGTAGCGTCACCACAAGCGTTACACTGCCCAACAAAATCATAATAGTAAAGAAGGGGATGTTCATGTCCTGGACATGATAGAGCATCAGGAGGAAGAGCTTGACATTGAAGGCACGTGTGACTTCCACATTCATTACATTTGTAGGCAAAGCCACTAGAAAGGAAATCACATGTTTCACAACTGAAAATGTTGTCTGAAGTCAGGACAAGGGCTGCTACTTGGCAACTATGATGCCAAATAGGCTTCATCTTTGGTAATTCGGCACAAGCTTTATGAAGAAAGAATTCACACTCAGTGCAATAGTAGAATGAATCTGAGATCAGCAACATGCACCCATCACAACATTTATCACCATACTCCCTGATGTTGTCGCTTAAGGTTAAGTAGTGATTATGCTTGAAATGCTCTATTATTGTGGCTTCTCCTGCATCATTCCTCTCAAAAACATTAGTGATGGAGTTCAAAGATATATCGAGAGGCTTCTCGTCTTCATTTTCTGGTGAAACAACATAAAAAAAACCTGGACCTCTCGTTGCACAATTCACATGTAATATGACATTGCAATCTGCACAGTAATAACTTCCGTACCCTGTGTTGACCTCATCATGGCACATTATGCAATCCAGTCTTCCAAAATGTTCTTTGTGAAGGAAGTATGTGTGAGAAACACGATGGTGATGCCACCTGCTTTTGATAATGCGTGGCAATGAAATGCATTTTTTATGGACCATAATGTTGCATGTGCAACATGCATAGGCAGCATGATTTCCTTCGGTGCCACAAGCATCACAAATGAATGGAGCTTGTCTCAAGATCAAAGAGAATGGATGTTTGTGACTTTTATCTTCAATAATGGGTGATGGTGATACACATTCAATGTGAATAGAGAAATTACAAGGCGAACAACTATACACAAATCCTCTTTGCCTTGTTACTCCGCATATCTTGCAAGAGAGTCGTTCACTATTGAATTGTAGAACAAGAGGATGCTGACGATGGCACACATGATTCAGTTTGAAAGGAAGTTTAGCGCATTTTTCATGTAAATTAAATCCACAGTCAGGAGAAAAGTGTGTATACTTTGCTAATGGTTCCCAACACCCAAAGCACTTAGCAACATCTTCAAGTTCTTCATCACCAGTTTCAGTGAAAACCAGTGGATGTTGCAGGGCAACATGCTCAAGCTCTTTCAAATTATTCTCAGCAATATTAAACGTAAACAAAGCACATTTAATATGTAAGTCCAATTCACAACAAGAGCAGTGATAAACAAACTTATTATCCTCTTTATCACAAAAATCACAAATGTACCCTGATGAATAATTCGGTTTCGTTATAAGATGTGAATCCATAAGAAGAAGAGGATGATGAGTATGAAAAGGGTGATTAAGCTTCAAAGGTGCCTCAGCACATACCTTGTGAAGGTAAAACCCACAATCCTCAGCACAGCAAAAACATGGATTTGACACATTCTCTCCACACCTTGAGCATTCAGCTACAATCAGCAGCTGATCTTCATCCAAAAGAAGCAGCAAGGGATGTTGGTGACCATAATTAAGTGGCTCCTCCATTTCTCCTTACTCTTTGGTTTTTCCCGTCGACGTAGCAAGAAAGACAAATGCTGAAACTCAATGTTTCAAGTAAAGTACTAATTTGAAAGGAAGAGACACCAAAACTATGATAGTAGATTGCTTTTAATCTGTCTTTGTTTTGATACTTCAATTCAGCGGGTTTCCTTTGTTTGTTTACATTTTTAAAAAATATATATATTCTTAATAATAAAGTTAAAGTTTAGTAAAGTATAAGACAAACCATTACGGTAAAGTTATGCCTTTAACGAGTTGCTTTATATTACATTAATACTTCGCTTGAGTGAGTGAGTTTCTTATAAATGTTCTTACGAAAAGAGGACAGATAATAATTAAAAATTTCTAAAAAGTGTCATACAAAATTTTAATTTATTTTTAAAAAATAATATGTATACTAAATTTATATAACCATATTCAAATAACAAAGTTTATTATATGGAAACTTTTTTAATATGACGAAAATCAAAGAGAAAGAAAATAAAATATGCAAAGAATATTAAATTTTTAGGCTAATCTTTATTTAGTTAGTAAAAAGCTTAATAAGGAGATTGTAACAATATATTAGTTTATAAATTAAAAAATAAACACATAAAATTACGTGACAATAAAATCTGATAAATATAAAATATTATAAACTTGAACAATCCATGACATGAGAAAAAATCATGGATACAACACAAATACACAGGATGAAGGTCTATTGGCTTTACTTCCCAAGACCTCCTCTATATATTTATAGTGGCCATTGAAGATGAGTAGGGGAGGAGATGATACCTACCTTTCTAACTTACATTCCTTACCATTGTTAACCAAATTTGCCTATTGCTGCGCTAGAGACAAGTTAGCTTTCAAATATGCAGCAATTGCTGAACTCGTTAAACAACTGTTTTGAATCTTAAAACGAACTGAAGCGAAGGGAAGGTTTGGGGTTGCAGAATATGTGCCTTCAATAATAATTCGTCAATGTCCGAGTAACATAGGTTCAAAGTGAAAGAGGGATGAGAAGAGCTGCAGTGAAAGCACTGGAATTAAATGACAATTGCAACACTACATTTACAATTTTCCTTATTTTCAATGCCATTTAGCAACATAATCGACCAAAATTGATGTTTCTTTATCATCTTCATAATCCTTTTTACAAGTCCTATGGTAGATAGTTTCTTTTATCTAAAGAAATAAATGCATCATGATTTCTTGCCTTGCATATCATTTCCAATGCTAGTGTTCTCGATAGTTTCCCTTCCACCGGAGCTTGTCATACAATCATGCCTGCTATTATCCCCCATTTTCGAGCTTCCGACGGTATTTCCTCGATTGAGGTTGTCAAAACCAGCTTCCTCATCAAAATGCTTGCTTCTTTCAGTACCTTGATCGGCAACATCAGCTCGGCTTTGATCGTCATCCTTGTCACCCCTAGTGCAAAAGTGATCGAAAATATACAGAAAATATAAATATGCATCAATTTTCTCATGATTCATAGATGAAATTTTAGACACATACAAAGAAACAGACATGGAGAGATCGATGATTTAGATGTATGTAAGCAAAAACATATCCGAATTCCCCTCCAAAAGCTTTATGGAGCTAAACTAGCGTTGGCAAAAAGTTGGAAGAGAAAGAGTTGGGACTGCAAGTTGCTTACCCGGAATAAATGATAAGTCCAACAGCTACTGCAACAAAGGCCAAAAAGTACATCCAATCAACCTGTACAGGATTAACTTGTATCAGAAAACCGATCATCAAACTGAGATTTGAACTCGATCTCGTTTTTAAAAATAAAAATATGGTTGAAAATTCCAACCTTTTCATGATAAGCAAAAATTCGGATTACAACAGCCCACATGTCCGAGGTAAGCAACGAGAGGTTGAGCATTGTGGAACCACTCATCTGCAAAGGAAAGAAACCAAAATTAGATTGAAGATGTTCATAGGATTTTAATGCAATCCAACTTTCAAAGCTCCAAAATCAACGTTTAAAGATGTTCATAGGATTTTAATGCAAGTCCGTACCTTAAGTAAGACTGGGACAAACGAGTAGAATAGAAACATAGCCAATGAAAATCCAAAAAATGGAAATGCCTGAAAAGCAAAAAGAATGGTTAACATACATTAAAAAAATAAATTCTCGAGCTTATATCAATACCATAGCTCTGAAGAAGCTTACAGCACCGGCTGTCCAATGAATAGATTTGAGTTCATTGCGTTCAACTATGCTTCTATTGACACCGTTAAGGGTAACAGATTGAAAATAAAAATTAAAGCAATAAAACATGTAACCGCTATCTTTGGGATTGCACAGGATAGTTTATCAATCTGCAGATGAGTATGCATTCTATTGAGAAATAATCAATTTGAAAACAATAAATAGACAACTTCATAAAACCATAAATGGTCAGGAGTCATTGAATTAAATGCAATCAAAATCGGAAACCAAGGATACATTTGGATTGCACTGATAATGGCACCGAAGAGACCCAAAAACGCCATGAGTTCAACTCTATCGGCATTCTTAACTAGAAATTCCTGCAAAAAAAATATCGTCAGATGAGGTTGGTGGTGCTCATCAGGTGTTGCATTTATGATAACAATCATGTGAACAAATATTTAAGGTTTAATTTGCAAATCCAGATAAATTACCTCGCTGACATTGCTAATGGCATAGAGTGTTGCGCCAGCAATTACAAGTAAATCTCCTTTACGAGGGTTGCTGCCTCCTAAAACCCACAATAGCAGTTGTTGTATCATAATACGCACCATGTATCCCATTTTAATGCCTTAAAATAAAATAGAATGCCAAAGCTTTACCTGATCGATCCCCTGCATGAACATCTGAAAACACAACCATGACAAGACCGGCAACACATACAATCACACCAGCTATCTTTCTGTATCGATACTTTGTTTTCAAGAATATATAGGTAAGAAGCATGACAGAAGGGATAGACCAGCAATCTAGCAGCATGACACTCGTTATAGACGTGTACTGATACGCCTTCACCACTGCACATGAAGTGACAGCCAATTAACTAGAGTAAAGATCAACTCATTTTAAGACAACTATTTTTCTGAAATGTGCACGAAAACACCTGAACAGAATATTTTCCTTGAAGAAAAAGGCAACACAAAAGGCTATAGGGTAATAGACACCATTCCAAAGAGGCAGATGCCCTATACGCTTCTTTACTGATATAATAAACGAAGGAAAGCTATTTCAAATCTAAAGTTAACTCCAGCTTAATTTAATATATATATATATATATATATAATATGGGAAGGGAATTACATCAAATTAGCCGATTTCATAGGAAGAACATGATGCACTTACCAAGATAATTGGCTTCTACATCTACCAATCCGAGAATTACATAATAATACCATTTTGCCTGCAAAAGTTCCAAGCAAAGCAACCAAATTTAAGGCATCAAATTTGAAGGAGAGGGAAAAGAAATCCATGATATGGAGCATCAATAAAAACAAGACCTTCCTCAAGCCCATTCGAACCTTCCTTTTTTTTTTCTGGTCCAAGAAACAGAGAAGGGCAGCAAAATAATGAAATTATAAGCCTATAACAGTTATATTCATCTATATAGGACATAAGTAACTGAAACCAGATTATTCATCTGGCAGCCACTTGCCAAGATATACAGCTTGATCCATCAGATATCTCGAAACCCTTAAACTTCTACGTTATTAGCTGCCCTCTTAGCATTTCTGAGTAGCATTTTGTTTACATGTACTAGAGTTTCTTATTGCGTGCTATTTATGTCTACAAAGCATTGCTTTGGTGCACAACTGCCTCGGACATGCATCACATATAATCCCTAGTACTAAAACAATTAACCCTACAATGAGGAGAGCAATCAAATGAATATCAAAACCACACAAAATGGATATGAGAAGAAGAAATGTCAAAGCAAAGAAATACCTTAAGCGCTTGCCTTCTATAAAGCATGACACTTCCATAGACAACAGACAACAGTACATAATTTAGAAAAGACTGGGACGTCGGCGCATTGATTCCTGACATACACAATAAAACAGGGGAATAAATGAACTATGGTGAGAGATCACTTAATTAATAGAAAATTATCTTCATATAAATAATCAAATAATTCTACATAATTCAAAAGCCATGTGAATATTCACTTCATTTTTTGATTTATAATTTGAGCTTTGATAATCTACTACAACATAGAACAAGCAGTGGCCCAAGTGCAAATAGACAAAAGACCACTCCTTCCTTGCGAAGAAAGAACCGGTCATTCTTGTCCAAGTATTTATGTATAATACTTGTTTCCTATGCCTATTGAGATATATGACTTGCTCCAAACACATAGGAAACTTAAAAAGCATAGAATAAATCCATCTTAGACATACTTTTATCCGACACTCACACCCAAGTCCCATTATATAGGCAAAGCACATAATCTAAACAAGGACAAAAATCAGAACCAAAACTGCATCAGAACAAGAAATATAGTTGATCATACCACATATTCAGTCATCGTTGGCCTAATATCTTGAAGCAGAGGCAACAATTTAAAAAATAATCTACAAGGCTTATATATATCAGAGAAAAATTTGCTCCATTCTTTGCAATCTACTAGCACAAGAAACACATCTACAAGTTCTAAACTCAGAAATCAATCAAATTAAGTAAAGAATTAAAGCTAGAAATAAAATGAAACTAATTGAATTATACTTATTTTTCAATATTTACCAAATTTTCATTAAAGTGTAGATTTCCATATCACCACCATTGACAAAACATAAAAGAAACAACCAAAATTAAAAAGCCAAAATTAAAAAATAAACCTCTTTTAGCTAGTTCGGAAGAAGAGAAGCCAGTAGAAGTAATAAGAAGAGACAAAAATTGACCCAACCCAAGTCCAACCAACGTCTTCTTCGTCCAAAACTGCTTAAAATTCACCATTTTTTTCCTCTAACAATCCTCAATACCAAAAAAACCCAAAAAAAAAAAAAACAAAGTGATCTCCAAAATATTGGAAAAAGAAAAGGTTGCTGCTAAAAACCCAGTGAAGAAACACTAAAATACTAAAAAACCCAGTTGCAGAAACTCCATTAAAAGCTTCCAAAAAGCACCCAAAGAGTCCAAATACCCACCAATGGTTTTTGTCAGTTTAGGTAGTGAAATGACTCAAAGTGATAGGCTTTGAAAGTGAAAGGCAGAATTTATTTTTCCCATATTTGATGTGAAAAATATAGAAAATTATTTAGCAGTAAATCAGTGGCTCTATTGGGTTCCCAAATTCTTCAAGAAAACTATCTCCTCCCGCCGTTAAAATTATTAATATTTAAAAGCAAAAAGATTAAAAAATAAGTTGAAAATTTTGACCAACAGCCATAGCCATTGAATTTGGCCATTTTCTTTTTTTTCTAGTTAATTATAATAAAAATAAATTTAGTATGTGGGTCCAAAAATATATATTATTATATAGTAATTTTTTATACCCATTTTAAAAATCATGAAATTTAAAAATATTACAAAATTATTACATCACTGGATTGAATCTTTGATGCCTTAATTTAAGGATAAAAAAAACTAAAATAGTATTATTTGACTTCAATTAATAATATTTGTTTTTAATAGCACTTGTGTTGAATGATGTGTTCAATATATTTCATTTAAGTATTTTTTAAAATTAAAAAAAAAGTTGAAACTAATATAAAAATTTAGAATTATATTAGAAAATAATTTCTATTATTAAATTAAAATAAAGATAATAATGATTCTAATAAGTACGAAAAATATTTACATTAAATTAATAAATGATTTAAAAAATAATTATTAAAATATTATATATTAAATTTTTTTATTTTTTGAAAACCTCTCTTATTTGTTTACGACTTTATATATAATAATAATAATAAAAGGAAAGTATAGAAAAGTACTTACTTAACATAAAATAAACAACTTATAAAAAATTAATTAAAAATATCTTACATATTTATTTCATTGTCGTTTAAATATTTCTTTTTGAGTCGATTGAGTCTTACCTCGACTGGCATTGGCATTGTTGTCAGTGCAGGAGGACGTGGGTTTAGGTGCGCTGAAGCGTATTATCCTCCTATTTAAGGGTTGAAGATGAGCTATAGATAGTTTTAGGCATTGTATCAAAAGAGTAGATATTATAAGAACATATAATGAGATTAATGTTCAAAAAATATTTCTTTTTGAGATATTATTGCTACTAATTAGAGGTGATCATGGGTCGGGCCGGGTTCGGGTTGGGCCCAGACAAAATTTTAGGCCCATTTTAGGGGCCCGAGCCCGGCCTGGCCTGAAATATGGGCCTAAAAATTTGTCCAAGCCCAGCCCGGAAGAGAATTGATAAACCTGAGCCCGGCCCGGCCCATATTAATTTTTTTAGCTTTTTTCATTAAATAAAAAATTTTAAAACAAATATTAAAACAAAAAAACAAATAAAAAATATGTAAATTTAAAAAGTATATTTGATTAAAAATAAAATATATATTTAATATATAATTTGAGCCGGGCCTGGGCCAAAAAAGTTTTACCCGAGGCCTGGCCCGTTTAGACCCGTTTTCTAAACGGGCCTCATTTTTTTGCCCAAACCCATATTTCGAGCCTATATTTTTACCCGAACTCTCCCATTTTTCGAGCAAGCTGTCGGGCCGGGCGAAGTAACCCAACCTATGATCACCTCTACTACTAATAGATGTTATTTATAGATCTAAAAATAAATTTTAATTGATATATAATTCTAACACTAATTAAGTGATAATTTAAAGGCCTAAAGAGGTAATTATACTAAACGGAGGGGACCAAGGCCCTTATCAATCCTCTTGGCGCTACCGTTGAGGTCGACTCTTCCAGGTGAAGTTTTTGAAATGTCATCCACTTAGAGTTGATGGACCCCTCAACAGGTCTGCATTGCCTCTAGTCAAAATTTTGTCTCTTAACTCTGTGAAAAACTCACATGTCTGAAGCGATAGGTTCAATTAAGTGAAAAGCGTTGGTTGAAGGCTTAAAGAGACGGATCATACATGATGCAAAACCACTAGATGTGTCCATGGGTCAAGTCAAAGCCCATTTTTGTGCCGATTCAACCGGCCCAAAAAACTAATTTTACTATTCAAATAATAATAAAATATTTAAATTATATTTAAGTTAATATTTCATATATTTTATAATATTAAATTTAAATTTTAAAAATTTTTATTATTTAAATTAAAATTGAGCTAAATTGAAGTGACTCGAAGTACAAAATCCTTGTCCAAGTTGGGCCAAACCTATCGAGCCGGATAGACTACTCAACCTTTAGACAAGTCTAAAACTTACTAAAAATGTGAACATTTGTCCTCGATAGAATTTACCCTAAATTATTATTATTATTATTATTATTATTATTATTATTATTATTGGAACTAATTATTCGTTTTCCCTCCGTTTAAAGTGGGCATATTAAAATAGGGAATAAAAAGTAAAACTTACTAAAAGTTCCACAAATAAAGCGACAGAATACCTCTTTTTTCGGCTGAGTTGGTTGTTCAGCTTCACATCACATTCTTTTTTCTTTTTCTTTTATATATATATATATATTTGAAAGAAAGTTAGAATTATTAAATAGTTATATAAAATCTCGATTATAATTTAATTCAATTGTAAAAGTATCTGAAAGTTTCAAAATTGATACAAAATTTAAAATCACCCGTAACCCTTAAATAGGAAGATAAATGCACTCTAGTATGCTCAAACTCATGTCCTCCTACACTGACGATAATATTAATGCCAACCGAATTAAAATTTAATCGACAACTCAAGACAAATCTTGATTAATAAGAATATAGTTATAGCTTAATTACGTAAATAATAATTAAATTTAAAAACCTTTCCCGATCATTAAAGAAATGATAAAATCATGTTTGAGTGCACTTGAACTTACATCCTTTTGAATTGATAATAATGTCGATACCAACCGAGTTAAAAAGTCAATTAACTATTTAATGTGGTTTTGATTCTTCTATTATTCTCACAGTTTAATTTCACATAATTTGATGTCTCTATTTTTATAATAGGGATAAAATAATGTTTAATTGCTAAGTTTGGTAAAATTTCTCATTTGATCCCTAAACTTTTTTTTGGCCCACATTAGTCTCGAAATTTGACAAATTTTTTTTCTAATTTGATCCATGTGCTTCTATCGCATTAAGGTATGATGATGTGGCACTCCAAATTGTGCCACATAATCACCTATTTTTAAAAAAAATTAAAGATTTTATATTTTTTAATTATTCTTTGTATTTTTAGATTTTATATAAAAATTTTAAAAATTTTTAGGTGATAGCGTGACATAATCTCATAATATCACATGATCACACTGTAATTGAATCCAAGTTCAAGGATCAAAATAGAAAAAAAAAATGTCAAGTTCCGAGACTAGTGTAGACAAAAAAAATCAGAGACCATGTGGATAAACGTTATCAAGTTAGGGACTAAATATTGCTCTATCCCTTTATAATATTATCAATAATTCAAATAGTTAATAATATTAATTATTTCAGTTAAAATAATAAAATAAATTTTCGCTTAAAAACATGCCAAATTATAACCCATCATGCTAACATGGATTATTTTGTAATAGGATCAACATTCTAACCGTTAAGTATTTGAATTAACTAATGACATTACAAAAATAAAATATTTAAATTATGATAAATTACAAGACAAGAACTAAATTTCGAACTTGAGCATAACACACGTCCTAAAATCGAAAATTGACCAAAATTTATGTAATAAACAAGTGTCAATTGTACTTTTCCTCCTTCAAATGGTAAAGGCTTATGCTGGCCATGGAATGTGGGTTCCCTTTTGAACTTTCTGAGGACTTTTTTTGTTCTTTTCTTTTCTTTTTTACTTAATTAAATAAAAATTTAACATAGATTTCTGATGCTAATTTTGACTCTCTGGAAAGGCAAAAGGTGTCCCAATGAAATGACTTTCTCACTTGTTAGTGGAATTTTCCTATTTTTGAAGCTTTTATTAAATTTCCTTTACACCTCATGTTGGAGTTGGTGTTAGTGGATTGTATATTTGTATTTTTTTATAGAATTTTAAATTTATTTATTATTTATGTTAAATTCGAGTATTAGTATTCAAATTAACTAAATAGTGGTTAAATATTCTAATCCCATAAATATTCGAATTTAGTAAGTATAAAAATTGGTGTTTAAAATTGTATAGGTTATCCACAAAAGTAAAACAGGTTATGATAACAAATGTAAAACGAATTTAAATAATAGATATTTAAAGGTTAATATCTGTATCCGCTCTGAATCTGTTGCAAATAATAATTAGAATATTCAAATTTGTAATATTGAAATTTATAATAAAAATAAAAAGTTAAATATGGTCAAAACAAACTCACACAAACAAAATAAGAATGGCAAAATCCGAGTTGCTTCATAGATTTTGTGTTATTTATTATGGGCGGTGAATTGCTTATGTTTTCTTTTTTTCAAATTCTCTTTTTGGTGAATTATAAGAAGATGGTAAAGCCCTAACAGTTACGTGAATAACTTGACTCGAATCTAAATCACATCTAGGGCGGTGAATACATTAACCATTAAACCAATACATCAGTTTTTTTTTTTTTATTTTAAACTTACCATTTTACCCTTTTATGATATTCTGTACATTTATTTTATAGTTTTAGTATATAAATAAAATCAAATATATGTAAATATATTATAATATACTTATTTCATAATATAAAATTAAAATTTGATTAGTAAAATAAATAAGATGGAGCCACATGAAATGATTATGAATATAATCGACATCTATTAATGTAGATATTTTCAATATCTACGCAACACGAGGCAAAGGTGGATGATTCAATCTTCATCCATCATCTCCATTTATTGTATTTTGAGCAAATTATAATTACAATGTGTGATAAATTAATACGTATCTAATTGCAAGGTTCTCTAACTTTAGTGGCAGAAAAATTATTTTATGGACTCATTCCATCGCATTATTTATGGTTTATTTTTAATTATTTAATAGTATTTAGAGGTGTTCATTAGTCAGGTTCAACTAAAATTTTAGACCCGTTTGTTAGGCTGGGACTCAACTTGAAAAATAAGCCTAAAATTTTACTCAAGTCTGGCCTGTTCGTATTAATTTTTTTAAAAAATATAATACATTAAAAATACTAAAAGTATTAATTTAAATGCTTCCCAACAGAATAAAAATAAATTTAAAAAAATATGTATACTTATATAATACTAAAATAGGTACAATTTAACAAGTAAATGCCTCTAAAATAACAACAAAATTAACAATAAAATAAAAGTTATACAATAACAGCAAAATAGTAGTAACATAATAGTAAAATGATAGCAAAATAGTAAAAAAAGAAGAAAAGAAAATAACAACAAAATAGTGAAAAAATAACCGTTTTTTTTTGGCATATTCGAGCCGGGCTAGGGCCAAAAAAGCCTTACTCTCAGCTTGTCTCATTTTCTAAACGAGCCTTATTTTTTTACCTAAGCCCATTTTCCGAGCATATTATTTTACCCAAACTCTCTCACTCTTCAGGCAGACCTTAGGGCTGAGCCAATGACATTTCAACAAAATTTTTTCATGTCATTAATTCATAATTTTAGATATTTTTTTCACCTTAAACATCTAACGCCGAACTGTAATGGCCTAAATTCAAGGTTATTGGAATAATGGTTTCGCAACCATAAATCCGATTTAAATAGAAATTTATTTCAATATATTTGCATAAATATTTATATGATAGGAAATATTTTTATAAATATTTATAAAATGTTAGTAATGTGGTATTAAATTTTCGTTAGAAAATTTTATCGTTTGGGTAGGAAATTAAATGAAAAGGACTAGATTGAAATGAAAGTAAAAGTTAAATTATAGATTAAAAAAATTATGAAGGAACAAAATGGAAATTATACCATTTTGTAAAGTTGAGGCGGTTTAAGTATGAAAATCTGAGATTTTTTTTAAAAGTATATTATTATATATTATATTATATATTATATTATTATATTATTATATTATATATATACAAACAAACTAAAGGAAAAAGAGTTAGAAACAGAAAAGAAACAGAGAGTAAAGACGAAACAGAGAAAGAAAAAGAGAAAAGAAAGAAGAAAAAGGAAAAATAGAAAGTTTAAAGCTTGGAGTTTAATTTGGTAAGTTAATTTAGTCCTTTTCTTTTAATTTTGATGCTTTATAAGTTTTAGAACAAAGTTTTGATGAATTTAAGTTGAAGTTTTTGAAGTTTTAGAGTTTTTGAATATAGAATATGATGAATAAAATGATGAATTAGTGGTTTAATTGAAAGAATTTGAAGTTAGAATTGGATAAAGGACTTAATTGTAAAATAAGCTATAAGAAAACAGTTTTGGGACAGCAGCAGTAGAGTAAGTTTGAAAATTCACCAAAAATCGTAGAAGTGGAATTAGAAGTTGAGTGAGATATGAAATTAAAGCTTATTGAGTCTATTTTCATATGAAAGAAACAAGGAAAGAAAAGAAGTTCTGTATTTTGAGATATTTAGATTTTTGTAAGACTGGTTCAGAATGAATTCGGGTTCCCCTGTTTTAACTTTAGAAAATAATCAAAAATTGGATAAAAATAATTAGGGGCTTAAATTTATATGTTTAGAATTATTAATGAGTCTATTTTCAATATAGATAAACGAGAATATCATCCGAATCCTGTATGAAGAGATAATTAATTTTTAGTGAAGAAGGGTCAGAACTGTCAAACAGCAGAACAGGGGTAAATTTAAAGAATAAACTGTACTTATTGGCTAAACCAAAAATTCTAAAACTTTTATGGGAAGAAGATATGTGAGTCTAGTTTCAAGAAAAATTAATGGATCTAAATTTGAAGTTCTGTAGCTCAAGATAAAAATAATTTAGTGACTATGACTCAAGTAGACAGTTTTGAATGAACTAAAAATAATAATAGAATTATAGAAAATGCTACATGTGAACATGAAATGTATTGAATTGATGATTGAATTTATTTATTTAGATTCGGAAAACTCAAATCCGAAGCTAGATCGAGGAAAGGAAAAAGTCCCGGATTAGTAGATTTTGTGTACGAACAAGTATCGAGGTAAGTTCATGTAACTTGAATTATATTCTTAAATGCTTGAAATGTATGTTATTGATGTGAATATAGTTTGAATGTTCATTGTATGAAAATTTATGCAATATTTTTATTTTTGATAAAAAGGGAAAGAAATCCCGGTTGAATGAAAGGAAAATTCGATGGATCGCTGAAAAGGAATTGACGGTAAAAAGGATCTAGCCCGGACGGGTGATCCTATCCTGATATAGCCCTCCCGAAGAATATGTGGAAAATGGATTTAGCCCGGACGGGTAATCCGAATTAGGGTCTGAATTTAGCCTGGACTGGTAATTCAGATCCAAGCTCATTAGAGTAATTGTCGTTGCAGGGGATTTAGCCTGGACTGGTAATCCCGACAATACTCTATGAGTTTATATTACAGGGGATTTAGCCTGGACTGGTAATCCCGCTGTAAGGATGAGGTTCGCGGGAGTGTGCTCTCTGAAACGGAAATGTGCGCACATGAATATGAATTGACGGACCCGAATTTGTACACTAAAGTGTACCTCTGAAAATCCATCGAAATTCCGAGTAATTCAATGGGATAAATATAAAAAAATATGGAAATTATGGTATTGATGAGCTCATCAATCATAATATATATTATTGATACATGGAAATTATTGGACTGACTTGAATGTTGAGTTTGTAAATGTTAGGGTAATAATGCATTGAATGAGTATATGAATGTTTATCGCTTGTATTGAAGTTACTAGGTAAGTATAATTCTTGTTACATGGGCTTACTAAGCACAAAGTGCTTACCCTATTTCCTTTTTCCCTGTTTTGTAGTGTTAAGAGCTCGGAGGTCGGATCGGTGGGAGACTCATCACACTATCAACCCCAATATTTCGGTATTTAAAGAAACTTTAGTTTGGAAATGAATGGCATGTATAAGCTAATAAAATAAATGTTAATATGAAATGAATGTAAGGTCAGCCATTGGTATGGCTTATGTGTTAAAGTTATCTTATAAATATGCATGAATTATTTTGAAAATATGTTGAATTGGAATGGTCTCGGTTTAAAAAAAAATTCGTAAATTCTGGTAATGCCTCGTACCTTATTCTGACAACGAATACAGGTAGGGGGTGTTACACGAACCATAAAGCTTTAACCTCAAACCTAAACTTAAACCCTAAACTCAAGATTTAAGATTTAAGGTTTAGATTCAAGGTTCAGGGTTTGGGTTCGACATTTAAATTTGAGATTCGAGATTTGAAGTTTGAGTCTCAAGGTAACAAATTATCAAATTTATGTGTCAATTATATAAAGAAATTTATTAAAATATCATCAAATAATAGAAAAAGAACTATAGATGATGCGGTGGGTTTGCGGCTAATTGAATGTATGAACTCTACTATGTAAGTTTTTTAATACAAGTAAGATTTTTTTTTTTTTTGGAAGTTTATTCAATAGAAGACCAACAAAATTCAGCAAAGTATGTAAGGTTAAGAAATAGGAAAATGAGTTATGCTTTGCAGAATCAGATTTCTCACATTCATGGAAATAAATGAAAGTTGGTGGTGTTTAGATAAGTTAACACTTTGGTTATATTTAAATTTAACCAAAATAGGAATGGAAAAATTCGAGTTGCTGACTAAAATATTAGTTTTTTAGTAATGTTGGTGTGTCAACTTGTATGGCAGATTATATGTACTTTATACTGATATGTTACTATTTGTCTTATATGTACGTCAACAAATAATTTAAAAATTATAAAAATATTTAATATATATTTATATATAAATTCAAAAAAATAGCATGAAGTACACATGGATTACCATGTTTAACAATTTAACGTCTTAGTCATTATTTCAAATTAAAAAGAGCAATTACATTTTTTTGAAAAGATGGTGATCAAATTTGACTATTTTTAAAATATTGATGTCAAATTTAGCTTAAAAAAAGAATAAAGGTCAAATTGACAAAATATATAATCATTAAGGGTTTAATTTATCATTATGCTTTTTAAAAATGCAATATTTTATTTGCATAAAAAAAGTTAATTTATTTTTTTGGTACCTAAACTTGTCTTTAATGTTTAATTTGGTATTTGAATTTTTTTATTCTAGTTGTCTATTTGAGTTTGGCTTAAATATTTAGTTTAGTACTTGAGTTTTTTCAATTTGATACTTGAATTTATTTTTTTCATTTAAGTCCCTAAATTTGGTTTCAATGTTCAATTTAACCTCTAAGGTTTTTTTTTACTAGGCAAGTTTCTAGGTTTTTTTAGTATAGAACATGTATCAAATGCTAATTGGCCTAGGTGTTAATGGGTCGGGCTGGATTGGGTTCAACATGATATTAACATATTTTATATTTGCTCAACCCCGACTCAACTCGAAATATGAGTCTAAAATTTTGTTCAAATTCACCCATATATTATTATAGACTTAATTGGTATTTGTTATAAATTACATAATATAATATAAAACGTTATAAACTAAAAAAAAGTCAAGCTAAGTCGAGCCTCGAATGATCAAGCCCAAACTTGACCTATATTTTAAATAGACCTATTTTTTTGTCCAAAATTATTTGACAAGAGGACTTTTATGCTTGGATGGGTACCCCTATCAATGAACAAATGTAATTTGGCTACACAAAATCATTTGATCATTTGATCTCGGTATCAAATTGAATATTGAAGCCAAACTCATATATCAAATTGAGAAAAAAAAACTCGAGTATCAAATTGAACTTTTGAAATCAAATACAAGTACCAAATGATATTAACCCAAAAAACCACTATGGGTTGAAAAATTAACAGAAATTTTGGCTCACATCTTCTTCAACCTAGATTGCCCAACTCATAGAACCAAACAAACCCAGCAAAAATCAAAGCAAATGAGGAAAAGATTGTTTAACTCCCTTTTATCTTACTCAAAATCACTGCATTTTCCCCCTCGAAATCCCCAACTTAATCGCATAATCTTCCAATTCATTTCCACCTCTTCCCCTGCCAATCTCGATGGTTTAATCGATCCAGATGACCCATTTCCATTACAAAACAACGCAGGGGTCGAACCCGTTTCTGCCCAAGATTTTGCTTTTCTAAGTTCTGATTCTGGGACTTCATCAAAACAAAAAGTTAATGCTCGTAAGTTTTCACTCGATGCTGTTTTGATTGCAAATACCATTTTGATTGACAATGGGGAATTATGGTACAGAACCCAGATTTTTCTTAGGCAATTTAGAGGAAGTATCAATGAAAAGTTGGTTGTTGAAGTTTTGAACTTGGTGAAAATGAAACCTGATTTGGCTGTTAAGTTTTTCATTTGGGCTGGGAAGCAAAGTGGGTATAGTCATACTGTAAATGTGATTAATTCTTTGCTTGATTTATTAGAATCTGGTAATGATGATCCTATCCCAGACAAATTTTTGTTGGAAATTAGGGATGATGATGAAGTGATTCTGAAAAAGTTGCTTAATTTATTGATTGGAAAGTATTGCAAAAATGGGTTGTGGAATATGGCATTAGAGGAATTAGGCAGGCTTAAGGATTTTGGTTACAAGCCATCTAGAGTGACTTATTCTGCTTTGGTTCAAGTGTTTTTGCAAGCTGATAGGTTAGACACTGCTCATTTGGTTTATGGAGAGATGTCGGATGCCGGGTTTCGCATGGATGGTTATACGCTGAGATGTTATGCTTACTCACTTTGTAGAACGGGGCAATGGAGGGAAGCCCTTGCATTGATCGAGAAGGAAGAATTCAAGCTGGATACTGCTCTTTACACGAAAATGATATCCGGGTTGTGTGAAGCTTCGCTTTTTGAAGAAGCGATGGACTTTTTGAGCAGAATGCGTGCTGATTCTTGTGTTCCTGATGTTGTGACATACAGGGTTTTGCTTTGTGGTTGTTTGAATAAGGGGCAGCTCGATATGTGTAAGATCATTCTTAACATGATGATTGCTGAAGGTTGTTATCCAAGTCTTGGCATATTTAATTCCCTTGTCCATGCTTATTGCAGATCAGGAGATTATTCTTTTGCGTATAAATTGCTAAAGAAAATGGTAAAATGTGGATGCCAACCAGGCCATGTGGCTTACAACAAATTGATTAGTAGCATTTGTGGCAATGAGGAGTTACCTAGTTCGGATGTGCTAGAATTAGCTGAGAACACTTATAGCAAAATGCTTGCTGATGGAGTTGTACTAAATAAGATTAATGTCAGCAATTTTGCCAGGTGTCTATGTAGTGTCGGGAAATTTGAGAAAGCATGTAAAATTATCCATGAAATGATGCGTAAAGGCTTTATACCTGATACGAGTACATACTCCAAAGTGATTGCTCATCTGTGTAATGCCTCTAAAGTAGAAAACGCTTTTCTTTTGTTTGAAGAAATGAAAAAGAATGGTGTCGTACCTGATGTGCGTACATACACGATTTTAGTTGATAGCTTTTGTAAGGTTGGTCTTATAGAGCAGGCTCGTAACTGGTTTGATGAGATGGTAAAGGGTGGTTGTGCCCCTAATGTGGTGACGTACACTGCTCTAATACATGCTTATCTTAAAGCAAGGAAGGTGTCCAAGGCTGATGAACTCTTCGAGATGATGTTGTCTAAAGGTTGCATTCCAAATGTTGTTACATATACAGCTTTGATTGATGGTCATTGTAAAGCTGGGCAGATTGAGAAAGCTTGTCAGATTTTTGCTAGAATGCAAACTAATGCAGAAATCCCGGATGTAGATTTATATTTTAAAGAGGTTGACAATGAGGCCAAAATGCCAAATGTTTATACATATGGAGCTTTAGTGGATGGTTTATGCAAGGCTTACAAAGTCCAAGAGGCCCATGAATTATTGGAAGCCATGTCAGCATCTGGTTGTAAGCCTAACCGTGTTGTGTTTGGTGCTCTTATTGATGGATTTTGCAAGGTCGGAAAGCTAGACAAAGCACAAGAGGTGTTTTCCGAGATGTTGGAGCATGGTTATGATCCAAATACTTTTATATACAGTTCACTAATGAACAGGTTGTTTAAAGATAAACGAACGGATCTTGCTTTAAAAGTCCTATTCAAAATGCTCGAAAATTCTTGCACTCCTGATGTTATTATTTACACCGAAATGATTGATGGCCTATGTAAGTCTGGTAAAACAGATGAGGCCTATAAGCTTATGTTGATGATGGAAGAAAAGGGGTGCTCTCCTAATGTGGTGACTTACACTGCGATGATAGATGGCTTCGGCAAAGCAGGTAGAATAGATAAAGGCCTCGAGCTTTTAGAACGAATGGGTTCCAAGGGTTGTGCTCCAGATTTCGTGACATATAAGGTTTTGATAAACCACTGTTGTAATGTTGGCCAGTTGGATAAGGCTCATGAACTTTTGGAAGAGATGACACAGACACACTGGCAGAGGCATATCTCAGGCTACCATAAGATCATAGAAGGTTTCAACAAAGACTTCATAATGTCTCTTGGGCTCTTAGATGAGGTTCGCAAAAGTGAATCTCTGCCAGTTATTCCTCTTTATAGAATGCTTAGTAATAGTTTTATAAAGGCTGGGAGACTAGAGGCGGCTTTACAGCTTCATCAGGAGCTAGCATCATTTTCACGAGTTTCTACAGCGTACTATAGTACGTGTAATGCTCTTATTGAGAGCCTTTCATTGGCTGGCAAAGTTAATGAGGCTTTTGAATTGTATTCTGACATGACAAGGATGGGCGGAGTTCCTGAGATAAGCACGTTTATCCACCTTATTAAGGGGCTCATCACAGTGAACAAGTGGGAAGAGGCACTTCAACTTTCAGATAGCTTCTGTCAAATGGTTTGTCTCTATAACTCCATGTTCTTTTATGTTAAAAATGTCATAGTGGCAACTAGGACATTTCCTTGAAAATTGTACTGTACTCGAGAAGTTAGACATGTATAGTTATTGCAGTTCTGCATTTGTTTTGTGTTTCCTTATATCTTATGGTTTAAAAATCTTCACTTCTGCAGGATATTCAATGGCTTTGAGAAAAAAAAAAAAAAAGGCGCCTGATGCGGCTTAGGCTTTGTTGAACATTTGGTTTCCAGTTTACTGATTGATCACTGAGCGGTCGTGGAAAGTTATACTCAGAGGTTGACTTTATTGGTTGAGGATTTGTTTTGCATGTATAAGAAAGCAGAAGACAAGGCCAACAATGCTTAACAAACCAAGATAACAGTCTCACAGAGACCTGGGTGATCATTTGGAATCGCTTAGAATTGGAAGCAAGCCATGCCAGCTCAACCGATTATCAATCATTTGTTTACTCTTCATGTTGCATCATTACTCACTGCATGTGGTACAAGGTGGTACCTCTAAAGCTTAGTTGCAATTCTCAATCATTTGTTTAGTTTATTTTGTCCGGTTATATTGCCTAACTTTTTGCTTTCTTCATGTCATTATGGCTTGGTCGGCATTATTGCTCCAAACCCTACACTGCAAAACAACTCAGCCAGAAGAAACAGGCCTTACTCACCCAACTTGCTGAACCGAAGCGCTTCAAAGTTGAACCATGAGGGATGATGGCAAGAACACTAAACATAATGAAAATGATGGCAATGCAGTATCAAGATGTATCCTGTTTTCTAGGTTTATAAAAGGGTTTACCAAAGAATAAATCCATGACATGAATGAATTATTTTGCTTATTGTACTTGGTCTGATTTTCTTTTCTTTGGTACTTGCGTTTGGTAAGAGGAAAAGTGAAAGAAAAGGAGGAAACTGGAAAGTTAAAAAAGAGAGTATATTTACAGATTTTTCTTTCTAAACTTTTAAAATATAGAATGAAATCAAACCTATTATCTAATGTGGTAAATGGTAATATTTGTTCTGACAGTAGATTTGTCAGTCCATGTATTTTTGTTATTTTTCATATGTATTTGTTTTTAAGATGTTAAATTTTCATTATAAAATTGATGATGTATTGATATTATATTCATCATACTTATTCATATTATATTCATCATATAGATTTAGGATGCACTTGAAAATTTTTATTAAACCAAAATAAAAGGGGAAAATGGACAGCATTATATTATATTTAAAGGGAAAAAAACTTTTAATATATATATTTTCTAATTTTCATCCATGTAGTGTTGTATAGAGGAAGGTTGGAGGTTCACACGGTGCTACCGAGAGTTTTTGAGCATCTAAGTAACGGTAGGTTGAGTATCTTAAGGATGAGGATGGCACGGATGGGTCATTTATATACATTTTGGTGGGATCTTATACGGGAGAGTTGTCAGTCAAGTCATAAGTGCTTAGAGTGTAATTGCAAGATATGTTGTCCTTGGAAGATATGTTGTCCTTGTCAAAGGGATTTTCGTGTAAATTTTAATGTAATCGAAGAATCTTTAATACGTGCTTTAAAATATGATTAAAGGTATGTTATTTTTTTGAGGGGTTTTCGTGTAAGTTCTAATGTGATAGAAAAATTTTAACACGTACTTTGAGATATTATTGGAAGGTATATCGTTCTATCGAAAGATTTTCATGTAAATTCTAATGTAATAGGATTCTTAAACATGTGCTTTAAGATGTGATTGAAAGCTATGTTAAGATCTTTGACACGTGCTTTGAGATGTATGACACGTGCTTTGAGATGTAATTGACAAAATATAATATATTGTTGAGAGGTTTTCATTTAAATTTTAATATGATAAAGAATGTCCAATATTTATACTTCTAGAGCCATGCTTCTCCTATTTGATAATTTAGGCAAGCATTTAAATGGGAATTTGACATTCATATAAATAATTAGGTAATATGATGATAGTTAGTAAAGTACTGATTTTAAGGTACAATCTTAACAAATGCAAGATCTTGCTCAAAAATATTTTAATAACTTAATAAAAATATTTAAATTCTCGATTATCATATTACAATTCAACATTTTATTGATTTACAGAGATTAATCTTTTGAATTTTGAACAATTTAATCAAATGTTTAATGTTATTTTTAGAAATTAATTCATATTTTTAATATATAATTCTTTATTATAACAAGAAAACATAAACAAAAATAAAATAAAAATACCTTATACTAACATTTTCCTAAACTCCCATGGCTAGCAGCTTCATCTTAAACCCTACACTAGAGCCCTCCACTGCTAATTTCTGGTAGAACTAAAAAAAAAACCCAAATGCAAATGAGAAAAAGATTGCTTAACCCTCTTTTATTTTACTCAAAATCACTGCCTTTTCTCCTCAAAATCCCCAACTTCCCCACCAATTCTTCTTCTCCCCAATTACTCAATTCATTTCCACTTCTTCCGCTGACAATCTAAATGGCCTAATCGATCCAGATGACCCGTTTCCGATGCAAAACAACCCACGGGTTGAGCCCGTTTCATCCCAAGACTTCGCCTTTTTAAGAGCTGATTCAGTTCCTCCTTCACAGAAAAAAGTTGATGCTGGTAAGTTTTCAAACGATGCTGTTTTGATTGCGAATGCCCTTTTGAGTGATAACGGGGAGTTTGAGGACAAAACCCAGATAGTTCTTAGGCAATTTAGAGAAAGAATCAATGAAAAATTGGTTGTTGAAGTTTTGAACTTGGTGAAACTGAAACCCGAATTGGGTGTAAAGTTTTTCATTTGGGCTGGGAGGCAAATTGGGTATAGTCATACTTCTGCTGTGTTTAATTCTTTGCTTGATTTATTAGAATCTAGTAATAATGACCGTGTTCATGAGAAATTTTGTTGGAAATTAGGAATGATGATAAAGAAGTACTGAAAAAGTTGCTTAATTTATTGATTGGAAGGTATTGCAAAAATGGGTTGTGGAATATGGCATTAGAGGAATTAGGTAGGCTTAAGGATTTCGGTTACAAGCCATCTAGAGCGACTTATTGTGCATTGGTTCAAGTGTTTTTGCAAGCTGATAGGTTAGATACTGCTTATTTGGTTTATAGAGAGATGTCGGATGCCGGGTTTCACATGGATGGTTATACGCTAAGGTGTTATGCGTATTCCCTTTGTAGGACGGGGCAATGGAGGGAGGCCCTTACGTTGATAGAGAAGGAAGAATTCAAGCCGGATACTGCTTTTTACACAAAAATGATATCCGGTTTGTGTGAAGCTTCGCTTTTTGAAGAAGCTATGGACTTTTGAATAGAATGCGTGCTAATTCTTGCATTCCTAATGTTGTGACATACAGGGTTTTGCTTTGTGGTTGTTTGAATAAGAGACAACTTGGTAGGTGTAAGAGAGTCCTTAACATGATGATTACAGAAGGTTGTTATCCAAGTCCTAGCATATTTAATTCTCTTGTCCATGCTTATTGCAAATCTGGAGATTATTCTTATGCATTTAAATTGCTAAAGAAAATGACCAAATGTGGGTGTCAACCAGGCTATGTGGTTTATAACATATTGATTGGTGGCATTTGCGGGAATGAGGAGTTACCAAGCTCAGATGTGCTAGAATTGGCTGAGATCGCTTATGGTGAAATGCTTGCTGCTGGAGTTATACTAAATAAGATCAATGTTAGCAATTTTGCCAGGTGTCTATGTGGTGTTGGGAAATTTGAGAAAGCATGTAACATTATTCATGAAATGATGCGTAAAGGCTTTATACCTGATACTAGTACATACTCCAAAGTGATTGCTCATTTGTGTAATGCCTCTAAAGTAGAAAAGGCTTTTCTATTGTTCAGGGAAATGAAAAAGAATGGTGTCGTACCTGATGTATATACATACACTATTTTAATTGATAGTTTTTGTAAAGTTGATCTTATTGAACAAGCACATAATTGGTTCGATGAGATGGTAAAGGTTGGATGTGCCCCTAATGTGGTGACGTACACTGCTCTAATACATGCTTATCTTAAAGCAAGGAAGGTGTCCAAGGCTGATGAACTCTTCGAGATGATGTTGTCTAAAGGTTGCATTCCAAATGTTGTTACATATACAGCTTTGATTGATGGTCATTGCAAAGCTGGGCAGATTGAGAAAGCTTGTCAGATTTATGCTAGAATGTGCACTAATGCAGAAATCCCAGATGTAGATTTATATTTTAAAGTGGTTGACAGTGATGCCAAAACACCAAATGTTTTCACATATGGAGCTTTAGTGGATGGTTTATGCAAGGCTCACAAGGTTAAAGAGGCACACGATTTATTGGAAGCCATGTCAGTAGTTGGTTGTAAGCCAAACCAAGTTGTGTATGATGCTCTTATTGATGGATTTTGCAAGGTCGGAAAGCTAGATGAAGCACAAGAGGTGTTTTCCAAGATGTCTGAGCATGGTTATAGTCCAAATATTTATACGTACAGTTCATTAATTGACAGGTTGTTTAAAGATAAACGGCTAGACCTTGCTTTAAAAGTCTTATCCAAAATGCTTGAAAATTCTTGCGCTCCTAATGTTGTTATATACACAGAAATGATTGATGGCCTATGTAAGTCTGGTAAAACAGATGAGGCCTATAAGCTTATGTTGATGATGGAAGAAAAGCGGTGCTATCCTAATGTGGTGACTTACACTGCGATGATAGATGGCTTCGGCAAAGCAGGTAAAATCGACAAAAGCCTTGAACTTTTAGAACAAATGGGTTCCAAGGGCGTTGCTCCGAATTTCATCACGTATAGTGTTCTGATAAACCACTGTTGTATCATTGGCCTATTAGATAAGGCTTATGAACTTTTGGAAGAGATGAAACAGACATACTGGCCTAGGCATATCGCAGGCTACCGTAAGGTCATTGAAGGTTTCAACAAAGAGTTCATAATGTCCCTAGGGCTTTTAGATGAGGTTGGAAAAAGTGAATCTCTGCCAGTCATTCCTGTTTATAGAGTGCTTATCTATAATTTTATAAAGGCTGGGAGACTAGAGATGGCTTTACAGCTTCATCATGAGATAGCGTCATTTTCACAAGTTCCTGCAGCATATTGTAGTACATATAATGCCCTTATTGAGAGCCTTTCACTTGCGCGTAAGGTTAACAAGGCCTTTGAATTGTATGCGGACATGACAAGGATGGCGGAGTTCCCGAGCTAAGTACATTTATTCACCTTATTAAGGGCCTCATCACAGTGAACAAGTGGGAAGAAGCACTTCAGCTTTCAGATAGCTTCTGTCAGATGGTTTGTCTCTATAACTCCTCTTTCTTTTACTTTAAGAAAGTTGTAGCGACAACTAGGACTTTTCAAACACTCAAGTGCTAAGTTCTTGTTTTTGTGAGATCATCCTGGACTTTGTTACAGCAATTTTTTAAGCCGAAATTGCTCTGGTTTCCTGCTTTTTTTTCCTTTATGCAATAGCACTTGTTCTACTAGAAACCCTTCATGATACCAGTGTCACTTCCCTCGAAAATTGGACCCTAGTTGAGAATTTAGCCAAAAATGATTATCACCTGTTATCTTTTGCTCTTTGTTATGTAGTTGTGTTCTTTCTTTCTTTTTTCCCCTTGTATATTTATTTTCTCAAATTATTCAATTGGGCAGGATATTCAATGGCTTCGAGAAAAAGAGACTCCTGACGCAGCTTAGGCATTTTTGAACATTCGGTTTTTCAGTTTACTTGATTGATCACTGAATGATTGGGATAAAGATAGGCTAAGAGGTCGACTTAATTGGTTGAGGAATGAGGATTTTTTCCTGCATGCATAAGAAAGCAAAAGACAACCAATAATTGAATGCTTAACAAACTGAAATAACAGTCTCACCAAGATCTCCATCTGTTGTTTAAAGTCACTTGGATTCGGAAGATAGCCATGCCAGCTTTAACCGAGTATCATTGTCCGATTTTTCAATCTTAATAATGGTGGTTTGGTCTGACAGTGTAACTATTTGCATCACATGGATTGTACACTGCGCATTACTTACTGCATGTGATACAAGGCGGTACCTCCAAAGCTCAGGTGCAATTATCAATCATTAGTTGTGTGTATTTTGTCCCGGCAACTTTTAGGTTTCTTCATATCCTTCAGCTGGTAATGTCTTTTCTCATTCAGTATGCTGTGGTTGCAATTATAGGTTCAATCCCTGCACCGCAAAACAACTCGGCTGGAAGATACAACTCATATTCACCCAACTTGCTGACCGAATCTCTTCAAAGTTCAGCTGTAAGGGATGATGACAGGAACAAAAAATCCCAGCACCCCTGACTTCCTGATATGGCAGCCATTTTCACACTTGAAACTGGAAGAAAATGATGGCTACACAGTATGGTGGTACTACCGATATCAAAGAAATAGGTCTGGTAGGTTTTCTAGCAAGATTTTGCACCGTCATTTTAAAGTAAAAAAGCATGTTTTTACTCTTATTGCAAGTTATCTCTCTGATGTTTATATATGATTCTTTAATAGGATTGATTGTTTGCAGAACTTCATGTATGTCTACCTGTGACTTGTTTTCTAGGTTTATACAGAAGGTTTATTAAACAATAAATCCATGCCATGAACTAATTCATGTGCTTTGTCAGCTTTCTGTAACTTTCGACCTATTTTCAATAAATAAATTGTCGTTTGATCTATTTTATTAATTTTTTTGGTTTACCCTAAACCTTAAAACTGAATAATGAAGGCTGCTAATTCGAACTCAAAGTTGACTCATCGAAACATCCCATGGGGGATTGCCTAATCTATGAAGTAATCAGCTAACCTAATCATTTTCTACCAAGTCCAAAGCTTCTGTATAAACTTCATGTATGTCTACCTGTGACTTGTTTTCTAGGTTTATACAGAAGGTTTATTAAACAATAAATCCATGCCATGAACTAATTCATGTGCTTTGTCAGCTTTCTGTAACTTTCGACCTATTTTCAATAAATAAATTGTCGTTTGATCTATTTATTAATTTTTTTGGTTTACCCTAAACCTTAAAACTGAATAATGAAGGCTGCTAATTCGAACTCAAAGTTGACTCATCGAAACATCCCATGGGGGGATTGCCTAATCTATGAAGTAATCAGCTAACCTAATCATTTTCTACCAAGTCCAAAGCTTCTGTATAAACTTCATGTATGTCTACCTGTGACTTGTTTCTAGGTTTATACAGAAGGTTTATTAACAATAAATCCATGCCATGAACTAATTCATGTGCTTTGTCAGCTTTCTGTAACTTTCGACCTATTTTCAATAAATAAATTGTCGTTTGATCTATTTTATTAATTTTTTTGGTTTACCCTAAACCTTAAAACTGAATAATGAAGGCTGCTAATTCGAACTCAAAGTTGACTCATCGAAACATCCCATGGGGGGATTGCCTAATCTATGAAGTAATCAGCTAACCTAATCATTTTCTACCAAGTCCAAAGCTTCTGTATAAACTTCATGTATGTCTACCTGTGACTTGTTTTCTAGGTTTATACAGAAGGTTTATTAAACAATAAATCCATGCCATGAACTAATTCATGTGCTTTGTCAGCTTTCTGTAACTTTCGACCTATTTTCAATAAATAAATTGTCGTTTGATCTATTTTATTAATTTTTTTGGTTTACCCTAAACCTTAAAACTGAATAATGAAGGCTGCTAATTCGAACTCAAAGTTGACTCATCGAAACATCCCATGGGGGGATTGCCTAATCTATGAAGTAATCAGCTAACCTAATCATTTTCTACCAAGTCCAAAGCTTTGGTCTAGCCTGTGAGCGGTTGTCTGGCTTCTGTTCCTTTTCGCCTTTTTTTGGTTTTTCGACGAAATAATCTCTAGATCTTGCCTCCCTCGTCTCCACTTGACTATGGTTGACGAGGAGAGGCCAGTCTGGATCTTGGTTGCCCCATGTGTTCCCCCATGGATTTGATGTTCATCCCCTCGATCTTTGGAGGGGCTTCCTTCTTGGCAAGTCTTGTTTTGTTTTCCTTTTTGGCAATGCCCCTGATAACACTTTAGAACGACATGTTTTTTATGTGCTAATTGTATATTAATTTCGAATATGACTCTACTAATTTGGGCTATTTATGGACTTTTATCTCGTAGGGACTAAATTGGAGACCAATGCAAAATTGAGGGCCAAAATGGTGAAATTAAAGACAAAAAATGGACCAATGTGCAATAAAGGGAAAAGATGGTGCCAAAAGTGTAAACATGGAATGCAGAGGGATTGAAATGCAAAAAGAAGAGACTTTGCCTTATCAAATTCTATTTTAATTAAATTAGGATAATTAATATTAGGATAATTATCTAGGATTATTTAATTTCTTTATTTATCTCTATTTATCTTTAATTAAATTGTATTTATCTTTGGGAGTTTGAGTAGAATTGGACTATCTACCTTAAGCACTATAAATAGGGGATGGAGTAACTCATTTGGGGTGTTCATCTTTTTCTGTATACTCCTCCCCCATAATTCTTTTGTGTTTTCATTTATTTTTCTTTCAATAAAAATTCTCTTTTCCATATTTTTATATTTTCCACCACAAATATGAGCCACTAAAAACCATCTAGCCGAAGGTTGTCGAATTCCCCAAAAAGGTTCTTGAGGCTTAGAACCCGCACTTAACTTTCTCACCCAGGTATTCATCGTTTCTCCGCATTACGGGGCTGACGCTTCCGTCCAGGTCCCTTTAAAAGTAACCCTTTCAACGTATGCAAAGGCGGCCGCTTTGTGTGTTTTGGGAGGATTGCACCGTCGATTCGTGAGCTTACTGCGTCAGAGGTTAGCGAGCCCAAGAGACAAAATGGCGTGGGATTCGCCATTGAGAAACGTTGATCTAGCGTAAATGACTCCACAAAAGCAATCGCAAGCTAGAGTCAGGCTCCCTAAATCCGTAAGTTTAAACTCTTGGAGTTGGTGGTCGTAGGCGTCCTCTTCCACTATAACTAGCTTACTTGGGTAGAGAAGGGTCATCCAAAAGCCGAAGACGGAGCCAAGGAGGAACGAGACAACCGGAGGCTGAAATATCTCCACGTAAGAAACTTTTCTCTAAACCCTTTCTTTTATTTTCCTCATTTTAATTCTCGTAATTTATTCTCGTAATTTCAATTCGTCTTAATTCTGTTTTTATTATTATTTTCCAGATCGAAAATTATTAATTCTGTTTTTTATTTATTTTTCAGGAACGCAGGTTTTCTTGGGCACGATTCTGCCCATGATCTCGAGAAACAGGCATTTGTATAATCCGATCCCTGTGGATTCGACCCTACTTGCCCTTTACTGTTATTTTTATTATTTTGCAGGGAGTAGGATATATTTTGGTGCATTCAACGACGCATCAAATTTTGGCGCCGTTGCCGGGGATCGGTAACGTACTAATCCTTTTTTTTTTTTTCTATGACCAGATCTGCTCCAGGCATTCTTGCGTTTGATTCGGAGATTGAAAAGACTGCGAAAGCTAATCGAAAAGAAACTAAGTTGAGGAAAAAGTAGTCAGCGGTGGTAGTGACTCGAAGCAATCCACCATCAGAAATTAGGACCGACGACGAAGCAGAGTGTAGGGTTAACGAAAACCCTACTCAAACGCTTGAAAGTAAAGCAGAAGAAGTCGATCCATTTGAAGAAGTGTTCAACGCTAGGGTTGACGAAAACCCTAATTTGGTGCAAGAACCAATGGCTCAAACGATTCGGCAACTAGCCGAAGCGCCGACAGAACAACTGCCACTGTGCATCGCATATCCTACCATGGATACTGACTTTGAGCTGAAATCAGGGTTGATTCAGTTGCTGCCAACATTCCGAGGGTTACAGAATGAAAACCCCCATAAACACTTAAAGGAGTTTCATATGGTTTGTCTGAGTATGAAACCTCAAGGCGTAACTGAGGATCAGATTAAATTGCGCGCTTTCCCTTTTTCCCTAGCAGATTCAGCTAGGGAATGGTTGTTTTTTATTACCTCCTGGATCTATAACTACGTGGGCTGACCTTTCTCGTTTGTTCCTCAACAGGTTTTTCCCAGCATCTAGAGCAGCTGAGTTAAGAAGGGAGATCGTGGGGATAAGGCAGAAAGAAGCAGAGACTCTTTATGATTATTGGGAGCGGGTTTAAGAAGTTGTGTGCAAGCTGTCCACAACATGGTATAACAGAGCAATCTCTCCTCCAGTACTTTTATGAAGGTTTGAAATCGATGGAGATGAATATGGTAGACGCTGCTAGTGGAGAAGCGTTGGTCAACATGACCCCCCAACAAGCAAGGGACTTAATCTCTACAATGGCTGCAAATTCTCAGCAGTTTTGAGCTAATCCTGAGCCCCCTAGAAGGGTTCACCAGCTAAGTAATTCAACCTTAAAGGATAAAGTTGACAGACTTACGATTATGATGAATTCTCTTATTGCAGAAAAAGCTAAACCAGCTCTGTTATGTGGAATATGTGCTACACCTGAGCACACAACTGATACTTGTCCCAGTCTGCATGACGATACTATAGCTCATTTAAATGCTGTGGGTAATTTTCCTGGTCCACCACAGAGGCGATACGACCCTTACGCTAATACCTACAACCCAGGATGGAGGGATCACCCTAACTTAAGTTATGGGGCCAACCCACAATAGCCATACCAAAACCGAGTTCCACAGCAGCCACAAGACTCAGGTAATTCTCTAGAAACTTTGGTCAATAAATTAGCAGCTAATATGCTTGATTTTCAACAGAAAACCGAGGCATCTATAAGAGAATTGACCATATCAGTTGAGAAATTAAACTCTCAAGGGAAGCTGCCGTCACAAACAGAACCAAACCCAAGGCAAAACGCAAATGCAGTGACGCTGCGAAGTGGAAAAGTTCTGGAATCGATTCCCGACAGGAATCATGCCAAGAAATCGCCCACTGAGAAAGACGAATAGGTCCGACCAAGACTTCCATTGCCCAAAATTCAACCTCCCTTTCCAGAACGTTTCAACCAATGTCGAAAAGGTAAGGAGGACAAAGAGATCCTCGAAACATTTAGGAACGTCGAGATCAACATTCCGTTGTTGGATGCCATCAAGCAAATACCAAGGTATGCTAAATTTCTTAAAGAGCTTTGCACCAACAAACGAAAGTTAACAAGTAATGAAAGGGTGAATGTTGGTGAAAATGTGACCGCAGTGTTACAGCGGAAAATGCCGACAAAATGTAAAGATAGGGGTATGTTTGCAATACCATGCAAAATAGGACATTTGGGAATTAAAAATGCTATGTGTGATCTAGGAGCCTCCATAAATGTAATGCCCTATTCTATTTATGAATCACTTAACGCAGGTCTTTTAACAAAAACAGGTGTTATCATTCACTGGCAGACAGGTCCGTTGTGCGTCCCGAAGGAGTCCTCGAGGACGTGTTGGTAAAAGTTAACGAACTTATTTTTCCAGCAGATTTTTATGTGATAAAAATGGAGGAGGACAGTGCTCCGGGATCTTCAGATCTCTTGTTGGGACGACCATTCCTTAGTACAGCTAGTACTAAAATTGACGTTCGAAGTGGAACTCTCACGATGGAGTTTGATGGGGAGATCGTGAAATTTAACGTCTATGATGCCATTAGCCACCCCAGTGAAATTTTGAGCGTGAATTGTGTCGATATAATCGACTCATTAGTGGAAGAAAATTTTGAATCCATTATGACTTTAAATTTGACTTTGATTTGAATCCGTTAATGAGTTGTTATCCCCAGGTACTAAGCTTTTACCTTTGTTGTGCAGGAGCCAGATCCAAAATTAAAACCACCTCTCGAGCATCTCAAATTCACATTTTTTGAGGATGATGAGACCATTGCCGACTTAAAAGGGATTGACCCCTTGGAGGAAAAGATGAAACCAATGAAAAAGGCGCAAGGACAATTAAACCCAAATATGGTGGATGTGATAAAAAATGAGAATTTCCAAGCTCACATGATTAAAAAGATTTTTTTGAGCCACCGTAGAACCATTTAAGTCGTCGAGCTAATGACGTTAAACAAGCGCTTGTTGGGAGGCAACCAATCTTTATTTTTCTTTTATTATTTATTTTCAATTTTTTATTTTTATTTATTGTTTTCTTTTCTTTTCTTTTTAATTTCTTTATTCAAATATCAATAAATTTCTCTTCTTGCTTAGCTAAAATGGAGCATTGAGGTTCGACTCGACACTTTTGGTCAGCAACTCACCGAACTCATTGCTATCCTCCGCATTCGACAGTAGCTACACGGGGAGTTTTTCTAAACTTTTCTTCTTATTTATTTCTTTTGCATCCCCATTGAGGACAATGTGTTTTAAGTAGGGGGGAGGTACTCTTCGTATTACTGTCATATTCTGCTGAGAGTGTTTACTGCTTGAGGCTCTTTTAGGTTGTCCATATATTTTTTTTAGAACATTCTGTCGCTAATCATGCCCAAGAATTTGCCCACGACTTGCCACTGTTTGACCCCCATGCATGATTCTTGACCACTGAGTTAATTCTGATTCTATCTTTTATTTTATCTCCATTGTTTTATTCTTATTAGGCCAATAATATTTATGATTAATAAGTTAACTCTATCTTACTTTTCGTAAAATTGATCAAGTTTAATATCAAGTGGACACTTAATACGTTTGCATGCCTAAGTTATGTTCATGACTATTAGGTGGTTACTAAAACTTATTTTTGACACTTGATTATTTCTCTTAGGTCCTATTGAAGTTTATATTTCGCGAAAATTGTTATTAATAAATATTTCCAAGGTTATGAGTACAGCTTAGAACGTGACTGACTGAGTAACGGTAGGGGGGGTGGTGCTTCTGTCTCT
>CM016616.1:151524935-151634248 GCA_005393395.2 Gossypium australe | reverse complement strand
AAAAAAAAAAAATGTCAAGTTCCGAGACTAGGTAGACAAAAAAATCAGAGACCATGTGGATAAACGTTATCAAGTTAGGGACTAAATATTGCTCTATCCCTTTATAATATTATCAATAATTCAAATAGTTAATAATATTAATTATTTCAGTTAAAATAATAAAATAAATTTTCGCTTAAAAACATGCCAAATTATAACCCATCATGCTAACATGGATTATTTTGTAATAGGATCAACATTCTAACCGTTAAGTATTTGAATTAACTAATGACATTACAAAAATAAAATATTTAAATTATGAAATTACAAGACAAGAACTAAATTTCGAACTTGAGCATAACACCGTCCTAAAATCGAAAATTGACCAAAATTTATGTAATAAACAAGTGTCAATTGTACTTTTCCTCCTTCAAATGGTAAAGGCTTATGCTGGCCATGGAATGTGGGTTCCCTTTTGAACTTTCTGAGGACTTTTTTTGTTCTTTTCTTTTCTTTTTTACTTAATTAAATAAAATTTAACATAGATTTCTGATGCTAATTTGACTCTCTGGAAAGGCAAAAGGTGTCCCAATGAAATGACTTTCTCACTTGTTAGTGGAATTTTCCTATTTTTGAAGCTTTTATTAAATTTCCTTTACACCTCATGTTGGAGTTGGTGTTAGTGGATTGTATATTTGTATTTTTTTATAGAATTTTAAATTTATTTATTATTTATGTTAAATTCGAGTATTAGTATTCAAATTAACTAAATAGTGGTTAAATATTCTAATCCCATAAATATTCGAATTTAGTAAGTATAAAAATTGGTGTTTAAAATTGTATAGGTTATCCACAAAAGTAAAACAGGTTATGATAACAAATGTAAAACGAATTTAATAATAGATATTTAAAGGTTAATATCTGTATCCGCTCTGAATCTGTTGCAAATAATAATTAGAATATTCAAATTTGTAATATTGAAATTTTAATAATAAAAAAAGTTAAATATGGTCAAAACAAACTCACACAAACAAATAAGAATGGCAAAATCCGAGTTGCTTCATAGATTTTGTGTTATTATTATGGGCGGTGAATTGCTTATGTTTTCTTTTTTTCAAATTCTCTTTTTGGTGAATTATAAGAAGATGGTAAAGCCCTAACAGTTACGTGAATAACTTGACTCGAATCTAAATCACATCTAGGGCGGTGAATACATTAACCATTAACCCAATACATCAGTTTTTTTTTTTTATTTTAAACTTACCATTTACCCTTTTATGATATTCTGTACATTTATTTTATAGTTTTAGTATATAAATAAAATCAAATATATGTAAATATATTATATTACTTATTTCATAATATAAATTAAATTTGATTAGTAAAATAAATAAGATGGAGCCACATGAAATGATTATGAATATAATCGACATCTATTAATGTAGATATTTTCAATATCTACGCAACACGAGGCAAAGGTGGATGATTAATCTTCACCATCATCTCCATTTATTGTATTTTGAGCAAATTATAATTACAATGTGTGATAAATTAATACGTATCTAATTGCAAGGTTCTCTAACTTTAGTGGCAGAAAAATTATTTTATGGACTCATTCCATCGCATTATTTATGGTTTATTTTTAATTATTTAATAGTATTTAGAGGTGTTCATTAGTCAGGTTCAACTAAAATTTTAGACCCGTTTGTTAGGCTGGGACTCAACTTGAAAAATAAGCCTAAAATTTTACTCAAGTCTGGCCTGTTCGTATTAATTTTTTTAAAAAATATAATACATTAAAAATACTAAAAGTATTAATTTAAATGCTTCCCACAGAATAAAAATAAATTTAAAAAAATATGTATACTTTATAATACTAAAATAGGTACAATTTAACAAGTAAATGCCTCTAAAATAACAACAAAATTAACAATAAAATAAAAGTTATACAATAACAGCAAAATAGTAGTAACATAATAGTAAAATAGCAAAATAGTAAAAAGAAGAAAAGAAAATAACAACAAAATAGTGAAAAATAACCGTTTTTTTTTGGCATATTCGAGCCGGGCTAGGGCCAAAAAAGCCTTACTCTCAGCTTGTCTCATTTTCTAAACGAGCCTTATTTTTTTACCTAAGCCCATTTTCCGAGCATATTATTTTACCCAAACTCTCTCACTCTTCAGGCAGACCTTAGGGCTGAGCCAATGACATTTCAACAAAATTTTTTCATGTCATTAATTCATAATTTTAGATATTTTTTTCACCTTAAACATCTAACGCCGAACTGTAATGGCCTAAATTCAAGGTTATTGGAATAATGGTTTCGCAACCATAAATCCGATTTAAATAGAAATTTATTTCAATATATTTGCATAAATATTTATATGATAGGAAATATTTTTAAATATTTATAAAATGTTAGTAATGTGGTATTAAATTTTCGTTAGAAAATTTTATCGTTTGGGTAGGAAATTAAATGAAAAGGACTAGATTGAAATGAAAGTAAAGTTAAATTATAGATTAAAAAAATTATGAAGGAACAAAATGGAAATTATACCATTTTGTAAAGTTGAGGCGGTTTAAGTATGAAAATCTGAGATTTTTTTTAAAAGTATATTATTTATTATTATATTATATATTATATTATTATTATTATTTTTATATATATACAAACAAACTAAAGGAAAAAGAGTTAGAAACAGAAAAGAAACAGAGAGTAAAGACGAAACAGAGAAGAAAAAGAGAAAAGAAAGAAGAAAAAGGAAAAATAGAAAGTTTAAAGCTTGGAGTTTAATTTGGTAAGTTAATTTAGTCCTTTTCTTTTAATTTTGATGCTTTATAAGTTTTAGAACAAAGTTTTGATGAATTTAAGTTGAAGTTTTGAAGTTTTAGAGTTTTTGAATATAGAATATGATGAATAAAATGATGAATTAGTGGTTTAATTGAAAGAATTTGAAGTTAGAATTGGATAAAGGACTTAATTGTAAATAAGCTATAAGAAAACAGTTTTGGGACAGCAGCAGTAGAGTAAGTTTGAAAATTCACCAAAAATCGTAGAAGTGGAATTAGAAGTTGAGTGAGATATGAAATTAAAGCTTATTGAGTCTATTTTCATATGAAAGAAACAAGGAAAGAAAAGAAGTTCTGTATTTTGAGATATTTAGATTTTTGTAAGACTGGGTTCAGAATGAATTCGGGTTCCCCTGTTTTAACTTTAGAAAATAATCAAAAATTGGATAAAATAATTAGGGGCTTAAATTTATATGTTTAGAATTATTAATGAGTCTATTTTCAATATAGATAAACGAGAATATCATCCGAATCCTGTATGAAGAGATAATTAATTTTTAGTGAAGAAGGGTCAGAACTGTCAAACAGCAGAACAGGGGTAAATTTAAAGAATAAACTGTACTTATTGGCTAAACCAAAAATTCTAAAACTTTTATGGGAAGAAGATATGTGAGTCTAGTTTCAAGAAAAATTAATGGATCTAAATTTGAAGTTCTGTAGCTCAAGAAAATAATTTAGTGACTATGACTCAAGTAGACAGTTTTGAATGAACTAAAAATAATAATAGAATTATAGAAAATGCTACATGTGAACATGAAATGTATTGAATTGATGATTGAATTTATTTATTTAGATTCGGAAAACTCAAATCCGAAGCTAGATCGAGGAAAGGAAAAAGTCCCGGATTAGTAGATTTTGTGTACGAACAAGTATCGAGGTAAGTTCATGTAACTTGAATTATATTCTTAAATGCTTGAAATGTATGTTATTGATGTGAATATAGTTTGAATGTTCATTGTATGAAAATTTATGCAATTTTTATTTTTGATAAAAAGGGAAAGAAATCCCGGTTGAATGAAAGGAAAATTCGATGGATCGCTGAAAAGGAATTGACGGTAAAAAGGATCTAGCCCGGACGGGTGATCCTATCCTGATATAGCCCTCCCGAAGATATGTGGAAAATGGATTTAGCCCGGACGGGTAATCCGAATTAGGGTCTGAATTTAGCCTGGACTGGTAATTCAGATCCAAGCTCATTAGAGTAATTGTCGTTGCAGGGGATTTAGCCTGGACTGGTAATCCCGACAATACTCTATGAGTTTATATTACAGGGGATTTAGCCTGGACTGGTAATCCCGCTGTAAGGATGAGGTTCGCGGGAGTGTGCTCTCTGAAACGGAAATGTGCGCACATGAATATGAATTGACGGACCCGAATTTGTACACTAAAGTGTACCTCTGAAAATCCATCGAAATTCCGAGTAATTCAATGGGATAAATATAAAAAAAATATGGAAATTATGGTATTGATGAGCTCATCAATCATAATATATTATTGATACATGGAAATTATTGGACTGACTTGAATGTTGAGTTTGTAAATGTTAGGGTAATAATGCATTGAATGAGTATATGAATGTTTATCGCTTGTATTGAAGTTACTAGGTAAGTATAATTCTTGTTACATGGGCTTACTAAGCACAAAGTGCTTACCCTATTTCCTTTTTCCCTGTTTTGTAGTGTTAAGAGCTCGGAGGTCGGATCGGTGGGAGACTCATCACACTATCAACCCCAATATTTCGGTATTTAAAGAAACTTTAGTTTGGAAATGAATGGCATGTATAAGCTAATAAAATAAATGTTAATATGAAATGAATGTAAGGTCAGCCATTGGTATGGCTTATGTGTTAAAGTTATCTTATAAATATGCATGAATTATTTTGAAAATATGTTGAATTGGAATGGTCTCGGTTTAAAAAAAATTCGTAAATTCTGGTAATGCCTCGTACCTTATTCTGACAACGAATACAGGTAGGGGGTGTTACACGAACCATAAAGCTTTAACCTCAAACCTAAACTTAAACCCTAAACTCAAGATTTAAGATTTAAGGTTTAGATTCAAGGTTCAGGGTTTGGGTTCGACATTTAAATTTGAGATTCGAGATTTGAAGTTTGAGTCTCAAGGTAACAAATTATCAAATTTATGTGTCAATTATATAAAGAAATTTATTAAATATCATCAAATAATAGAAAAAGAACTATAGATGATGCGGTGGGTTTGCGGCTAATTGAATGTGAACTCTACTATGTAAGTTTTTTAATACAAGTAAGATTTTTTTTTTTTTGGAAGTTTATTCAATAGAAGACCAACAAAATTCAGCAAAGTATGTAAGGTTAAGAAATAGGAAAATGAGTTATGCTTTGCAGAATCAGATTTCTCACATTCATGGAAATAAATGAAAGTTGGTGGTGTTTAGATAAGTTAACACTTTGGTTATATTTAAATTTAACCAAAATAGGAATGGAAAAATTCGAGTTGCTGACTAAAATATTAGTTTTTTAGTAATGTTGGTGTGTCAACTTGTATGGCAGATTTATGTACTTTATACTGATATGTTACTATTTGTCTTATATGTACGTCAACAAATAATTTAAAAATTATAAAAATATTTAATATATATTTATATATAAATTCAAAAAAATAGCATGAAGTACACATGGATTACCATGTTTAACAATTTAACGTCTTAGTCATTATTTCAAATTAAAAGAGCAATTACATTTTTTTGAAAAGATGGTGATCAAATTTGACTATTTTTAAATATTGATGTCAAATTTAGCTTAAAAAAAGAATAAAGGTCAAATTGACAAATATATAATCATTAAGGGTTTAATTTATCATTATGCTTTTTAAAAATGCAATATTTATTTGCATAAAAAAGTTAATTTATTTTTTTGGTACCTAAACTTGTCTTTAATGTTTAATTTGGTATTTGAATTTTTTTATTCTAGTTGTCTATTTGAGTTTGGCTTAAATATTTAGTTTAGTACTTGAGTTTTTCATTTGATACTTGAATTTATTTTTTTCATTTAAGTCCCTAAATTTGGTTTCAATGTTCAATTTAACCTCTAAGGTTTTTTTTACTAGGCAAGTTTCTAGGTTTTTTTAGTATAGAACATGTATCAAATGCTAATTGGCCTAGGTGTTAATGGGTCGGGCTGGATTGGGTTCAACATGATATTAACATATTTATATTTGCTCAACCCCGACTCAACTCGAAATATGAGTCTAAAATTTTGTTCAAATTCACCCATATTATTATAGACTTAATTGGTATTTGTTTAAATTACATAAATATATAAAACGTTATAAACTAAAAAAAGTCAAGCTAAGTCGAGCCTCGAATGATCAAGCCCAAACTTGACCTATTTTAAATAGATTTTTTTGTCCAAAATTATTTGACAAGAGGACTTTTATGCTTGGATGGGTACCCCTATCAATGAACAAATGTAATTTGGCTACACAAAATCATTTGATCATTTGATCTCGGTATCAAATTGAATATTGAAGCCAAACTCATATATCAAATTGAGAAAAAAAAACTCGAGTATCAAATTGAACTTTTGAAATCAAATACAAGTACCAAATGATATTAACCCAAAAAACCACTATGGGTTGAAAATTAACAGAAATTTTGGCTCACATCTTCTTCAACCTAGATTGCCCAACTCATAGAACCAAACAAACCCAGCAAAAATCAAAGCAAATGAGGAAAAGATTGTTTAACTCCCTTTTATCTTACTCAAAATCACTGCATTTTCCCCCTCGAAATCCCCAACTTAATCGCATAATCTTCCAATTCATTTCCACCTCTTCCCCTGCCAATCTCGATGGTTTAATCGATCCAGATGACCCATTTCCATTACAAAACAACGCAGGGGTCGAACCCGTTCTGCCCAAGATTTTGCTTTTCTAAGTTCTGATTCTGGGACTTCATCAAAACAAAAGTTAATGCTCGTAAGTTTTCACTCGATGCTGTTTGATTGCAAATACCATTTGATTGACAATGGGGAATTATGGTACAGAACCCAGATTTTTCTTAGGCAATTTAGAGGAAGTATCAATGAAAAGTTGGTTGTTGAAGTTTTGAACTTGGTGAAAATGAAACCTGATTTGGCTGTTAAGTTTTTCATTTGGGCTGGGAAGCAAAGTGGGTATAGTCATACTGTAAATGTGATTAATTCTTTGCTTGATTTATTAGAATCTGGTAATGATGATCCTATCCCAGACAAATTTTTGTTGGAAATTAGGGATGATGATGAAGTGATTCTGAAAAAGTTGCTTAATTTATTGATTGGAAAGTATTGCAAAATGGGTTGTGGAATATGGCATTAGAGGAATTAGGCAGGCTTAAGGATTTTGGTTACAAGCCATCTAGAGTGACTTATTCTGCTTTGGTTCAAGTGTTTTTGCAAGCTGATAGGTTAGACACTGCTCATTTGGTTTATGGAGAGATGTCGGATGCCGGGTTTCGCATGGATGGTTATACGCTGAGATGTTATGCTTACTCACTTTGTAGAACGGGGCAATGGAGGGAAGCCCTTGCATTGATCGAGAGGAAGAATTCAAGCTGGATACTGCTCTTTACACGAAAATGATATCCGGGTTGTGTGAAGCTTCGCTTTTTGAAGAAGCGATGGACTTTTGAGCAGAATGCGTGCTGATTCTTGTGTTCCTGATGTTGTGACATACAGGGTTTTGCTTTGTGGTTGTTTGAATAAGGGGCAGCTCGATATGTGTAAGATCATTCTTAACATGATGATTGCTGAAGGTTGTTTATCCAAGTCTTGGCATATTTAATTCCCTTGTCCATGCTTATTGCAGATCAGGAGATTATTCTTTTGCGTAAATTGCTAAAGAAAATGGTAAAATGTGGATGCCAACCAGGCCATGTGGCTTACAACAAATTGATTAGTAGCATTTGTGGCAATGAGGAGTTACCTAGTTCGGATGTGCTAGAATTAGCTGAGAACACTTATAGCAAAATGCTTGCTGATGGAGTTGTACTAAATAAGATTAATGTCAGCAATTTTGCCAGGTGTCTATGTAGTGTCGGGAAATTTGAGAAAGCATGTAAAATTATCCATGAAATGATGCGTAAAGGCTTTATACCTGATACGAGTACATACTCCAAAGTGATTGCTCATCTGTGTAATGCCTCTAAAGTAGAAAACGCTTTTCTTTTGTTTGAAGAAATGAAAAAGAATGGTGTCGTACCTGATGTGCGTACATACACGATTTTAGTTGATAGCTTTTGTAAGGTTGGTCTTATAGAGCAGGCTCGTAACTGGTTTGATGAGATGGTAAAGGGTGGTTGTGCCCCTAATGTGGTGACGTACACTGCTCTAATACATGCTTATCTTAAAGCAAGGAAGGTGTCCAAGGCTGATGAACTCTTCGAGATGATGTTGTCTAAAGGTTGCATTCCAAATGTTGTTACATATACAGCTTTGATTGATGGTCATTGTAAAGCTGGGCAGATTGAGAAAGCTTGTCAGATTTTTGCTAGAATGCAAACTAATGCAGAAATCCCGGATGTAGATTTATATTTTAAAGAGGTTGACAATGAGGCCAAAATGCCAAATGTTTATACATATGGAGCTTTAGTGGATGGTTTATGCAAGGCTTACAAAGTCCAAGAGGCCCATGAATTATTGGAAGCCATGTCAGCATCTGGTTGTAAGCCTAACCGTGTTGTGTTTGGTGCTCTTATTGATGGATTTGCAAGGTCGGAAAGCTAGACAAAGCACAAGAGGTGTTTTCCGAGATGTTGGAGCATGGTTATGATCCAAATACTTTTATATACAGTTCACTAATGAACAGGTTGTTTAAAGATAAACGAACGGATCTTGCTTTAAAAGTCCTATTCAAAATGCTCGAAAATTCTTGCACTCCTGATGTTATTATTTACACCGAAATGATTGATGGCCTATGTAAGTCTGGTAAAACAGATGAGGCCTATAAGCTTATGTTGATGATGGAAGAAAAGGGGTGCTCTCCTAATGTGGTGACTTACACTGCGATGATAGATGGCTTCGGCAAAGCAGGTAGAATAGATAAAGGCCTCGAGCTTTTAGAACGAATGGGTTCCAAGGGTTGTGCTCCAGATTTCGTGACATATAAGGTTTTGATAAACCACTGTTGTAATGTTGGCCAGTTGGATAAGGCTCATGAACTTTTGGAAGAGATGACACAGACACACTGGCAGAGGCATATCTCAGGCTACCATAAGATCATAGAAGGTTTCAACAAAGACTTCATAATGTCTCTTGGGCTCTTAGATGAGGTTCGCAAAAGTGAATCTCTGCCAGTTATTCCTCTTTATAGAATGCTTAGTAATAGTTTTATAAAGGCTGGGAGACTAGAGGCGGCTTTACAGCTTCATCAGGAGCTAGCATCATTTTCACGAGTTTCTACAGCGTACTATAGTACGTGTAATGCTCTTATTGAGAGCCTTTCATTGGCTGGCAAAGTTAATGAGGCTTTTGAATTGTATTCTGACATGACAAGGATGGGCGGAGTTCCTGAGATAAGCACGTTTATCCACCTTATTAAGGGGCTCATCACAGTGAACAAGTGGGAAGAGGCACTTCAACTTTCAGATAGCTTCTGTCAAATGGTTTGTCTCTATAACTCCATGTTCTTTTATGTTAAAAATGTCATAGTGGCAACTAGGACATTTCCTTGAAAATTGTACTGTACTCGAGAAGTTAGACATGTATAGTTATTGCAGTTCTGCATTTGTTTTGTGTTTCCTTATATCTTATGGTTTAAAAATCTTCACTTCTGCAGGATATTCAATGGCTTTGAGAAAAAAAAAAAAAAAAGGCGCCTGATGCGGCTTAGGCTTTGTTGAACATTTGGTTTTCCAGTTTACTGATTGATCACTGAGCGGTCGTGGAAAGTTATACTCAGAGGTTGACTTTATTGGTTGAGGATTTGTTTTGCATGTATAAGAAAGCAGAAGACAAGGCCAACAATGCTTAACAAACCAAGATAACAGTCTCACAGAGACCTGGGTGATCATTTGGAATCGCTTAGAATTGGAAGCAAGCCATGCCAGCTCAACCGATTATCAATCATTTGTTTACTCTTCATGTTGCATCATTACTCACTGCATGTGGTACAAGGTGGTACCTCTAAAGCTTAGTTGCAATTCTCAATCATTTGTTTAGTTTATTTTGTCCGGTTATATTGCCTAACTTTTTGCTTTCTTCATGTCATTATGGCTTGGTCGGCATTATTGCTCCAAACCCTACACTGCAAAACAACTCAGCCAGAAGAAACAGGCCTTACTCACCCAACTTGCTGAACCGAAGCGCTTCAAAGTTGAACCATGAGGGATGATGGCAAGAACACTAAACATAATGAAAATGATGGCAATGCAGTATCAAGATGTATCCTGTTTTCTAGGTTTATAAAAGGGTTTACCAAAGAATAAATCCATGACATGAATGAATTATTTTGCTTATTGTACTTGGTCTGATTTTCTTTTCTTTGGTACTTGCGTTTGGTAAGAGGAAAAGTGAAAGAAAAGGAGGAAACTGGAAAGTTAAAAAAAGAGAGTATATTTACAGATTTTTCTTTCTAAACTTTTAAAATATAGAATGAAATCAAACCTATTATCTAATGTGGTAAATGGTAATATTTGTTCTGACAGTAGATTTGTCAGTCCATGTATTTTTGTTATTTTTCATATGTATTTGTTTTTAAGATGTTAAATTTTCATTATAAAATTGATGATGTATTGATATTATATTCATCATACTTATTCATATTATATTCATCATATAGATTTAGGATGCACTTGAAATTTTTATTAAACCAAAATAAAAGGGGAAAATGGACAGCATTATATTATATTTAAAGGGAAAAAAACTTTTAATATATATATTTTCTAATTTTCATCCATGTAGTGTTGTATAGAGGAAGGTTGGAGGTTCACACGGTGCTACCGAGAGTTTTTGAGCATCTAAGTAACGGTAGGTTGAGTATCTTAAGGATGAGGATGGCACGGATGGGTCATTTATATACATTTTGGTGGGATCTTATACGGGAGAGTTGTCAGTCAAGTCATAAGTGCTTAGAGTGTAATTGCAAGATATGTTGTCCTTGGAAGATATGTTGTCCTTGTCAAAGGGATTTTCGTGTAAATTTTAATGTAATCGAAGAATCTTTAATACGTGCTTTAAAATATGATTAAAGGTATGTTATTTTTTTGAGGGGTTTTCGTGTAAGTTCTAATGTGATAGAAAAATTTTAACACGTACTTTGAGATATTATTGGAAGGTATATCGTTCTATCGAAAGATTTTCATGTAAATTCTAATGTAATAGGATTCTTAAACATGTGCTTTAAGATGTGATTGAAAGCTATGTTAAGATCTTTGACACGTGCTTTGAGATGTATGACACGTGCTTTGAGATGTAATTGACAAAATATAATATATTGTTGAGAGGTTTTCATTTAAATTTTAATATGATAAAGAATGTCCAATATTTATACTTCTAGAGCCATGCTTCTCCTATTTGATAATTTAGGCAAGCATTTAAATGGGAATTTGACATTCATATAAATAATTAGGTAATATGATGATAGTTAGTAAAGTACTGATTTTAAGGTACAATCTTAACAAATGCAAGATCTTGCTCAAAAAATATTTTAATAACTTAATAAAAATATTTAAATTCTCGATTATCATATTACAATTCAACATTTTATTGATTTACAGAGATTAATCTTTTGAATTTTGAACAATTTAATCAAATGTTTAATGTTATTTTTAGAAATTAATTCATATTTTTAATATATAATTCTTTATTATAACAAGAAAACATAAACAAAAAATAAAATAAAAATACCTTATACTAACATTTTCCTAAACTCCCATGGCTAGCAGCTTCATCTTAAACCCTACACTAGAGCCCTCCACTGCTAATTTCTGGTAGAACTAAAAAAAAAACCCAAATGCAAATGAGAAAAAGATTGCTTAACCCTCTTTTATTTTACTCAAAATCACTGCCTTTTTCTCCTCAAAATCCCCAACTTCCCCACCAATTCTTCTTCTCCCCAATTACTCAATTCATTTCCACTTCTTCCGCTGACAATCTAAATGGCCTAATCGATCCAGATGACCCGTTTCCGATGCAAAACAACCCACGGGTTGAGCCCGTTTCATCCCAAGACTTCGCCTTTTTAAGAGCTGATTCAGTTCCTCCTTCACAGAAAAAAGTTGATGCTGGTAAGTTTTCAAACGATGCTGTTTTGATTGCGAATGCCCTTTTGAGTGATAACGGGGAGTTTGAGGACAAAACCCAGATAGTTCTTAGGCAATTTAGAGAAAGAATCAATGAAAAATTGGTTGTTGAAGTTTTGAACTTGGTGAAACTGAAACCCGAATTGGGTGTAAAGTTTTTCATTTGGGCTGGGAGGCAAATTGGGTATAGTCATACTTCTGCTGTGTTTAATTCTTTGCTTGATTTATTAGAATCTAGTAATAATGACCGTGTTCATGAGAAATTTTTGTTGGAAATTAGGAATGATGATAAAGAAGTACTGAAAAAGTTGCTTAATTTATTGATTGGAAGGTATTGCAAAAATGGGTTGTGGAATATGGCATTAGAGGAATTAGGTAGGCTTAAGGATTTCGGTTACAAGCCATCTAGAGCGACTTATTGTGCATTGGTTCAAGTGTTTTTGCAAGCTGATAGGTTAGATACTGCTTATTTGGTTTATAGAGAGATGTCGGATGCCGGGTTTCACATGGATGGTTATACGCTAAGGTGTTATGCGTATTCCCTTTGTAGGACGGGGCAATGGAGGGAGGCCCTTACGTTGATAGAGAAGGAAGAATTCAAGCCGGATACTGCTTTTTACACAAAAATGATATCCGGTTTGTGTGAAGCTTCGCTTTTTGAAGAAGCTATGGACTTTTTGAATAGAATGCGTGCTAATTCTTGCATTCCTAATGTTGTGACATACAGGGTTTTGCTTTGTGGTTGTTTGAATAAGAGACAACTTGGTAGGTGTAAGAGAGTCCTTAACATGATGATTACAGAAGGTTGTTATCCAAGTCCTAGCATATTTAATTCTCTTGTCCATGCTTATTGCAAATCTGGAGATTATTCTTATGCATTTAAATTGCTAAAGAAAATGACCAAATGTGGGTGTCAACCAGGCTATGTGGTTTATAACATATTGATTGGTGGCATTTGCGGGAATGAGGAGTTACCAAGCTCAGATGTGCTAGAATTGGCTGAGATCGCTTATGGTGAAATGCTTGCTGCTGGAGTTATACTAAATAAGATCAATGTTAGCAATTTTGCCAGGTGTCTATGTGGTGTTGGGAAATTTGAGAAAGCATGTAACATTATTCATGAAATGATGCGTAAAGGCTTTATACCTGATACTAGTACATACTCCAAAGTGATTGCTCATTTGTGTAATGCCTCTAAAGTAGAAAAGGCTTTTCTATTGTTCAGGGAAATGAAAAAGAATGGTGTCGTACCTGATGTATATACATACACTATTTTAATTGATAGTTTTTGTAAAGTTGATCTTATTGAACAAGCACATAATTGGTTCGATGAGATGGTAAAGGTTGGATGTGCCCCTAATGTGGTGACGTACACTGCTCTAATACATGCTTATCTTAAAGCAAGGAAGGTGTCCAAGGCTGATGAACTCTTCGAGATGATGTTGTCTAAAGGTTGCATTCCAAATGTTGTTACATATACAGCTTTGATTGATGGTCATTGCAAAGCTGGGCAGATTGAGAAAGCTTGTCAGATTTATGCTAGAATGTGCACTAATGCAGAAATCCCAGATGTAGATTTATATTTTAAAGTGGTTGACAGTGATGCCAAAACACCAAATGTTTTCACATATGGAGCTTTAGTGGATGGTTTATGCAAGGCTCACAAGGTTAAAGAGGCACACGATTTATTGGAAGCCATGTCAGTAGTTGGTTGTAAGCCAAACCAAGTTGTGTATGATGCTCTTATTGATGGATTTTGCAAGGTCGGAAAGCTAGATGAAGCACAAGAGGTGTTTTCCAAGATGTCTGAGCATGGTTATAGTCCAAATATTTATACGTACAGTTCATTAATTGACAGGTTGTTAAAGATAAACGGCTAGACCTTGCTTTAAAAGTCTTATCCAAAATGCTTGAAAATTCTTGCGCTCCTAATGTTGTTATATACACAGAAATGATTGATGGCCTATGTAAGTCTGGTAAAACAGATGAGGCCTATAAGCTTATGTTGATGATGGAAGAAAAGCGGTGCTATCCTAATGTGGTGACTTACACTGCGATGATAGATGGCTTCGGCAAAGCAGGTAAAATCGACAAAAGCCTTGAACTTTTAGAACAAATGGGTTCCAAGGGCGTTGCTCCGAATTTCATCACGTATAGTGTTCTGATAAACCACTGTTGTATCATTGGCCTATTAGATAAGGCTTATGAACTTTTGGAAGAGATGAAACAGACATACTGGCCTAGGCATATCGCAGGCTACCGTAAGGTCATTGAAGGTTTCAACAAAGAGTTCATAATGTCCCTAGGGCTTTTAGATGAGGTTGGAAAAAGTGAATCTCTGCCAGTCATTCCTGTTTATAGAGTGCTTATCTATAATTTTATAAAGGCTGGGAGACTAGAGATGGCTTTACAGCTTCATCATGAGATAGCGTCATTTTCACAAGTTCCTGCAGCATATTGTAGTACATATAATGCCCTTATTGAGAGCCTTTCACTTGCGCGTAAGGTTAACAAGGCCTTTGAATTGTATGCGGACATGACAAGGATGGGCGGAGTTCCCGAGCTAAGTACATTTATTCACCTTATTAAGGGCCTCATCACAGTGAACAAGTGGGAAGAAGCACTTCAGCTTTCAGATAGCTTCTGTCAGATGGTTTGTCTCTATAACTCCTCTTTCTTTTACTTTAAGAAAGTTGTAGCGACAACTAGGACTTTTCAAACACTCAAGTGCTAAGTTCTTGTTTTTGTGAGATCATCCTGGACTTTGTTACAGCAATTTTTTAAGCCGAAATTGCTCTGGTTTCCTGCTTTTTTTTCCTTTATGCAATAGCACTTGTTCTACTAGAAACCCTTCATGATACCAGTGTCACTTCCCTCGAAAATTGGACCCTAGTTGAGAATTTAGCCAAAAATGATTATCACCTGTTATCTTTTGCTCTTTGTTATGTAGTTGTGTTCTTTCTTTCTTTTTTCCCCTTGTATATTTATTTTCTCAAATTATTCAATTGGGCAGGATATTCAATGGCTTCGAGAAAAAGAGACTCCTGACGCAGCTTAGGCATTTTTGAACATTCGGTTTTTCAGTTTACTTGATTGATCACTGAATGATTGGGATAAAGATAGGCTAAGAGGTCGACTTAATTGGTTGAGGAATGAGGATTTTTTCCTGCATGCATAAGAAAGCAAAAGACAACCAATAATTGAATGCTTAACAAACTGAAATAACAGTCTCACCAAGATCTCCATCTGTTGTTTAAAGTCACTTGGATTCGGAAGATAGCCATGCCAGCTTTAACCGAGTATCATTGTCCGATTTTTCAATCTTAATAATGGTGGTTTGGTCTGACAGTGTAACTATTTGCATCACATGGATTGTACACTGCGCATTACTTACTGCATGTGATACAAGGCGGTACCTCCAAAGCTCAGGTGCAATTATCAATCATTAGTTGTGTGTATTTTGTCCCGGCAACTTTTAGGTTTCTTCATATCCTTCAGCTGGTAATGTCTTTTCTCATTCAGTATGCTGTGGTTGCAATTATAGGTTCAATCCCTGCACCGCAAAACAACTCGGCTGGAAGATACAACTCATATTCACCCAACTTGCTGACCGAATCTCTTCAAAGTTCAGCTGTAAGGGATGATGACAGGAACAAAAAATCCCAGCACCCCTGACTTCCTGATATGGCAGCCATTTTCACACTTGAAACTGGAAGAAAATGATGGCTACACAGTATGGTGGTACTACCGATATCAAAGAAATAGGTCTGGTAGGTTTTCTAGCAAGATTTTGCACCGTCATTTTAAAGTAAAAAAGCATGTTTTTACTCTTATTGCAAGTTATCTCTCTGATGTTTATATATGATTCTTTAATAGGATTGATTGTTTGCAGAACTTCATGTATGTCTACCTGTGACTTGTTTTCTAGGTTTATACAGAAGGTTTATTAAACAATAAATCCATGCCATGAACTAATTCATGTGCTTTGTCAGCTTTCTGTAACTTTCGACCTATTTTCAATAAATAAATTGTCGTTTGATCTATTTTATTAATTTTTTTGGTTTACCCTAAACCTTAAAACTGAATAATGAAGGCTGCTAATTCGAACTCAAAGTTGACTCATCGAAACATCCCATGGGGGGATTGCCTAATCTATGAAGTAATCAGCTAACCTAATCATTTTCTACCAAGTCCAAAGCTTCTGTATAAACTTCATGTATGTCTACCTGTGACTTGTTTTCTAGGTTTATACAGAAGGTTTATTAAACAATAAATCCATGCCATGAACTAATTCATGTGCTTTGTCAGCTTTCTGTAACTTTCGACCTATTTTCAATAAATAAATTGTCGTTTGATCTATTTTATTAATTTTTTTGGTTTACCCTAAACCTTAAAACTGAATAATGAAGGCTGCTAATTCGAACTCAAAGTTGACTCATCGAAACATCCCATGGGGGGATTGCCTAATCTATGAAGTAATCAGCTAACCTAATCATTTTCTACCAAGTCCAAAGCTTCTGTATAAACTTCATGTATGTCTACCTGTGACTTGTTTTCTAGGTTTATACAGAAGGTTTATTAAACAATAAATCCATGCCATGAACTAATTCATGTGCTTTGTCAGCTTTCTGTAACTTTCGACCTATTTTCAATAAATAAATTGTCGTTTGATCTATTTTATTAATTTTTTTGGTTTACCCTAAACCTTAAAACTGAATAATGAAGGCTGCTAATTCGAACTCAAAGTTGACTCATCGAAACATCCCATGGGGGGATTGCCTAATCTATGAAGTAATCAGCTAACCTAATCATTTTCTACCAAGTCCAAAGCTTCTGTATAAACTTCATGTATGTCTACCTGTGACTTGTTTTCTAGGTTTATACAGAAGGTTTATTAAACAATAAATCCATGCCATGAACTAATTCATGTGCTTTGTCAGCTTTCTGTAACTTTCGACCTATTTTCAATAAATAAATTGTCGTTTGATCTATTTTATTAATTTTTTTGGTTTACCCTAAACCTTAAAACTGAATAATGAAGGCTGCTAATTCGAACTCAAAGTTGACTCATCGAAACATCCCATGGGGGGATTGCCTAATCTATGAAGTAATCAGCTAACCTAATCATTTTCTACCAAGTCCAAAGCTTTGGTCTAGCCTGTGAGCGGTTGTCTGGCTTCTGTTCCTTTTCGCCTTTTTTTGGTTTTTCGACGAAATAATCTCTAGATCTTGCCTCCCTCGTCTCCACTTGACTATGGTTGACGAGGAGAGGCCAGTCTGGATCTTGGTTGCCCCATGTGTTCCCCCATGGATTTGATGTTCATCCCCTCGATCTTTGGAGGGGCTTCCTTCTTGGCAAGTCTTGTTTTGTTTTCCTTTTTGGCAATGCCCCTGATAACACTTTAGAACGACATGTTTTTATGTGCTAATTGTATATTAATTTCGAATATGACTCTACTAATTTGGGCTATTTATGGACTTTTATCTCGTAGGGACTAAATTGGAGACCAATGCAAAATTGAGGGCCAAAATGGTGAAATTAAAGACAAAAAATGGACCAATGTGCAATAAAGGGAAAAGATGGTGCCAAAAGTGTAAACATGGAATGCAGAGGGATTGAAATGCAAAAAGAAGAGACTTTGCCTTATCAAATTCTATTTTAATTAAATTAGGATAATTAATATTAGGATAATTATCTAGGATTATTTAATTTCTTTATTTATCTCTATTTATCTTTAATTAAATTGTATTTATCTTTGGGAGTTTGAGTAGAATTGGACTATCTACCTTAAGCACTATAAATAGGGGATGGAGTAACTCATTTGGGGTGTTCATCTTTTTCTGTATACTCCTCCCCCATAATTCTTTTGTGTTTCATTTATTTTTCTTTCAATAAAAATTCTCTTTTCCATATTTTTATATTTTCCACCACAAATATGAGCCACTAAAAACCATCTAGCCGAAGGTTGTCGAATTCCCCAAAAAGGTTCTTGAGGCTTAGAACCCGCACTTAACTTTCTCACCCAGGTATTCATCGTTTCTCCGCATTACGGGGCTGACGCTTCCGTCCAGGTCCCTTTAAAAGTAACCCTTTCAACGTATGCAAAGGCGGCCGCTTTGTGTGTTTTGGGAGGATTGCACCGTCGATTCGTGAGCTTACTGCGTCAGAGGTTAGCGAGCCCAAGAGACAAAATGGCGTGGGATTCGCCATTGAGAAACGTTGATCTAGCGTAAATGACTCCACAAAAGCAATCGCAAGCTAGAGTCAGGCTCCCTAAATCCGTAAGTTTAAACTCTTGGAGTTGGTGGTCGTAGGCGTCCTCTTCCACTATAACTAGCTTACTTGGGTAGAGAAGGGTCATCCAAAAGCCGAAGACGGAGCCAAGGAGGAACGAGACAACCGGAGGCTGAAATATCTCCACGTAAGAAACTTTTCTCTAAACCCTTTCTTTTTATTTTCCTCATTTTAATTCTCGTAATTTATTCTCGTAATTTCAATTCGTCTTAAATTCTGTTTTTATTATTATTTTTCCAGATCGAAAATTATTAATTCTGTTTTTTTATTTATTTTTCAGGAACGCAGGTTTTCTTGGGCACGATTCTGCCCATGATCTCGAGAAACAGGCATTTGTATAATCCGATCCCTGTGGATTCGACCCTACTTGCCCTTTACTGTTATTTTTATTATTTTGCAGGGAGTAGGATATATTTTGGTGCATTCAACGACGCATCAAATTTTGGCGCCGTTGCCGGGGATCGGTAACGTACTAATCCTTTTTTTTTTTTCTATGACCAGATCTGCTCCAGGCATTCTTGCGTTTGATTCGGAGATTGAAAAGACTGCGAAAGCTAATCGAAAAGAAACTAAGTTGAGGAAAAAGTAGTCAGCGGTGGTAGTGACTCGAAGCAATCCACCATCAGAAATTAGGACCGACGACGAAGCAGAGTGTAGGGTTAACGAAAACCCTACTCAAACGCTTGAAAGTAAAGCAGAAGAAGTCGATCCATTTGAAGAAGTGTTCAACGCTAGGGTTGACGAAAACCCTAATTTGGTGCAAGAACCAATGGCTCAAACGATTCGGCAACTAGCCGAAGCGCCGACAGAACAACTGCCACTGTGCATCGCATATCCTACCATGGATACTGACTTTGAGCTGAAATCAGGGTTGATTCAGTTGCTGCCAACATTCCGAGGGTTACAGAATGAAAACCCCCATAAACACTTAAAGGAGTTTCATATGGTTTGTCTGAGTATGAAACCTCAAGGCGTAACTGAGGATCAGATTAAATTGCGCGCTTTCCCTTTTTCCCTAGCAGATTCAGCTAGGGAATGGTTGTTTTATTTACCTCCTGGATCTATAACTACGTGGGCTGACCTTTCTCGTTTGTTCCTCAACAGGTTTTTCCCAGCATCTAGAGCAGCTGAGTTAAGAAGGGAGATCGTGGGGATAAGGCAGAAAGAAGCAGAGACTCTTTATGATTATTGGGAGCGGTTTAAGAAGTTGTGTGCAAGCTGTCCACAACATGGTATAACAGAGCAATCTCTCCTCCAGTACTTTTATGAAGGTTTGAAATCGATGGAGATGAATATGGTAGACGCTGCTAGTGGAGAAGCGTTGGTCAACATGACCCCCCAACAAGCAAGGGACTTAATCTCTACAATGGCTGCAAATTCTCAGCAGTTTTGAGCTAATCCTGAGCCCCCTAGAAGGGTTCACCAGCTAAGTAATTCAACCTTAAAGGATAAAGTTGACAGACTTACGATTATGATGAATTCTCTTATTGCAGAAAAAGCTAAACCAGCTCTGTTATGTGGAATATGTGCTACACCTGAGCACACAACTGATACTTGTCCCAGTCTGCATGACGATACTATAGCTCATTTAAATGCTGTGGGTAATTTTCCTGGTCCACCACAGAGGCGATACGACCCTTACGCTAATACCTACAACCCAGGATGGAGGGATCACCCTAACTTAAGTTATGGGGCCAACCCACAATATACCCAGCCATACCAAAACCGAGTTCCACAGCAGCCACAAGACTCAGGTAATTCTCTAGAAACTTTGGTCAATAAATTAGCAGCTAATATGCTTGATTTTCAACAGAAAACCGAGGCATCTATAAGAGAATTGACCATATCAGTTGAGAAATTAAACTCTCAAGGGAAGCTGCCGTCACAAACAGAACCAAACCCAAGGCAAAACGCAAATGCAGTGACGCTGCGAAGTGGAAAAGTTCTGGAATCGATTCCCGACAGGAATCATGCCCAAGAAATCGCCCAGGAAAAATCTGAGAAAGACGAATAGGTCCGACCAAGACTTCCATTGCCCAAAATTCAACCTCCCTTTCCAGAACGTTTCAACCAATGTCGAAAAGGTAAGGAGGACAAAGAGATCCTCGAAACATTTAGGAACGTCGAGATCAACATTCCGTTGTTGGATGCCATCAAGCAAATACCAAGGTATGCTAAATTTCTTAAAGAGCTTTGCACCAACAAACGAAAGTTAACAAGTAATGAAAGGGTGAATGTTGGTGAAAATGTGACCGCAGTGTTACAGCGGAAAATGCCGACAAAATGTAAAGATAGGGGTATGTTTGCAATACCATGCAAAATAGGACATTTGGGAATTAAAAATGCTATGTGTGATCTAGGAGCCTCCATAAATGTAATGCCCTATTCTATTTATGAATCACTTAACGCAGGTCTTTTAACAAAAACAGGTGTTATCATTCAACTGGCAGACAGGTCCGTTGTGCGTCCCGAAGGAGTCCTCGAGGACGTGTTGGTAAAAGTTAACGAACTTATTTTTCCAGCAGATTTTTATGTGATAAAAATGGAGGAGGACAGTGCTCCGGGATCTTCAGATCTCTTGTTGGGACGACCATTCCTTAGTACAGCTAGTACTAAAATTGACGTTCGAAGTGGAACTCTCACGATGGAGTTTGATGGGGAGATCGTGAAATTTAACGTCTATGATGCCATTAGCCACCCCAGTGAAATTTTGAGCGTGAATTGTGTCGATATAATCGACTCATTAGTGGAAGAAAATTTTGAATCCATTTATGACTTTAAATTTGACTTTGATAAATTTGAATCCGTTAATGAGTTGTTATCCCCAGGTACTAAGCTTTTACCTTCTGTTGTGCAGGAGCCAGATCCAAAATTAAAACCACCTCTCGAGCATCTCAAATTCACATTTTTTGAGGATGATGAGACCATTGCCGACTTAAAAGGGATTGACCCCTTGGAGGAAAAGATGAAACCAATGAAAAAGGCGCAAGGACAATTAAACCCAAATATGGTGGATGTGATAAAAAATGAGAATTTCCAAGCTCACATGATTAAAAAGATTTATTTTGAGCCACCGTAGAACCATTTAAGTCGTCGAGCTAATGACGTTAAACAAGCGCTTGTTGGGAGGCAACCCAATCTTTATTTTTCTTTTATTATTTATTTTCAATTTTTTTATTTTTATTTATTGTTTTCTTTTCTTTTCTTTTTAATTTCTTTTATTCAAATATCAATAAATTTCTCTTCTTTGCTTAGCTAAAATGGAGCGCATTGAGGTTCGACTCGACACTTTTGGTCAGCAACTCACCGAACTCATTGCTATCCTCCGCATTCGACAGTAGCTACACGGGGAGTTTTTCTAAACTTTTCTTCTTATTTATTTCTTTTGCATCCCCATTGAGGACAATGTGTTTTAAGTAGGGGGGAGGTACTCTTCGTATTACTGTCATATTCTGCTGAGATTTGTGTTTACTGCTTGAGGCTCTTTTAGGTTGTCCATATTATTTTTTTTAGAACATTCTGTCGCTAATCATGCCCAAGAATTTGCCCACGACTTGCCACTGTTTGACCCACATGCATGATTCTTGACCACTGAGTTAATTCTGATTCTATCTTTTTTATTTTATCTCCATTGTTTTATTCTTATTAGGCCAATAATATTTATGATTAATAAGTTAACTCTATCTTACTTTTCGTAAAATTGATCAAGTTTAATATCAAGTGGACACTTAATACGTTTGCATGCCTAAGTTATGTTCATGACTATTAGGTGGTTACTAAAACTTATTTTTGACACTTGATTATTTCTCTTAGGTCCTATTGAAGTTTATATTTCGCGAAAATTGTTATTAATAAATATTTCCAAGGTTATGAGTACAGCTTAGAACGTGACTGACTGAGTAACCGGGGTAGGGTGCTTGGGTTGTCATTCTACTTCGCGTCAAAAGGTTGTGTGACGTAATAGGTAAAACTCCGCTAGCCAAGGTTATGAGTATGGCTCAAAACGTGACTGATTGAGTAACCGGGGTAGGGTGCTTGGGTTGTCATTCTACTTCGCGTCAAAAGGTTGTGTGACGTGATGGGTAAAACTCCGCTAACCGGAAATATATTCCTAAGTAAATAAATAAAAAAAAAGAAAAAAAAGAAAAAAAAAGAAAAAAAAAAGAAAAAAAAAGAGAAAAGAAAAGAAAAGAAAAAAATATAGTACTAATAAAATTTCAGTTGGGGACTAAAAGCGGAATAAATAGAGTGTCTTAGTAGGTTTGGTAATTTACCTAAATAGCATGAAATAATTCAAGACGGTTTTAATTTTTGTGTGTGTTAATTAGAATACTTTTTCTCTTTTACTTAAAGCAAGTTTAGAAGTTCTCTTTATTTTTCATATGTATTTTTGACTAATCTTTATAAAACTTTGGAGTAGAATTTCTTTCAGGATCTAATTTTCACAGTGGATAAGAACCATACTTGAGGGCAAGCATGGGCTAAGTAGGGGGGATTTGATAACACTTTAGAACGACATGTTTTTATGTGCTAATTGTATATTAATTTCGAATATGACTCTACTAATTTGGGCTATTTATGGACTTTTATCTCGTAGGGACTAAATTGGAGACCAATGCAAAATTGAGGGCCAAAATGGTGAAATTAAAGACAAAAAATGGACCAATGTGTAACAAAGGGAAAAGATGGTGCCAAAAGTGTAAACATGGAAGGCAGAAGGGATTGAAATGCAAAAAGAAGAGACTTTGCCTTATCAAATTCTATTTTAATTAAATTAGGATAATTAATATTAGGATAATTATCTAGGATTATTTAATTTCTTTATTTATCTCTATTTATCTTTAATTAAATTGTAATTATCTTTGGGAGTTTGAGTAGAATTAGACTATCTACCTTAAGCACTATAAATAGGGGATGGAGTAACTCATTTGGGGTGTTCATATTTTTCTGTATACTCCTCCCCCATAATTCTTTTGTGTTTCATTTATTTTTCTTTCAATAAAAATTCCCTTTTCCATATTTTTATATTTTCCACCACAAATATGAGCCACTAAAAACCATCTAGCCGAAGGTTGTCGAATTCCCCAAAAAGGTTCTTGAGGCTTAGAACCCGCACTTAACTTTCTCACCCAGGTATTCATCGTTTCTCCGCATTACGGGGCTGACGCTTCCGTCCAGGTCCCTTTAAAAGTAACCCTTTCAACGTATGCAAAGGCGGCCGCTTTGTGTGTTTTGGGAGGATTGCACCGTCGATTCGTGAGCTTACTGCGTCAGAGGTTAGCGAGCCCAAGAGACAAAATGGCGTGGGATTCGCCATTGAGAAACGTTGATCTAGCGTAAATGACTCCACAAAAGCAATCGCAAGCTAGAGTCAGGCTCCCTAAATCCGTAAGTTAAACTCTTGGAGTTGGTGGTCGTAGGCGTCATCTTCCACTATAACTGGCTTACTTGGGTAGAGAAGGGTCATCCAAAAGCCGAAGACGGAGCCAAGGAGGAACGAAACAACCGGAGGCTGGAATATCTCCACATAAGAAACTTTTCTCTAAACCTTTTCTTTTTATTTCCCTCATTTTAATTCTCGTAATTTATTCTCGTAATTTCAATTCGTCTTAAATTCTGTTTTTATTATTTTTTTTCCAGATCGAAAATTATTAATTCTGTTTTTTTATTTATTTTTCAAGAACGCAGGTTTTCTTGGGCACGATTCTGCCCAGGATCTCGAGAAACAGGCATTTGTATAATCCGATCCCTGTGGATTCGACCCTACTTGCCCTTTACTGTTATTTTCATTATTTTGCAGGGAGTAGGATATATTTTGGTGCATTCAACGACGCATCAGCCCCTCTGATCCTCCTTTGATATGGTGTTGGTGCCTTCATAGATCCTCACCAGCATGAACTTTGATGGTTCACTAGAGTCATTGTACCATATGGTAGTTGTAGTTGATGAGTTGGCTTTGATTCCCTCGCTATTTGCATTTGGCTGGCTCCTTGGTGGCTTTGACGTCTTTTTTTGGGACTTTGTTGTGGCATGACCTTTGCCGAAGGCTTGCATGTCAATGGTCGGTTGCGACAGCCTTGCTCCCGTTCCCTCTCAATGCTCTCTCCCACTCCTTCCCTAGCTTGGTGACGAAGGTGTAAGCATCTAGGGCTTTGGGGACTTGAACTTGGGAGTTTCTATGTTATACTTTTTGGGCCCTTTTTGGCCAATGTGTTGTAACTTACCTTTTCTTTAATGAAATGTTTTATTAGGTAATCACCTAACTTGGTGGAGAAGCTACTTAAGGCCAGTTTAGCATTGTTTCTCAAAAACACTTGTGTGTAAAAGTTGAAATTTTTTGCCTTTGATTTTGGCAAAACAAGTGATTTTGCAAATCATTTTTTTTTTGTCCCAGAAAAACTTCTAACAAGCTCAAAAGCATCTTGTTTAGTAATGTTTTTTAATCTCAAAAAGTGTTTTTAAGAAGTAATGTTAAATTGGTCTTTAGGCTTTGCTTGATAAAGTGGGAAAAAAATTTAAAGGAGTAGAATAATATAATGATAGGAAATATAATTTTTCTTTTCGTAGGTGTGGTTAGTCGGAAAGATTGAAAAATTGAAACAAAAATTGTTTTTCTTCTTTTCATTGTTTGGCAGGGTTAAAAAATGGGAGGACTGAAAATGAAATTTCTAGGAAAATGCATAATTTTGAAAGTAACGCACGCTCCTTTCTCATTTTCTCTCCTCTTGTTGTTTTAATTTAGAATGGTTCATTTTTATATGTTAGGATAGAAAATTTATCATCTCTCTTGTTTTTTTTCCTATAAAGTACACTCAAAATTGATATTCTTCCCACTTTTTCAATCTTTTCTTCTCTTCTACTTTTCTACTCAACCAAGTATACTCTTGAGTTTTGCTTGGTAGAGCGGAAAGATGGAAAGAAAATTGAACAGATGAAAAATTGAAGCTATAAAAATATAAAAATAGAAAGATGGAAAATATGATATTTTTTTTCATAGGTGTGCTTGGTATGAAAGATGAAAAAATTGAAAGAAAAAGTAATTTTCTTTTCATCCATTACTTGATAGGGTTGAAAAATGAAAAGAAAGAAAATAAAACATTTTAACAATGCATAATTTTAAACTAGCATACATCTCCCTTCTATTTTCTCTCCTCTAATCAGATTTCAGATTAGAAGGATTAGTTTTTACGCATTCAGATAGAAAATAATCATCTCTTCTATTTTTTTCCCTCACTTTTTTTTTCTTACCTAGCACTCTTAATTTTTTGAGTGAATTACACCGATAGTCACTCAACTATAAAAAGAATTCATTTTAGGCACTCAAAATAAAAAAGAAAGTTTGCAATTTAAGCACCCATGTGACATGGTTCAATCATTTTGGTCACTCTTGTTAAAAGTACAATTGGTAAGTTGATGTAGGAGTTGAAAATTTGGTGGAATAACAAATTTAGTTCTCAACTTTATTAATTCATAATTTAAAAAAAAAATAACCTTTAAAATTTACAAATGTTCTCTTCTAAAAATTCAAAAAATATATAAAATACATAAATATTTTCAAAAAATATAATAATAAATTTAAAATTTATATTAATATTAATATAATAAATAATTTGAAATGTTTAAACATAAAAAATATGTGTTTTTTTATAACACCTTATTACAATTTTACCATTGTAATATATATAAAGGGTAAAATAATAATTTCATAAAGTGGGGTGGGGGTGGATCAGGCAATCAATTACCACATTGGTTTCATATTCACTATCCCCTAAATAAAACACCCCTTCCCCTGCCTCATTTTCACTTTTCAAAAGAATATATTTTCTCCAATTAGAGTGAAGCGGTTTGAAATTCATCAAGTGATTCGAATTTGGTCATCCTTAACTATTGTGGTTGGATTTGATGATCATTATTTTTTTAAAATTTCAAATCAATCAAATTTGATCTAAATTACTATTCATTAATTATAAAAATATGTAATTTTGAATATAAAAACCAAAAAATTAATATAAATTTTAACCTTTGTTAGAATTGTATTGAATTGAACTAGTCAATTGAATTGAAAATTAGAGATCCAACCGATTCAATCAATGATATATAATAAAAAAATTATTAGATCGAGCTTAAACTAGTAAAAAGCAAAAATTATAGATCTAATCGATTTAATCAATTCAATCGATTACATATAACTAAAAATAATTAGATTCGCCTTAAACTAGTTAAAAGGGAAACAAGAACAAGAAAACTAGCTAAAAATTGGAAAATAAAAGTCTAGTTTTTTTTTTAATAAAAATTTTAAAATTTTCATTATGTTTTGCTTGTTTTATCTTTTAATTTTTTAAAAATCATTTTTCTTAATTTTTAATATTCTATTTTTAAATTTTATTATTAGCTTATTTTTAATTTAAAAATGATTGTACATAAAAGGAATGTCTAGGGTTTCTAAAAGAGAAAAAGAGAAGTTGAATATCAATATTGAATCTCAAAACAACCACTTGAAGCATTCATTGTCTTGCTTCTTTGAAAGCAACCTTTTTGACTGTCATACTTATCTACAAAGCAATGTCACCACCATTGATTTCCTCTCAAGGATTCTCCATTTGCCAATATAAAAAATTGCATACCACTTAATTTTTAACAATAAATTATCAATATTAAATAATAATACACGAGTGAAAAAAATTCATGCAACGAATATAATTATAATAAATTGTTATAAATTTAAATGATTTTTTTGGTTGAAATGTCATTTGGATGATAAATTTAAATTCGATCGCGTATGTATAAAAATATTTGTAATAATATTTATTACTTTATAAAATATAATTATTTAGTATTTTATATCTGAGCGTCGCGTATAGATAAATATTAAAATTTAAAATAAAAATAATGTTAGAATGCAAGAAAATCATATTTGGTATTGGCTATTACTTGATTTATATATTTTGAAAAGAAAGTGATAGAACTTTCCAAATTAATTAATGTTGTTGATTGCCCCCAAAGAATGGTAGAGTGGATCAATTTTATTTCCATGGACCTCTTATATGTATATATAAATATATATTCAAATCAATTATAATTATAATTAAGTATCACGTAGCACAATTAAACTAATAATCAAATTATATATAGAAGAAATTCACATATAACGAGATTTAAGTCAGAATAAATCTGAAAATAACCCACATTTATGCAACATGGGAGCAGGGGCATATAGGGGTTTGCTCTCCTTTAAATTTAAAAAATTATGTTTTAGACCCTCTAAATTTTATAAATTTACATGTTAATACATAATAAAATTGTAGTCAAGCCTCTTAAAAATAATAAAATTTTGATTTAGTTCTAAAAACTATAAAAATATAAGTTAATACAATGGTAAAATTGTATTTTAGCTCACATTAAAATATGGGATGTAATCTTGATCCCTCGAAAAAAAATATATAGTTTCGCCCCCAAATGGGAGTCAAACTTAGGATATCAAAATCTCACGATCTTAAATGACCTCATGGTTGTTGAAAATATAAGTGTTCACGGGCTTAGCTTAGGCATGGGTTCAAACTTTTTTTCTAAACTTGAGTTCGACCCATCAAAATTTTATTTAAATTTAATTATAAAATATATAAATATTAATATATATTTTTTTATTTTTAAACAATAAAAGAAGTCAGATAAAACTAACCGAATCACTCGGTCCATGATAAGAGTTAAATGAAAAATATTTTTTTTACATTTTATTATTTTCATATTTATCTAAATAAATTGATATTTTATTTTCATTCCACTTAAATAATTAAAGTAAAAAAAAGAGTGTAAAGAAAAAGGCCATCCATAAAAAAAAGTATTTAAATAAAAATAAATAAATATGGAAATTATTAAGAGACATATTATTACATTGCAATGATGAAAAGAGACCAATGGGGATGTTAGCTTAGACATCCAACACACTCTTCCCATTCATGTCCTAATCAAGGCCCCCTTATATATTATTTCATAAATAATTACACCCCATTCATAAGTACATCTGTCCAGTGTCTGAGTGGCTCATTTTGTGAAATTCGGGTTAAGTTTGAACAAATATTTTTAATTTTTAAATTTAAAATGATATTTTTTTAATATTATAATTGTTTTTTAAATATTAATTTTTTGGGTGAATCGAATCGAGTGAAGTTGGGAATTTTTTTATTTGGGCCTTGGCTTGGCCGACTTGGCCCATTGATAAATAAATATGTGGATCAAAGTAGGGTCAAATATGCCCTTAATCTTTATACTTTTTGAATTTTTAAATTTTATATTTTTGAAAATTTAGTCTATCTACTTGTTTCATTTGAAAAATAAAATTCAATTAATAATACTATTAATGAGTTTTCATTAAAATCGAGTACGTGACATTCTCATATTCGATTTAAAAAATTAAAATTCAAATGGATAACGTATTTCAAATTTAACAAAAATCAATTAATAATATTTCCCATTTAACTTTAATTTACTAATCAAACAAATTGAGAGACTAAATTCTTAAAATTAAAACCAGAAACACTAAATTTCAAATGTTCAAAGCGTATACGAACTGTGGTAGAATTAAACCATTAAAATACATACAAATTCGAATTAAATCGAGTCAGGATTTATAAACAAAACCTAAATTGGTTCAAAAGTTTAAAAAATTACTTAATATAAAATTAAAATAAATATATCTATATAATTAAATTTAAGTAGAAAAACAAGAAATAAAAAAGAAAGAAAGAACTGATTATGCTTCCTCCACCACTCATTCATTGTTCCTTCGGAGGCAAAAGCTAAGAAAAAAGAAAGTATGGTCATAGAGGAAATCAATATTCTTATTCTATTTTTGGGAATAAATACAAACAAATATAATAATAAAACCAAATAATAAGAAACAAATCAAAACTATTAAAAATATATTTTATATTAAATTAAAAAAATCAAAAGTAAAACCAAAAAAATAAAGATATCTGATCGAGTTGGTGTCATGGGTTACTGGGTATCAACTCAATTAGTAAATGACTAATATCCCATTTCGTTATTTTGGTGGTCTTTTTGTCTTTTCATATTGTTTTTAAATAATAATAAAAAATTAACATATATAAAAGGCCGAACCCGTGTGTCGGATTTAATAAATTTATAACAAATTTGTTACCACTACACTAATAATAATTCTTAAGTAGATTTAAAAAAAAATAACTTTAAACATAAAATATTTTATCTCACTAAATTTGTGTGCCTATAATTACTATCAATAAAACCCCTAATTGAGTTAATGTCACGAGTTAATTGGATACTAATTTGATTAAGAAATGACTAATATACCCTTTTATTAAATATCTACTACTATTATTTTGGTGATTTTTTTTGTCTTTTTATACTTTTATATAGTTTTTAAATAAAAGGATTAAAATTATCATATCTAGAGATTTAATCTGTGTTTCACCAATAATAATTCTTAAATAAATTTTAAAAAAATTAACTTTTAACATAAAATATTATCTCGGGTTGAATTCGTAGTTTTCACATGTATATATGTATGTGATAGGAATTTTAATATAAATAATTGGACTAAGAGCATAATTAACCCATATTTAAAGAAAAATATTCCGTTTCATTATTTTAATTTTTCTTAACCACTTTTCCCCCGCGTTGCCTCTCTGTCAATTTTTACTTTATAATTATTTTTTTATTTTTTTTTGTAATTTTCTCTCATTTTCTTTCAAAACAAACAAACAAAAAGCATAAGAAAGAAAACTGCCTTTTAAAATTAAAATTCTTTTCGACTTCTTTGTTTATCTCTCTCTGTTATATTTTTCTCTCTATTGTCTCTCTTTAGAACAATCCCTTCATCCAAAAACCCAATTCAACTGTTAACAAACCCTAGAAAGAGGAAGATAAAGTTTCTTCCAACGATTAAAGAGAGAAAATAGAGGGGAAATCCAGGTATTATTTTTCTTGTTTTTTTTTCCCCCCAATTTTAATCCTTTAATTTCATGAAAGCTGTATTTTTTTCCGTTTGCTTATCTGTCTCTTTGCTTTTTTGTTTTGTATCAAACAATTATTTTTACCTCCTTATTTCCTTTCTCATTTCGAAAAAAAAAAATTAAGGGTTTCATTTATCTTTTGATTCTTTGACTTCTTTCTTGAAATTGAAGCGGCCCATTTCGGAATTGGGGTTTAATTTTTCAGGGTTGTTCTTTGATTTTTGTTTGGTTTGGTTTTTGATCTTTAATTTCTCTTTGCTTAATGGAAAACGAGTATAATCGGCGTGGTTCGGTGGTAAAGCTTAACGAGTCTCTTTTATCTTACGATTCATCTTTTAACGTTTAATTAATTAATAATTATGATTAATTCAATAGTATTTTTAGCTTCTTTTGTGTGTTAAAATTCAAATTGTATTTCATTTGCTTTTGATCCAACATTGCTGTTGATTCTCTTGATATAAGTAATTGAAATGCAATTTTGTTGTGAATTCTGAATTCTTATAACATAATATTATGTTAAAAAGATTTGTTTAGCAATGTTTAATTTGGATCATGAGTGGATGTATTGTGGAATTACGCAGGCACATGCACCTAGTAGAGGCAACTTCCATCAACTAGAAAATACAGACGATTTGTATTTGAAGAAACGATCAAGGATGCGTCGTTGGCTTTGTTGTTCCTGTCAAGCAGAGGAGAGTTACCAAGCACATGAAAACGAGCACTTGAAAGCCCCCAAGGATCATACAGATGGTATGCTACTTTGTCACTAACTTGATTCAGTAATTCTGATTTACTGTTAGGAATCTTTTGGCAGTGTGTATGATATCATTATGTTCTTACAAATATAGATGTTACTAACATTTACTGAAGATCTTAAGCGAATTTACCATCCCCGGTTTAATAGAAATGAGACTCGGGCATATTTGTATTTATTAGCTCTTTGCCTGAAAGTATCAAGTACTAGACATCATTTAGTATAAGCCAACTAAGTTCATTATTTTCTTATCGTATGCCTTTTGTTTTATAATTTTGGTTTAGATCTGCCTTGCACACTAATCATTGAATTTCATACCGGAACTTTTACATCTCTAGTCCACCATGAGCATTTAGGCTTTTACTTTTGTTTATATTCATTGCTCATGCCTTTAGGAGGGAAAGGCATGATAGAAAAAATAGTAACTCCCATAGTATTTGTTCGGTATTAAAAGTTGGACTATTAAACTCTTTTTCAGGGTGATTTTAGCTTGTTATGATTTAGGCTTAGGAATCGATTTAGATTGCTTTATTCGCTTTATATTTGGCTTTTACTTGCTAAGGTAAGATGATTGTTTTAGCTGTCTTCTTAACAAAAAATAAATAAATAAAATCTTATGACCATTTAATTGTTCGATTTCTATCGTTTTTCTGTTTGCCTGCTTTGTATTTGGAATAAATTGTGGTTGCTTATGTCACGGTCTTTCAGGAAATCATAGAAACTCAAGGGTGGCAGCTCCTGTCAAACCTGAAGTGCAAAAATCACCACCACCTATCGAAGTTCCTGCACTATCGTTGGAAGAATTGAAAGAGAAAACGGACAATTTTGGATCGAAGGCTTTGATCGGTGAGGGTTCTTATGGAAGAGTTTATTATGCTAGCTTGAACAATGGAAAAGCTGTGGCTGTGAAAAAGCTTGATGTTTCCACTGAGTCCGAGTCGAATGTGGAGTTTTTGACCCAGGTGTGTAAGAAATTTGACTGAAGGGGGTCTCGTATAATTTATTGTAGTTCAAACATTCAGGTTCTTGTTATGTCATGTTTTCGCCCTGTTTCTTGACGCATCCGCTGCTTGGATTTTATTTGTTTTTAGGTTTCAATGGTTTCAAGACTGAAGCATGACAATTTTGTCGAGTTGCAAGGTTACTGTGTTGAAGGAAATCTCCGTGTGCTTGCTTACGAATTTGCAACAATGGGTTCACTTCATGACATATTGCATGGTTTGTGAAACCATCACATTTAATATCGATTCCTGATATAGGTTAAGCTCGTTTAGTTTGACATTTTTCGTTTCTTGTTTTGGGAATCACAGGAAGGAAGGGAGTTCAAGGGGCTCAACCGGGTCCGGTTCTTGACTGGATGCAGAGGGTAAGAATTGCGGTTGATGCGGCAAGGGGCTTGGAATATTTGCACGAGAAGGTTCAACCTTCGATTATCCACAGAGATATCAGATCTAGCAATGTCCTTCTTTTTGAAGACTTCAAAGCGAAGATTGCAGATTTTAACCTCTCAAACCAGGCTCCCGACATGGCTGCTCGTCTTCATTCTACTCGTGTTTTGGGAACTTTCGGCTATCATGCACCTGAGTATGCTATCTTAAGCTGCTTTATATCATTGTTCATTTCTTTTCCAAACCAACCAGTCATTGCCAGTTGCTGGATATTCAAGACGGGAACTTATTTTGTGAGGCTATCGTTTTGTAGGTATGCAATGACCGGGCAGTTGACGCAGAAGAGTGATGTTTACAGTTTTGGGGTTGTCCTTTTAGAGCTTCTTACGGGGAGGAAACCTGTTGACCACACAATGCCTCGTGGACAGCAGAGTCTCGTTACCTGGGTGCGATTATTGCTTTCCATTCTTTCTTTTATCTTTTCACTTTAAATTCGACCAACACTTAAAACATTTCGTTTTTTTTTTTCAATTTTAGGCTACTCCAAGACTGAGCGAAGATAAAGTCAAACAATGTGTAGATCCAAAACTGAAGGGAGAGTATCCTCCCAAAGCAGTTGCTAAGGTATATTCTTTTTCCGTTTCTGCATAACTTGCATGAGTTCGATTTTCTAGCATAAAAAACGGGATGGGTTTTCGGTGTTTGATGATTTCGTTATGTTTCCGTTGATGCAGTTGGCAGCTGTGGCGGCATTATGCGTGCAGTATGAATCTGAGTTCCGTCCAAACATGAGCATCGTCGTCAAGGCTCTCCAACCGCTGTTGAAGGCTCCAGTGCCAGCACCAGCACCAGCACCGGAGACTTAAAACAGCAGACGAATCCAAGGTTCTTCGCCATTTATCGAAATTTCGATGACTTATGATAGTTTGGTTTCGTAATCAAAATACAGATTTTCATCTGATCACTAAATATTAATTATATACGTTTTTCTATTCCTTCCTATATAACATTCAAGTGTAGGATTGGGTTTGGTCTGTTTAGTATCTGTCAGTTGCCGGGTTTTTTCGGACTCGTAATGTCGTGTTTTCTCGGATGTAGTCGTAAAATTGACCGAGGGATTGGGTTGTGACTCAGGGATTGGGTCGTGTCAGTGAGTATCGTTTGGTTTGTACCAATTTTTTTTTCGTTTTCTTCGTTGTGGTTCGTAAATTTGTATGAATATTTTCGCTTAGAATGATTGGAACTAATCGAAGTGTTTGTAGCATGTGATTTGTTGATGATGTCTTATCTTCCATGGAATAAAAGGGTTTGGTTTTCTAAATCCGAACCAGCTCGATTTGATCATAAAATGTCAATAACTTGAACTCGAAAATAATTTTAAGTGACTCAAACTCGAGAAATAAATTATAATGGTAAACTCGAATGATTGAAACTTAAAATGATTCGAATTTAACATAAAATTTTAAATATTGAATTAATTCAATCCAAATTTAATTCCATTTATTCTAATTTTTAAAGCTTTAAAACAGATTTTTTAGTCATAACCACCCAATTATGAAGATTAAATATTGAAATTTCTTTTTTCTTCCAAAAAGAATCTGGATTTTTTATATAAAATCACGTTTTATTAAATTTTAGCTAAAATTTATACTTTTTCCATCCTAGTGTTTGAACATTCTTTTTCCATATTAGTCCTAGAACTTTGAAGTGTTTTTTAATTTAGTCTCTAAACCTGTATTTTATTAAGATTGATGTCACTCTGAGTTTGTCACGCCATTATTTCAAATTTAAAAAAAAAATATTTTATAATATTTGGTTTATATATATTTTTTAAATTTTTAGGTAATTTGGTAAAATTTCAAATGCCATCTTATCATACTTTAACAAAATTTAAATTCAAGGTCCAAATTGAGAAAAATTGTTAAAGTTTAACCACCGGAGTTAGTTGAGCTGACTAGGGTCTCTCCTATCTTAATTTGTGGTTAAAGGTTTAATCTTCACCCTGTGTATGGTATAGTTTTGAAACTTGTAGCTAGCGTCTACTCCCTTAATGAGCCTATCGAACACGAAATATTAATCACTGGGCTCGCTCCAATGGATACATTGAAGAACCAAAAAGAAAATGTTAAAGATCTAAAACTAATGTAAACCAAAAAAAAAATTAAAGACCAAATTGAAAAAAATTATCAAATTCTTTAATCAGGAAAAATCTTCAATTAATTTCAACTTAATTTTACAAGCCAAATCAAGGGGATAAGATCTATAATCCTGACCTTTCAAATCAACGTATTCGAATTTACGTCTTCTTACATTGATAATAATGTTCATGCTAATCAAGCTAAAATTCAATCAGCAAAAAGAAGAAAATTTAAAAGTAAAAGTATAAGAATTAAATTTTAAATTTTTAATGTAACCTATGAATATAAAATATTTTAATAATAATATTATATTATTATTCAATGTTTCCTAACATAATTGTTATTATATTTTAATATTATATGATTAATTTTACAATTGTGATAGTACAAATTCCAGAGAGGTTACTAATTATGGAGTACAACAGTTGTACTTGACAACATTCAATTGAAGTGTTTGGCAATAAAGACTTGTACTGTTGCATTTTTGTGTAGTACATTTCATAACAAATGTACTAATTTTACTGCAAATTTGATGTCTCTAAGTTGTTTATATAAATTCATCTATCCTCCACTAAAATATCAACATTACCCAATGTGCGGGGGAAACAGAGGTGGAGGAATCCGACCGGGTCGACCTTAGAACACATGTGATTGTGTCTCTATTTTGATTTGGTTCGTTTCATGTGTTCTCAGGTCGCCCCTGTCGGGTTTCCCTTCATCATTTCATCGTAAAGTTTTTAAATTTCGCAAGAAATAAGTGAAGGTACGTGTGATGTTGTTATTACATTTTTCTTTTGTTTTTGTCGATTTTTTTTATTGTAAAAAGTATTAGTATTTGACATTTATATTTGCGAGTCCGATGTAAAAAAATAAACAGCGATGAAGTTTGGATGATGGGTATGGACATTTGGTTCCGGGACAAGGAATTCTTGGACTTTTTTCGAGATGAAATAGTTTTTTTTTTGCTTGTTTTGATTTCAACCCAGTTTTTATATGTTTTTCTTTCGGGAAGAGATGATTTTTTGCTTGTTTTGATTCTGACTCGGATTTTATATATATTAAGGGCCCTTTTGGATGGGCGGTGCGTTTCAGCGCAGTACATTTAACTTTTTTTATTATCTCATATTATAGTATTTAATCTCTATTGCTGCAGTAACTAATTTTACCGCTGCTACTATTTTCACCCTAATCGAAGGTAAACGCAAAACCAGACTATAAGCGAGCTTAGTGCTGGCTAAAAATGAAAAAGTAAGCTTAATACGTTAATAAAAATTGTGGTTAACCATGGACTTAGCATACATTGTATTAATTTTGTTTATTTATGAAATATATAATTATACCTTTTAAAAATAAGGGTTAATTGAATCAATATTTTTAAATGATCATATATGTTTTAACTTGTTGTCTAAATTTTAAAATATACTGATTGAATTTTCAACGTATCGATATTGTATCAACCAATACTTTTCAACAACCTATTTATTGGACAAAATGCCAATACGGATAAGAATATATAGAATATATTTGAGCCGTCAAGGGCAAATTTAAAGAGCAGATAGGGCCTTCCCCAAGGGCGAAACCAGAAAATCTTTTAGGGGTCGAAATTATAATTTTTACGATGGAAAAAAATGCAATTCTACCATTTTAATGGACTATATTTTTATAATTTTTAAAGAGTTAAATCAAAATTTTATATTTTTAAGGGGTCAAAATATAATTTTACCTTTACTAATTTAAATTTTTAAAAATTTTAAAGGAATCATATAAAAAAAATCGTTTTTGGAGGACTGGAGCCTGCGAGCCCCTGCCAGGCCTCCCTCCCCTCCCTCAATGAAAAAATTGTTATGCAATCCCTTAATAAACGATTAAAGTAAAAACTAAAAAATAATCAAATTGCACTTTTTGCCCTCAAAATAAAAAATTTTCTGTTAAATCCTTTAAGAAATAATAAAATTATAAATCAATACATGATAAATTACTTGAATGATATGATGTTGATACTTTAAAATAACTTAAAAGTAAAAACCAACATAAAAATTGGATCATTTTGAAAACTTTTAATGAAGTTAACCCTAAAATTAAACGAAACAAAATACTATTTGTATGCGATACAGATGAAAATAAATACTAAAAAAAAGGTAAGGGCTTCTATAAAAGTCGAAAGAATAGTTTCTCTTTACACTCGTAAAGTATTCATTTGCATTTTTCTTTAGTTTTTATTTGGTTAAAATGGGCATAAGTCCCTGTGTTCTTCATAAATTTGAAATTTAGTCTCTATATTTTTATTTTTAAGAATTTAGTCTCTCTGTTTTTTAGAGTTCAAAATTTAGGTCTATTTGTTAACACTGTAATTTTTTTGTTAATTTTTTTGTGTAACATTTTAAAATAAAAATAATACTCATTTGGTAGTGATATAACTAAAAAAACGACGTTATAATGAACTTGAATTTAACAAAATAATTTTAAAGGTGTTATAGTTGGACTTGAATTTTGAAATCTGAAAAATATAGAAACTGAATTTTTAGAAATAAAGTACAATAATTAAACTCCAAATATACGAAGAATACAATGAATTATGGCATATTTTAACAATTTTATTTTACACATTATTATAATTAATTATATAAATAAAAAAATCATGTATAATTGTTGATTGAGTCTTAACTCGATTGACATGATCATTGTTGTTAATGTAGGATGACGTGGATTTAAATGCACTGAAACGCATTATCCTTCTATTTACGGGTTGGAAAAGGGCTATGGGTAGTTCTAGGCATTGTTCTTCTTTGACAAACTTGCCACCCCTTTGAGCACTCGAGTCTTGACTCCAAAAATAGTAAATATGCATTTTAATCCTTTTGAAGTTTATGAAATTACAAATTAATATAATGATAAAATTACATTTTACACCTCTAAAGATCACCCCGTATTAAAGACAATACCAAACTTGTTGAAGAGTCCATCGTCTTAAAACGTACGGCACTTTATATACTTCTCTCGAAAGAATCCGAAATTCTTTTTAAAACTAATATTAAAAATGAGTATTTTAAAATCATCAAATATTCGTTTCCTCCATTTTTTTTATTTATTAAAGGGATACCTTTTTCTTTGTGTATTTTGTCGTATTCCTTGCTTGTCTTTAAAGATGTACACGTGTCACTCATATGTCCTTGTTTTATAACATTTACTCATGTCGAGTTTTTGGTTTGCACGTATTTATTTTATTTTGGTCAAATCCTATATAAAGTCCATGTACTATAACTTTTTTCTGAATTTAATCCTTCTTTTATAGAGGCATGCGAGTAAATTTCCCAAAAATGCCATTTAAAAATAAATATTAGATTAGACCGAAATAACGAAAACGCTTCTAGTTGGAAACTCTTTCTGCCGTATAAACTGAAAAAGCTTCCAGCTGGAAGTGTTTTATTAATATAAAATTATAAATGTCGATTGAGTCTTAGTTTGATTGGTATGGACATTGTTGTCGACGAAAGAAGACATAAGCTTGAATGCGTTTCAGCGCATTATTCTCCTATTTATAGGTTGAAGAGGGATTATGTCTAGTTTTAAGCGTTACACTAGAAAAGGTATATATTATCAGAATCTATAATAAGATTAAATATATATAATTATAAGTAAATACAAAATATGAAATAATTTAAAGCATGATAAAAAATAAAAAAAATAAAACACGTGTGAGGAAAATGATAGTATTAACTGCATATAATAATTTATTATTTATAGAATAAAAAAGTATAATATTTAGTGCTTAAAATAATTAAACATTGTATTTTAAACATAAAATATTTGATGTAGTTTGACCTTACATTAATTATATTTTAAACTTTTATATGATTAATATTTCATTTGGGAGTTTGGTGGGAGGCATTATTCTATTTACTGAATCCAATTATTTATTTTGTTTAATAAAATAAGTTGGAATTAATTATAATTTGATACCAGTTTTATTAAAATAATAAAATATTTTAATTTTAATTTAATCATGAGATATGAAAAATGAGTATTTATTCAATAAACGAGTTTTAAAAAAATTAATAAATATTATTTTTATATTTTACCATTCTTTTGCATTAATTGTGCACTTTGATTTTAAATAAAATAAAAATAACAATTTTTTAAGGAGGTGGAGTTTCAAATGGATAGTACTGTATCTAATTGATTCAGGCGAAGTCAGTTGAGCAGAATTCGTCAGCTGCAGTAAGAGCAATTAAAGATCTAATACAACTTTATTCTAATTTGTAAATATTATGTCAAATCACGACTTCTCCTAATTTAGATGGCAATGATGTATTGCTATATGTTATTCATTACATGTAATGTTAGAAACGTTCTAATATTATTACCAACGTTACAAAAGCCTACAAGGTCACACACTATCGTTGAAACAAACAAAATCCAAATACATTTGGTATTTTATTTAGTTGTCACATGAATTAAATTAAATTAATTTGATAGTTAAATATTAAACACGTTATATGTACAAATTTGTTGTACACAAATAGAGAACATAGATATAATTAATATATGAATTTGATTCATACAAAATATTAACTATATATATTTTACTGAATTTATTAGTATAAACAATTATATTAATTAATTTCGGTCAAAATATAAAGATATGAAAATTAATATTCTTTCTTTTTTCTAACTTTCCATTTGACTTCTGGTAGTGTGTGAGTGTTGCCAAACATAATAATTTAAAAGGTCTAGCAATTGTCTTTAATTCTGTCTGGAAAGTTCAAGAGAAAGTGACTATTCGTTTTTTACGGGCGGACCACGTAGAGGTCAAGACGTTTTTGTTATGGCTTGGAATCGACATCGAATCAATAACATCCTTTCAACATTTTCAACCCGATTCATTCCTCGTACATGGATCCTTAGCTATGGATTGTCGAAATAATTTTTCCACTGCACCACGGGGCGTACCAACGTTCCCAACAACAGATTGTGGCCTTGGTCCCAAAAAAATGATAAAATTGCATCGTAACTCCTTCAAAATCTTAAAAATTATAATTTAATATAATGATAAATTTGCACTTCGACTTCGAAAAAAATTATAATTCATATCTAATCCCTAAAACAATTTTTTTCTTTGCCCTACCAAATGTCTTAAAAAACCATCAGCTCTAGACAAATAACACTTCACAATTTTCTTGAAAGAATCAACGGACAACACTTCAGCAAATTATAACATTTTCTAAATCAATTACGAACCGAACCGAACCGAACCGAACCGAGCCGAGTCCATTAGTAACTTCATTTACTTTACTGTGTAAACTGTAACATACATGATATTTACCAATAAAAGGTAAATAGTAATAAATAAACCAAAAAAATATAAATTGTTTGAGTCTACATCTCTTCCTTTACACCTAATTCAATTAAAACTTTCCTCACCAAATTTTCCTTCTCGTTTCTCACCTAAGCTTTTTTTTTTTTTGTCCTTTTTTTCTCTCCATCCGAACAAACCTTACCGTTTTTAGGTTATAAAAGTGATGGAATCGGAGGACGATATGATTGAGGACTCGGTTTCCATGGAAGATGATTTCTACAGCGGCGATTTGAGCTATTGTTACGACGACGACCCCAATGATAACGATAACGATTATTACTTCGACGATGACAATGATTACGGCTTACTTGAAGATGACGACGATGATGATCAAGATGCCATCGTTTCTCGTCGCCCTCAGGTTATCTTTTTTGATCTTTTTCTTCAATTCCAAAAAAAGAATAGAAAAGTGCTTTTTTTATAGCTTAGAGAGAAAGAAAGAAAAAGAGACTCTGTTTTGAGTTCGTTTAATTTTTAGTGTTTTGTTGAATTTGAAGCTACTAAATATAAATTCCATGGAATTACGGATATTTTGATTTTGAAAAATAGATAATTTAGAGAAAATAAGAGCGGAAAGGTAGAATTTTTAGTGAAACTAGTTGATAAAGTGGAGGCGGCAACGCCTGGAATTGATATTAGCAAGGAGGGGAATTTAGATAATAGGACAAGTGGGAAAAAAGGGAAAAAAGGGAAAAAAAAGAAGAAAATTCTTGGTAATGTTTGGAAATTTATATGCTTTTGCTGATCAGATCAGTTGTAGAATGATGGAAAAGAGTTTTATTTAGTTTTGCAAGGAAAGATTTGGAAGTTACCATCAATAAAGAGGGATCTATTGGCTTAACATGGTTCTATATGGTGTCACCGAGTCTTGATTTTTCAAGTTAAGTTAGTTCTTGGTTACGTCTCGATTTTGATCGAATGATGAGATAGTTTTGAGTTCTGATTTAGGGTTTGTGTTGTTAATGATGAAGAAAACTGAAAGTGGGCATTAATTACTTGCTCTAAATTCTTTCTAGTTGATATTAGAATTACTAGGCTTCAAATTTTAAGTTTGGAAGACCAAACGCATTATGCATTAAATTCGATACAAGTATTTCCAGCTCTATTACCATTATTAACTTGTTTTCGTTTGCTGTTTCAGCTAAGTTATACTGTTTTGAAGGAAGCAGATATAAAACAACGACAGGAGGATGATATTTCTAAGGTTTCTACTGTTCTTTCAATATCAAGAGTTGATGCAACCATTTTGCTCCGATACTATAATTGGTAATTTGTTTGTTCTTCATTCTTCTGTTCTTTTGGTGGGAGCTGGTATATTTCTCAAATGCCGAGGTTGCATCTGTCTTTTGTATTAAGTATTAGTTTTTGTTAGCAAGTGAGCAATTCTGCTTTTTTGGAAAGGTGGATGTGGCTGCTTTAGGTTGCTGTTAGTATTCATGTTACTCTGTTTCTATTACTAGTTTTCAGAAACTTGTTTTCCTGAACATGGTTGGCATAGCAGGAGTGTCAGTAAAGTGCATGATGAATGGTTTGCTGATGAAGGAAGAGTACGGCAATCTGTTGGATTGTTGGAGAGACCAGCTGTTCAAGTGTCCAATGCTAGAGAAGTAAGCTTTACAGATCTATGGATTTCCTTATTCTTTTAGAAACTTTTTCTTTTCTGGTTGGTTATCTTTGTGAATTACCTACCTGTGACACATCTCGTTGCTTTCTGATCAGCTTACTTGTGGGATCTGTTTTGAATCTTTCCTGCGTGACAACATTACTTCAGTTGCTTGTGGTCATCCCTTTTGCCTTTCTTGCTGGCGAGGTATCTCACATATGCTTTGTCTGATAGGTTAATTTTCTACTAATCCAAGTGATAGTTGTAACTGTTTTTCGAATTCTTTGAAATTAACAGTTCTGATGGATATTTCCTTAATAATGTACCATCATTTGGTATTGGTTATCGATGTTTTAATTTTCGTATATTGTGTTGCTAAATACTAAATTCTGCGTGCTTTGTTTTTCGAAGTATTTTATGATTGTCTTTTATTATGCTTTTTGGCATGGAAACTTATATTATTGTTGCTATGTTTGATTTATCATCGTAGGTTACATTTCCACGACCATTTATGATGGTCCTGGATGTTTATCACTTAGGTGTCCAGATCCATCTTGTAATGCTGCTGTTGGCAAAGATATGATCGATAAATTGGCAACTTCAGAAGAAAAAGAAAAATATTCCCGTTACCTACTTAGGTCTTATGTTGAAGACAACAGGAAGGTATGCATTGTAGTTAAAACCCTGAGATATGCCGTTATGATACAATGGATGATTCTTTCCCCCCTTAAAGTAGGCATCTTGAGATATGCTATTATGATATAAAGAATGATTCCCCCCCCCCAATTTTCTAATTTTAAAGTAGTCATCAGTAATATGAATTTGTGTGCATGCCAACAATGGACAATTGGGTGGATTCCTCTTGGTGCATGTATGCATGCATGCATGCATGCAAGTGTCCAATCTTGTTTGCCACTTGTGCCGTGCATGCAATGGATAAATGAGCACGAATTGCTGGTTCCCTTAGGTTTGATGGGGTTTGTCTTTTTGCTTCTTACCATTCTTGTCCTTATTGCTTCTTTTGTTCATGCTCACTGGTAGACCAAGTGGTGTCCTGCTCCGGGGTGTGAATATGCTGTTGATTTTACCGTTGGCAGTGGAAATTTTGATGTCTCCTGCAACTGCTCATATAGCTTTTGTTGGAATGTAAGTCCTTACTTTTATATTATGTTTTGATTCCATGGGCATTACACTCTAATGGGTATCAAAGTTATGCCAAATCCTGATCTCAGTGTACTGAAGAAGCTCATCGCCCTGTTGATTGCGAGACTGTGGCAAAGTGGATTTTGAAGAATAGTGCAGAGTCAGAAAACATGAACTGGTAAAGATCTGGTTCACACCTACAATGAATTTTTTATTCTAGATCTATATGCATTAATCTAATTTTAGAATGAAGTGCTACAGCTGTTTTTCTAAGGTTTGACATATGCTATTCATATTGGTTATTTAGAGAAATAAAAAAGGTTCTATACAAAACATCTTTTCTTCTTTTGGATTGAGTTTCTATGTGCCCACATTTTTCCACGGTCCTTTATTTTCTTAAGCAAAGGTGAAACGGGAGATGGAGGTATATGAACTAGGTTATCTTCTAGGTTCATTTTCATTTTACTAACGATACTTTAAATAAACTTCGATGTGACTGGGTGCAACTACTTTTTAATAAATTCATTTTATTACAAAAGCAGTCTTCTTAGTTTTACCCTTTTCCACAAATCACCCCATTAATTTGTTTAAATAATCTCTTCTCTTGTAGCTTGGATAGAATATGGTGGAAAATCTTGCTGTCTTGTTTACCATTTTTGTTGGATGTTATGTTCAGGATACTAGCTAACTCCAAGCCTTGCCCCAAATGCAAGCGGCCAATTGAAAAGAACCAAGGGTGTATGCACATGACATGTACACCACCTTGTAAATTTGAGTTTTGCTGGTAAGCTTCAAATCCTTTGTTGATCCAAGAAAAAAGGAACTGCTTCATACGAGACATATTTGGGGTAGTTTGTCACTCTGTCTACTAAGAGTTTATAGTGGGTAGGGTTGGAGCTAGTGGTTTTAAGGGAGGATTAAGGGCTAGGATACAGGGATCGAGCAAGGTTTGATTCAATCATAAGTCTCAAAAGTAGATTGAAATTGAGGGAAAATATTGCTGGAAATTCTGGATGGTGTGCTGTAAATGGTAAGCCGAGAATACTTGAACAAAAAATATGTAGGGGGAGGGAGAAAGAGAGGAGAATACAAAATGAGAGGAGAAGAAAAATTTTGGTACCAATGCATTAATAACTTGTAATCAGTTGATTAAAGATTACATTAATTTCTATTTCTGTACCTTGTTGATTAAGAGTCTACCAAAATGTGGAGATTAACAAAGAATCCAAGGCTACCCTTAAATTTTACTGGGACTATGATTCATAATGGGAATCTGCCCTTCTTCAAAGAAAAAAAAGAATCTAACACGTAATCTAACTAACTAAAATTCCTGGTATTGGATAAAATAGGCTTAAACTTGTAGAATAATATGAAATTCTTGAAGTAACATTAAATTATTACTGCAGGTGCATTATTTGCTGAAATTTTGATCCTGTTCCTGAAAAATAATCTACTCAAAAATCATGATAGATAACACAAAATTTCTAAGAGCATATTACAGAAAAATTGGGAAAGAATTAAGGTCTTCATCTGCTGTATCTCTCTTTATGAAACATTAGTAATCTGCTTATGATTTCAATTTATGTAAATGCAGGTTATGCCTTGGTGCATGGGCAGAACATGGTGAGAGAACTGGTGGTTTCTATGCTTGTAATCGTTATGAAGCCGCTAAGCAAGAGGGTGTGGTATGGAGACTAATAATGTGTTATTGGTCGTTGGTTTTTTACAATCTGCTTGAGTAAGTGTTGGGCTGGTGACTCATGATTCTATTATTGCTTGCAGTATGACGAGGCTGAAAGAAGGCGAGAAATGGCAAAGAACTCCTTGGAGAAATACACCCATTATTATGAACGTTGGGCAAGCAATCAATTGGTACTTTGAAGTCTTACCCTAAACCATTAATAAATTTCTTCTTCTTTAGTATTTTCTTAAATAAAAACCTATAGGATTTTATCTGCTTTACAATTGTGTTACTGACTCAAAATCCTAGATGTTTCATGTGAAATCTAACAATGGTGTTTGACATGCCAAGGATTTCTTAAGTTACTTTTATATGAGCCAGCAACTTATTGCATGTAAAAGATACAGCAGGTGATGAAGAGGGGAAAGTAGGGAAGAAAACAATGTGAATGCTAGGCCTTTGGTATCCTAGATACATAAGAGTCATTATCTGCTTATATTTTCACATAAAAGTGGCACACTTGAGACTTTTGCTCTTTGATGTGCCACCTTTGATATTGCACATGAATAGAAGATCCTATCTTCTGCTTCATTTGGAGTAACTAGTAACTATATTCAATTGGCCACTTGGCAAGTATATGTAGAGAAAGTTGATAGCTTTAGTAGAAAACAATGAGTAGGCATCTTTTCGAAATGTCATTTAGGATGTTATATATTTCTATGTTTGGTTTATCTTAGCTCTCTCTTTTGTTTCGTTTTCCTGATTATGTGGGTGAAATATTGAATTTTGCTGTCAAAAAATTTGCATAACCTGAAAATTCCTGTTTGCAGTCAAGACAGAAGGCTCTTGCAGATTTACATCAAATGCAAACCGTGCATGTAAGTTCTTACCACCTCTCTTTTTAGTTTTTAGATGTGCATCTTGGTATCCTTCTTTAATTCTTTCTTTAACAGTATTATTTTGCTGTGGTTCTATATCTTCATCATTGTGGCTCAGGTAGCTGGTTCAATTGTCAATTATACTCGCTTCTGATGGTTTTTTCTTTGAGTGAAGTTTAAAAACTAATTTTCAACAAAAGCAGCACTTAAAAATGATATTTTGGAGTTTTCACTATAGAATGAAAAACTTTACTTTTTTCTGGAGTTTAGCTTATGCTCTCAAATTATTGTTGTTTGAAACAGTTTCTTGAAGGAATTGTGTTGTAATAACACTTATTGGCTTACTGCTATGCTTTTTGGGGAGGGTGGAAAAGAGGAGTAATCTTACAGTTGAGATTTGTAACAATATGTGCTATTATTTTACTTCAATTGTTAGATTAAAACTTTTTCTTCCCATTCTTTCCTTCCAAATGAACTATTAGAATCATCTATAACAATGATGATGCTCCTACGAATTATTTGAAGCATCTTTCCAGATGGTTGGTTGTGCTCGGAAGTTCTGCAGCAGGGGTTCATTTTGTTTGAAATCAGCTTTAAGATGGTTCCATATTGTCATCAAAATTGATATGACCTCATAGCTACATCAGTACCATCTGACATAGCTTTTTGTTGTCTTCTTTTAATTTGTATTAATTTCTGAGAAAATTTCTTTAATTTTATCAGCTTGAGAAGCTTAGTGACTTGCAATGCACACCCGAGTCTCAGCTTAAGTTTATAACAGAAGCATGGCTTCAGGTAAATGATAGTCATTCAAGCATCATCTGCTATCTCTTTTATCAGAAAAATAGGCAATTCACGTTTTGTGATGTGTCAAATGTTGTAGATAGTTGAATGTAGACGAGTTCTCAAATGGACTTATGCATATGGATATTACCTTCCAGAGCACGAGCATGCTAAGAGACAGTTTTTTGAGTACCTCCAAGGTATATGCAGATTTCAAAAGAATTCTTGGACGAAATACATATGTTCAGAAATTTATTTTTCTAAATGGATTGTTATACTATGACCTATATTGCATTTTGTTTAGGGGAGGCGGAGTCAGGTTTGGAAAGGCTTCATCAGTGTGCTGAGAAGGAATTAAATAAATTTGTTACCGGTGATGGCCCATCAAAGGAGTTTGATGACTTTCGTGCAAAGTTAGCTGGGCTAACTAGGTATGTTTATGTTTACTTGTGAACCACTGACTTGGTGTTTATATTGAACAAAATTGTTGGGCAATGTTGCTACTATTCATTTTTTTTTGAGCACTTGTGTGGCTGTGTCTGACACATTTGGACATCAGTATGAGGATATGACCCTTCAAGAATATTCCAAATACACGGAAAAATTTAAAAAAAATAAAATTTAACAGTGCTGCATGCATACCAGTATTCGGCATTCACACCCGTATCCAGCTATCCAAGTAACATAGTTCTTGGTTAATCTGGGTCTCTATTTTTCTCATCTTGAAGCAGTAGGGAATAAAAATGAAACCAATCTTGTTTACATTCGGAGGGACTCATGAATTATTCATTATTTATTTTCTCTTGCTTTTGAATTTTTACACTTGTTTGTCTGTCTTACTCCATTTGTTTATCTTCTTTGCACTACTCTCGACATTGAGCTTTTTTCTTGTACATTTAACCACGTTTAGTCAAATTGTTCCTCGAGGAACTGGATCTGGAATGATTGTGAATGTGTTTTCTGATTCAAATTCTGCTGCATTTCTCTTTTACAGTGTGACAAAAAATTACTTTGAGAATTTGGTTAGAGCACTTGAGAATGGCCTGGCAGATGTTGATTCCCAGGCTGCAGCTGCCTGCAGTAAGACAACAAGCTCGAAAAATACGGGTGGGACTAGCAAGACAAGAGGGGGCAGGGGAAAAGGGAGTTCTAAATCTGGTGGTTCCGGCAGAAATGTAGATGATACAAGTAATTAGTCTTGTAACCCTGCTCTCCCTTCTAGTTTCCACATTCCATAAATTGTTGGTGGGCGAAAAATACAAAAGTCTATTTGTCGGTGGAGCCTACTGTATAACGCAAGTGTGCTCTTTTGATGTATATATCTATATCTATATCTATATAATATATGTACACATACATATACGCGACATATTACCATATATATAACCTGCCAACTTGCTCTTCTTCTTGAATTATGGTATTATGTTCCATGGTTTATCAGCTTTGAATGCAAACATATATGTTAGTATATATATGAAAAATAATACATTTACCTTGTTTCTTGTACAATTTGTAGTATTAAGATTCACTTTAGAGCTCATCGTAGGACAAATTTTAGAATCAAAATAAAGCTGAAACATATGATCAGTTAAAAGAATCGGTGGTTCAAACAATAATTTACAGATGAAGAAATCAATTGAAAATTTTGGAAATTTGGGGGCTAGATCTGTCATTTTAGTTGTCCAGACTGTCTTAATATTTTGATACTCACTGCATTTATCAATGCTCTAGAATATTGGCGAGAAGCCATTTTCCAGTCCATGCCTGTTAGCATCATTGCCTTGAACTCTTGGTAACTGATTCGACCATCCTACAAAAAGATAGAAAGAACCAATTCAATCAAAATGTAAAGTTATAAAACCATCAAACATTGTATGAATCTTAGGACTCATGTTTAGCTTAGTAGGTTTGGAAAATTGAGCTTAAGTTGGAATCTTTAGGCATTCAAAGTTCGTGGATTTTAAAACTCGGGTGTAGTTCAGTTGCTTTGTTCAACCAGGTTTTTAGTTAGTTCAACATCTATTACTGGGGTGTAACTAAGCTAAGTCAAGCTAACTCGAGGCTTGATTAAGCTTGCTCATTTAATAAAAAGTGAACTGATTCTCATATTCGATTCCAAACTTGATTATTTATGCTCAAGTTAAAGAATTAAGACACCTAATTTTAGCTTTTATTTAATATCACGACCTGACAATGATCAAGTCAAATCAGTGTTTTTTTGCCAAGTTGAACCTAAGTAGTTTGAGAGCATAACATTTTACTTTTTCCTCCATTTTATAATAATATTCTTTGAATAGAAAAAGTTGAGATGAAAAGGAGAACCTTATCCTTGTCAACATCTTGCATGATATCCTTAATGAGCTGTTCATTGTTGGGACCAGGGTCATCTTGCATTAAAGTTTCTTTCAATTCTTCAAATTCGATATAACCACTTTGGTTCTTGTCAAAGTGATTGAAAGCTTGTGCTAGATGCTCGTCGTTCCCTATCCTTTTCAAATGAACCACCATTATCACAAATTCCTCACAGCTCAGTGTCCCATTCCCATCGATGTCCGCCTTTTTCCACAGAAAGACTCGAGTTTCAGTTGATATTCTTTAACTATTGATTACGTCCGCAACCGTAAGAAAAAAAAAAAAAGAAGAAGCAACTTACTGCTTCCATTAACATCCGGACATCGGGATCACCAACAGAGTGACCGATTTTCTGAAGTCCGTCTCTTAGTTCCTCGAACGACAAGTATCCATTCTCGTCGGTGTCCATCATGTTGAACATTTCGATAATCACATCGATTTGTTCGTTCGGCAAGTTATCGGCAACCACCTGAAAGAGTAGTACAAAATGAACGCTTTGTTAGCGTCTTAGCGATTTTGGATATTATCGACATTAATTCGAACACTTAGGGTAAGGTGTTATTTTGAGAGGCTTACCCTTAGAACTTTCTTCTTGAACTTGCTCATTAGTGAGAACTGCTTAATCCTTGCTCCCACATTTTCTCCTAGATTGAAGTTTGGAGCATTTTGCAAGTTTTGTATCCATGGATGTTCTTCATTTAACAAATAAAGGAATCATGTTAGCTACTCAGATTTCAAGTATGAGTGTCGAAGTATATTTGTCAGTTTTGATCATAAAAATAAACAATTGAATCCAAATTGACTCGAGTCCCACTTAACTTGAATTCAAAACTAATCTAAACCTAAAATAATCTTAATATGAAACAACCCCAAACCCAAAACGACTTGAACTAGTGACTCATAAAAACATGAACTCGAAATTATCTAAACTTGTAATTGTCCGAAACAAAAATCATGATCCTTAAATCCAAATGTCTTGAACCATCAAAAGCCAAATTTACTCATGACCAAATAGATGTTAGACACAAGTGTCGGTTACAACGTACTTCAAGCAAAATAAAGAATCGAAACAAAAGAGGGTTCAGATGTACCGAAACTTGTTCATTTCAACTCTTACAGTGAAGTTATCACATTGCACTAAAGAATAAACAACGTTTACCTTTGAATCATAGTAAAAATAATGACCATGATATTAGACTATCCTCGAATGCAATAAAGAATACACGTACCAAGCACCTCTTGAAGGGTTATGCGAGTGTAAGGATTAGGATCAAGCATGCTTCTAACAAGGTCCTTTACTTCAGCTGAAACTTTAGGCCATGGATCCCTTTCAAAATCTATCACCCCTCTTATTATTGCACGGGCAATTCCTTCTTCAGTATCTGCACCAACTCAATTTATTATTTTTTCAATACATATATATATATATATATATATCGAGTGAAGGCCAATTCTATTAGGAGAATAAGTGTCATCCGTCAGAAGTTGATAGATTTTTCAATAGATTGGTATTATTTTCAGGATTGTAGATTTTTCCTGACGGAATGACTTTTCGTCGCTAATATTTAAAAAAAAAAACAAAGAAAAAAGAAATACCAGCCCAAAAGGGAGGAACGCCACAGAGGAGGATATAAAGGATGACACCAGTGCTCCAAATATCAATTTCTTTCCCATAATTTCTCCTTAGAACCTCTGGAGCCATGTAATATGGACTTCCCACTATGTCACTGAAACGTTCACCTGCCATCCATTGCCATATCAATTATCTTAATATTAATTTTCTTCTTTTTATTAATGAAAGGTCAAGGTCTTTCCCGATTTAAAATGAAATTGAAATTGATGTGAATTGAATATTTCCTTATAATTTTTACAATAACACTGATTAACTAAGTCTTTCCTTAGACTCGAAGGTTAACTTAGTAATTCTTATAATTTTTTAAGTAGTCGAACTTAACAAATAGATTCACATTTCATGAGTCTGGACTCAGAAAAACTTAAATCTCAACATATATTTCTTGAAAGAATAAATTTTCTTTTTTGAAGGGTTAGAATTGAAATTTAAAATTTAAGGGATCAAATGAAAATTTACCCATTAAATTCACTTAAAAATTTGAACCTTATGGAATTTTTCATTTTTCCATTTTGGAGAGCCAAAGTCCTTGTCTATCCCTTTAACGTTGTCTATCCCTTTAGCACTAACATGTGTAGGAGCTCGATATGTAATTAATACAAGTGTACATTAAAAAAATCATACAAATTCGTACCCTCACAGTAGACATGTTTAAAGGTCGGAAAGAACAATCTTGACCCGTATTGAATTGGGTTTGAATAAGAATTTTCAACAAGATTAACTTGAATTACCATTTATGGATAAACATATATTTTTAAATTCAAATAATAAAGCACAGATTGTAAATAAATCTCTATATATAACATAAATATCGAAGACAAATAAAAAAAATTACCAGGTTCATAGAAAATGGAGAGACCAAAATCAATTACTTTGATTGGTGCAGTCTCGCTTTCATCAGCCAACAAGAAATTCTCTGGTTTTAAATCCCTATGTATAACTCCATGTTCATGGCACACCTGCCACAATTTATTATTACTAATTTTTTTAATTTATAATAATTAATCTATTTTATTATTACACGTCCTTCAATTTAATTAATTTCCGCATTGCAACAAAATTAAAAAAAAAGAATAGTTTATAATTTTAAAAATTCAGGCCAAAATTTTGCATATTTCTTTTGATTTTCATATAAATTTACTATTCTCTTAATCAATCCGGGCAACGAGTATGATTAGAATTTATTAAAATATTAAAAAAAATGATAAAATTATGTAAAATTATACAAATTGATACTTCCTCTGTATGTAATGAAAAATGTTGGTATTTTTAATTATATCTATAATATCTGATTAATTTATTTTTAAATATCAACAATAAAAGAAAAAAGAGTTAGCGATGAAACAAAAAGATTTGGTGACGGAGAAAATGATTTAGCGACGAATGATATTACCTTAACAATCTCCAAAATAGTTTTAATAACTTTTGCAGCGGCTCGCTCCGTATAATGACCTTTAGCAACGATTCTATCAAAAAGTTCACCTCCACGGCAAAGCTCCATTACAAGATAAACAGCTTCATCATCTTCAAAAGCATCCTTATAACTCACCAAATTCGGATGCTTAGGCAAGTGCCTTAAGATCTCGACTTCTCTCTGTACGTCTTCGATGTCAATATCCGTCTTTAGCTTCGCCTTTGATATCTTCTTGCACGCATAGGCTTCCCTAGTTTCCAGCTCAAAGCATTGATAAGTTATCCCGAACTCACCCCTCCCCAATTCATTCCCGATCTCGTATTTATGCAAGATGTTCTCTTCTAATGGATCTTTCAGAACCTTGTTACTCGTCTGCGAGCTCTTCGATTTCCGTGAACATTTCGAGTTGAAATACGGTCGACCAGATTTTGATTTTGGGTAGTCACCTTTTCTTACTCCTATAAGTTTCGACGGTCTAGCGACGCAACTTCCCATGGGATGGCAAAGATTATTATTATTATGATGATTATAATGAAAACTGAGTGGATTAGGGTTGATTTATTAATGATGTTTTAGGTTAATAAATATCCCATAGGAAACAAGGAGAAAGATTTTTTTTTTGTTTGGATAGAAAGAAAATGTAAACCCTAGCAAAGAAAATGAGAGAGAGAGAAAGAGAGACCAAATTTGGTTTATTTTGAATGATTTATGAGGAGAAAATTGAGTTAATTGGTTTTTGTTAGATTTGTCTCCTCATTTTCTTAAGACAGTTTAAATATAGATTATATTTATCATTAATTGCACTTAATTTTTGAGATTTTAATGCTTTATTACTAGATCCTCTAAAATTTAGGAATTTTTCTTTTTTTAATATATATTTTTATTAATGGTGCCAATCTAAATTAAAATTTAAGTTTTTTGTTTTTTGAATAATCTAAGAATTTGTATCATATCTATTCTTTTTGGGAGCATGCCTAGAGCTATCAATAACCCATAAATAGGAGGATAATATATTTCAGTGCATTCAAACCCACGTCCTTCTACATTGGCGACAATACTTATGTCAATTGAGTTATAAATCATAATTAAGGTTTTATTAAAAGATAATAAAAATAAACCACATACAAATTTTATTCTTTCAAAAAAAGATGTATTTTCATCAAAGGGTAGGAAAATTAACTCTAATTAAAAGTGAACAAATAACACATAAGCACAATTTTTTGAAGGTTAAAAAAAAATAAATAACGAATAAGTACAATTAACTCTACTTGAATACTAATGGTTCCGTAATTTTTGAGAATGACTCTACTTCAGTAGGAGGAATTGTGCGAGACCAAGCTGGGAATTGGATCTTTGGCTTTAACAGATTCTTAGGGAGTTGTTCAATGTTCGAGGTTTAATTGTGGGGCATTTTAGATGGTTTAGACATCTTGATTGACCGAGGCTATAATAATGTGCTAGTTCAGATGGATAGTCTTGAAGTAGCTACTGCCATACAGGAAGGACTAATAGGTGGATTTAACCCTACTTTGATTAGGAGAGTTCTTCAGCGGTTTTCTCAGTTTTCAACATTGGAGAATTTGCCACATCCCTAGGGAAGAGAACCAAGAAGATGATAGATTGGTTAAATTGGCTTATTTGGATAGTGAAGGATTACAAAATTTTGAAGTATCCCCATTTGGAGAAATGGGTTATATGATATAATTTGTCCCTTTATTTTTCTGTCACAAAAAAAAAAATTTAAATTTTATTGTTTTTGGGTTAATAAATTATGACGATTTGATTCAAAATTTATAAATCACTAATGTCATTCTCAACATAGTATTATTGTACATTTAAATATTACATATCTAAATAATTATATTTATTTAATATAAAATGAATGGATATATTTATTTTTTAAAATAGTTAAATTGAACCAAAACCAAAGTTCTATATGTACATTTTAGTAGGTCAAATTCAAGATATCAATACAATAGGTATACACGTGTTTACTATTGGATCCATATGTTTTAAATATGTTCCATGTCATATTTGAATTGGTTTTTAACACCCAAGCTAATGCCTAAATTTATAAAATGACTTAGGGTGAAGTCAGGAATTTCGTCTTAAGGGTTGAGTTAAAATTATAAAAATTTAAGGAGCTATTGTGGAAAATTTTATGTTAAAATGATTTAAATTGAATTATTAATTATTAAGAGGGGTACAAAATTGTAAATGTTTCATTTAACTAAGGGCTAAAATGAACTTATATTGAAGGCTTTTTAGGAATCTGACCCTAGAAATTTAAAAAAATTATAAAAAAGACCAAACTTCAAGATTAATTATGGGAATGACCTAATTTCTACAGTAGAGTTGGGTGCCGCCACTTTTCCAGGCGACACCACCCTAATAATCCCCAATCATGTTTTAATCATTAAAAAAATAATTTTTTTATGCTGCCTAACAAATTGACGACATCGGACTAAAGCGTGTAGGGGCAAAACATTGAGGGACTTGAAGTAATTACTCCTTTTAGATTGGCTGCAAAAAGGGTGTTGCATGAGAGTATGACGACACCAAATTAAATTTAAATAGCCCTTAAAAGATATAAGAATAACAAAAATAAACTTTTCTCATATTTTCTAAAAACAACAAAATTAAAAAATATATTATTCTTATTTAAATTACCCAAATATATCTCTCAAAATTTTTTCTGAGAGGAAATTTTTTGAGGGATATATTGGGTAATTTAAATAAGAATTTTATATAGTCTAAGTTTATTGTTTTTTAAAAAATAAAAACATAAGAATATTTTTTTTAGTCTTATATCTTTTTATGGTTATTTAAATTTAATTTCAAAAGGAGTCAGAACTAACATCCAAATAGACAAAAAAATTTAATTAGGTGTCGTGATACTCTCATATGCGACATCATTTTTTTCCAACTAATCTAAAAAAGGTAATTACTTCATCAGGTCCCTGAACGTTTTGCCACTGCACACTTCAGTCTGATGTCGCTAATTTATTATATGGCACAAAAAAAGTTTTTTTTTATAATGATTAAAGCATGATTGCGGGAATTTTTAGGGCAGTGCCGCCTGGGAAAGTGGCGACACCCAACTCTACTGTAGAAATTAAGTCATTCCCATAATTATTCTTGAAGTTAGGTCATTTTCAAAATTTTTTAAATTTATAGGGTTAGATTCTTAAAAAAACCTATATTGAATTATTAATTTTTGGATGGCAAACATTGCAATTTCTCCATCTTACCACATGGTCAAGGCCTTACCCTTCATACTTTGAGGATTCAATTATAATATTTTGAAGTTTAAAGACCATTCTAACTTGATAAAATGTGTTTATAGTCTAAAAGATTAATCTTTTAAACATGATTGACATGTTTATCTAAGCCTTTAAGCATGTAATCTTTTTTACTGTTGTAGTGGCAGAATTTGGCATTAAGTTTTGAGGTGTCTAATTAAATTTTTCAAAAAAAAATTGAGGATCTAATTAAAATTTTAAACATTTTAAGAAAATTAATGAGTATAATTTTAGAGGGTTTAATTAAACTATTCAATTTTTTTAGAATTAATTATAAATTTTAAAAAATTTTGGGAGGTCTAAATAAAATTTTGAAAGGCATGAATTCTCTTACGTGTCGCCCCTTGTAAAATCTCACCAACCGTAATCCTCGCATTTATTTCAAAAAAATCTTGACAAGTTTCCTTTCTTAATATGCAAAATGCATGCATCTTTCTAGAAAATTAACCCAAAAGATCCTTCCAAAACCTTCATCCCCTTCTCTATTTAAACAACTCATCAGTCACTCCATTCAAAAAGTAAACCCTAAAATTATCTTATTATGTATATCTTTAATTGAAATTAGGGTTTTTTTCCGAATCCTAAAACAATGAGAAGAAAAAAAGGTCACATTTGCATGGATATCAAATGATAGTGCTAGAAGAGCTAGTCTCAAGAAAAGGAGGTTAGGGCTAATGAAAAAGATGAGTGAGTTGACCACTCTTTGTGGTAGTAAGGCTTGTCTTATAATTTATAGCCCTGATGAAAGTGAGCCGATGGTGTGGCCGTCACGCTGAGGCAACGACAACTTGAGGAGTACTGGAAGACGCCCGAGTTAGATCGGTTGAAGAAGATGAAAAGCTAGTAAACCTACCTCAAAGAAAGGATCACCAAAGCCAAAGAGTAGTGATCACATGCGCGCATGCACATAAAACAACCAATTTTATAAAACAATTTAAAGATACAGTTTTAATTGTAAGTGGACAGTGTCAGTTGTAATATTTGTAGTGTCAATTGAACACTAGAGCATTCTAAGAATCGAACCCAAATGACTGTCGGTAGATGTGTTTATCAAGTTAATTACAAATTAAATAATTAATAATCAATCAAGTCAGAAATTATTATTGCAAATTCCAAAATGAATTGTTTATAAACTAAATTTAAACTATTGATTAAACAAAAAGATTTGGTGATAGAGAAAATGATTTAGTGGTGAAAGATATTACCTTAACAATCTCCAAAATAGTTTTTATAACTTTAGCAGCGGCTTATTCTGTATAATGACCTTTAGCGACGATTCTATCAAAAAGTTCACCTCCATGACAAAGCTCCATTACAAGATAAACAGCTTTGTCATCTTCAAAAGCATCCTTATAACTCACCAAATTCGGATGCTTAGGAAAATGCCTTAAGATCTCGACTTCTCTCTATACGTCTTCGATGTCAATGTCCGTCTTTAGCTTCACCTTTGATATCTTCTTGCACGCATAGGCTTCCCCAGTTTCCAGCTCAAAGCATTGATAAGTTATCCCGAACTCACCCCTCCTCAACTCATTCCCGATCTCGTATTTATGCAAGATGTTCTCTTCTAATGGATCTTTCAGAACCTTGTTGTTACTTGTCTGTGAGCTCTTCGATTTCCGTGAACATTTTGAGTTCAAATACGGTCGACTAGATTTTGATTTTGGGTAATCACATTTTCTTACTCCTAATAGTTTCGACGGTCTAGCGACGCAACTCCCCATGTGATGGCAAAGATTATTCGTTATGTGGCACCAAAAAAGTTATTGTTTTTTTTGTAATGATCAAAGCATGATTGGGGGAATCTTTAGGGCAGTGCCGCCTGGGAAAGTGGCTACACCCAACTCTACTGTAGAAATTAGGCCATTGCCATAATTAATTTTGAAGTTGGGTCATTTTCATAATTTTTTAAACTTATAGGGTTGGATTCTTAAAAAAGCCTATATTGAATTATTAATTTTTGGAGGGCAGAATGCTAAAATAAACTTATATTGAATTATTAATTTTTGGATGGCAAAAAGTGCAATTCCTCCATTTTACATTTTACCACAAGGCCAAGGCCTTACCTTTCATATTTTGATCAGGATTCAATTATAATATTTTGAAGTTTAAAGACCATTCTAACTTGATAAAATGTGTTTATAGTCTAAAAGATTAATCTTTTAAACATGATTGACATGTTTATCATAGCTTTTCAAGCATGCTAATCTTTTTTACTATTGTAGTGGTGGAACTTGACATAAAGTTTTGAGGGGTCTAATTAAATTTTTCAAAAAAATTGAGGATCTAATTAAAATTTTAAACATTTTAAGAAAAGTAATGAGTATAATTTTAGAGGGTTTAATTAAACTATTCAGTTTTTTTAGAATTAATTATAAATTTTAAAAAAAATTGGGAGGCCTAAATAAAATTTTGAAAGGCATGAATTCTCTTACGTGTTGCCCCTTGTAAAATCTTACCAACCGTAATCCTGCATTTATTTCAAAAAAATCTTGACAAGTTTTCTTTCTTAATATGTAAAATGCATGCATCTTTCTCAAAAATTAACCCAAAAATCCCTCCAAAACCTTCATCCCCTTCTCTATTTAAACAACTCATCAGTCACTCCATTCAAAAGTAAACCCTAAAATTATCTTCTTCTGTATATCTTTAATTGAAATTAGGGTTTTTTCTAAATCCTAAAACAATGAGAAGAAAAAAAGGTCACATTTTCATGGATATCAAATGATAATGCTAGAAGAGCTAGTCTCAAGAAAAGGAGGTTAGGGCTAATGAAAAAGATGAGTGAGTTGACCACTCTTTGTGGTAGTAAGGCTTGTCTTATAATTTATAGCCCTGATGAAAGTGAGCCGATGGCGTGGCCATCACGCTGAGGCAACAACAACTTGAGGAGTACTGGAAGACGCCCGAGTTAGAACGGTTGAAGAAGATGAAAAGCTAGGAAACCTACCTCAAAGAAAGGATCACCAAAGCCAAAGAGCAGTGGCCGCATGTGCGCATGCCTAGAAAAACAATCAATTTTATAAAACAATTTAAAGATACAATTTTAATTGCAAGCGGACAGTGTCAGTTGTAATATTTGTAGTGTCAATTGAACACTAGAGCATTCTAAAGATCGAAACCAAATGATTTTCGGTAGATGTATTTATCAAGTTAATTACAAATTAAACAATTACTAATCTAATCGAGTCAGAAATTATTATTGCAAATTCCAAAATGAATTGTTTATAAACTAAATTTAAACTAACTAATTTAACTTTCTTTCTTATTGTTTTGGACAATGTAAATGATAAAACAATGGTTGGTTGATTTATTAATTACTAGCTAAGCTAATAAACCTATACCAATTATATTGATTGTCACTGTTAGCTAGAAATCTCCTAAAAGATATTACCTAAGCTCCCCTCTCAGTCTTACCTAGGCATATAGATTTCCTTTCGATCTCACTATTTGGCACAATTATAATAAACTATCTAATAATAAACTCTAATTTCGATTTCGTTTATCTCAATTTTTCACTAGAGGCGTCAATTCTAGTGTATTAAGTATTTCGATATAATCAAACAACCAACTAATCAAGCATAAATATTAACTTAAATTGACAAATAATCAATCAACCAACCATCAAATAATTTAACACATGATAAAACTTAACACCCAAATAGACATTTCATCGAATAATTAATATGCATAATATAAAGAGAAATGTAAGAAATACTCATTTAGATGTGGAACCAATGACATCTAAAAGCTTGATTCGTCTTCATTTACAAGAGTTTTTAACAAAAAAAAGAAGAAAGAAAATAACAAAAATAAAATTTAATCTAAAAGGAAAAAAGAAAATCTAATCTAAAAATGAAAGGAAAAGAAAAAAAAAACCTAAGCCTAAAACAATAGAAAACTAAAGGAAACTAACACACAACCTAATGCCTAAATTTATAAGATGACTATTGATTGATATTTTGTTGACTGAAGTTAAAATTTCGTCTTGAGGGTCGAGTTAAAATTATAAAATGTTGAAGGAGCTATTGTAAAATTTTTATATCAAAACTATTTAAATTGAATTGTTAATTTTTAAAAGGGGTAAAAAATATAAATGTTTCATTTAACTAAGGTGTTGAATTATTAATTTTTGGACAGCGAAAGGGCTAAAATAAACTTATATTGAATTAATTTTTGAATGGAAAAAAGTGCAATTCCTCCATTTTACCATGAGGCCGAGGCCTTACCGTTCACACTTTGAGGATTAAATTATAATGTTTTGAACTTTTAGAGACCATTCTAAGTTGACAAAATGTGTTTACAAGCTAAGGCCTCCTTTGGATGGGCGGTAGTTGTATTGCGGTGAAATCTTTTACTTCACAGCTATAATAATCCATTTTACCCTCATCGTTGTTTTGAGCCTTACTGAAGGTACATGCACCGCCCATCCAAACTTAGCTTAATTCAGGTTGGACATATATAGTATCAATATTATATATAATATCAAATTTCTTAAACTATATTCAATGTTACTAAAATATTAGTAAGCTTACGTTTTGTGAACTCAATTTCAAGAAGTTACAAAATAATCACTGAATTATTCAAAAGTTTTCATTTAAGTCACTAGGCTATTAAAATCATTGTTGTATGAGATTCTTTGTTCGCACCGCGTGCGCCAATCGAAAACTCTAATTTCTGTTCTCTTCTACAGTTTAGTTTTTTTTAATGAAACAGCTTTGAACATCTCGAATCTGCAAACCAAAATCCAAACAACTTTTGTAATAACCAATTTTTGCCCGGGCCCATTAAACACCCACTAAAAATATAATAGTCCAAACCTAATTACAAAGCCCATTCTACCACAAACCCATGCATAAACAAAATTAAAAAGAAAAACCAAATTAAACCAAAACCAAAGCTCAATAACCTAGCCCAATCCACAACAGCCCAAATCAGAAAAAAAGAAAAAAAAACAAAAAAAACCTAGTCCTCTAATGTGCCGCCGCATAGACACTCCACCAGCGCCCTCCCCCATGCCTCGATCAACACCAGACACCAGCACGCGCCTCGGATACCTGCAAGGAGAAGAGAAGCACGCGAGCGAGACTAACAAGAAAATGGCAAACATAACAGAAAAACAAGATGAAAGAAGACAAAAAAATGAGATAGTAAATCGGTTATATAAACCGAAACAAACAGATTTTGTACTTTTTCTGGCTGGCTTTTGCGAATACTTCACAATCAATCAGAAAATAAAAGCAAAAAAATTCAAAGGTTGATTCGGATTTTTATTTTGCTATTAATATTACTGTTTTTTATATCTTTTTTATGTTTTAATAAAAAACTATCAACAATAAAAAATATCAAAAGGTTGATCCCGATTTTGTTTTAGTTTACTGCTTACTGTTTTTTTATATTATTGTTGTTATTTTTATTATTTTAAACTTACAAAATGAAAAAGGGAAGAGCGGAAAGACCATACCTGAGCCGTCGGGGCGAGTCGTCGGAGCCTCGTCTCCGTCGTCCAAGCCAGATTTAAGGCAAGAAAGGGGGTTTTCACTCTGGGGTTTGCGGGGCTTCAAAAGGGTTCGAGAAAGGACCAAAAGGCCCGACTTCAGGCATCACCGGCCACCGATACGGTGGTGGCGTGATGGTGCAACGGTGAAGAAGGAAGCCCAATCGATGGGCATGAAAAGATGGGGAGGGGTTCTCTGTTTTTTTTGTTTAAAGAAAAGGAGGGGATCATAGCTCACTTTTAAGAGAGAGAATGAAATGAAATGCTAAATAAAATATTGAGAATGAAGTGTAGAGAGGTTTGGCTATATTAGAGTCGGTTGAAACATAATTAGTTGGTTGGTTAAAGATTCTATTAGTTGGCTAAATAATAGTTTCTCTCATTCTATATGTGTATATATACTCTCTTCTATCTCAATAATATTCAAGTTATAATTTCTAAATCATTCATGAGTAAACAAAGTGTGTATTCTTGCCTTTGTATGTGAGTTACTTTCATGGTATCAAAAGCTCTTTTTTGGGCTGCTTACTGTTGTGCCCAATGGCTGCAACTTTGCTTGATGTGTCTGCCAATGAAGCAATTTCTCCAAGAAACTCTGCTCCTGTTCACAACCCCTCGTCACTGTGTTTTCCAGATGGAGAAAAGGCTTCCTGAGTTGTTCAATCTTTCCCTCGCCATGATACAGGGAAGCTTAAAGATGATACTTTTGTTCAATGGCAACATCAACTGAGGCTTATTATCGATGGATATGGACTTACCGACTACGTCAATGGCACTCTTCCAAATCTGTCTCGATTTGTGCCGGATCAGGAAGGGAAGTTGATTTCTAACCCATACTTTGAAACAAGGGCACTATTGGTTTGCTTACTAAATCTTTTCGAATGGGCTGCAAGTTGATTGGCCAAGCAGCAAGGTCCCTGCTTGGCCGGTGAATATATTCCATTATGGGCAGCATGAATGAAGTAGTTCATATATTCCAAGACATGATTGCAGTTGAAGAAAAATTGAAGTGCTTCGTACATGCATAGTCAGTGGTTAAAATCATATTCGATTAAGGCTCTCTCTATGTCTATTCTCTGTGAAAACTCCAACCTTGGAAAATCTAGCACAGAAGAATTGATCCCAAAGAAGGTGAGATTTCGAGAAGAAGAGGGAGACGCGAATAACGATATGTTGATAGATCTGGCATCGGAGCAAACCATCTCGTGGAAAGACAAACTCGTAGGCCAACCTACAAAGAAAGGTCTCAACGGATCCAGAAGAGATGAAGTATTCGATATACTTGATGGAGATATTCAAAATCAATTGTGGATGGAATTCCTTCTATGAACTTCTCAGATAGGATCTTCCATTTTCTTATCCAAGGTATGGAGAATACAGTGATTCTAAAACTACTTGGTCGTAATATTGGTCTCTCAGTTTTGCAGAACAAATTATATAATCTGTGGGGACCTGCAGAAACTCTTCATATGATGGACATTGAAAATGGATACTTTCTAGTCAAATTTCAGAACAAGTTAGACTGTGAAAAAGCTCTCTCTGAAGGGCCCTGGATCATCTTTGGACAATACCTGACGGTCCAACCATGGTCACTATCTTTTGACCTCAAGCAGGCATTTCCAAGTGTTGTGATGGCATGGATCAGATTTCCGGGATTACCAAGCTACTTGTACAACAATAAAGTCATTACAGAAATAGGAGGAATGGTTGGAAAAGTGGTTAAACTGGATATGAACACTGATAATAAAGCTAGGGGGCGATTTTGTAACACCCTCTAACCCTAAACTATCGCCGGAACGGGGTTACAAGGCATTACCGAACATATTAGTCAATTTTCCTAATTACTTATAAATAAAAATTATGAGTTGGTATAATTTAGTAATTTAACTCCTATATTGGGCTCTTGAAGCCAAAGCATATATTTAACGTAGAATGAAACTTGTTTAAACATTCTACAAAACTAGCGAAATTATTATTTTTTTTATAAAAATTTCGACAGCATTTCTGCTTATTTTCACATATAACCCCCTGCAATTAAAACCGTATTCATTCCAAATATAACCAATTCAACCATTTCCAAAATCCAACAATTCAACCAATGCAATTTTATATTTAATCATATTTAGATTCTACTTATAACATTAAAATACCAAATATCATTTTCTACAACAAAAGTCATGTAGTAGTTTTAAGTGACCAAAATATCACCTATGTACATGCCATTTTAACACAAAATATAGGACCTACTTCTGTAGTCTTCGAAGATGTGATGAGATGAGAAATCTTCTAGTTGAACTTCTCTTCTAGACTCTTTATACCTACGCGTTAAAATAAACGCGTTAAGCCAGTGAAGGCTTAGTAAGCACTACAAAAATAATTAATTAAACAATCATAACAGAATATTTTAAACTCAATCAATTATCGCATATTTACTCACATATAAGTCTTTTCAACTATGCATTGCTTTAAATAAATTTAACTTATCTTCTGTAAAGTATAAAACTTGCCTTAACACATCAGTAATTCACTTTTATTCTCAATTCACAATATTAGCCCAAAGTAGACTTCCTAGAACACACCGGATATACGGAACAAATACAGAGGTGCATTATGATGCACAAGTGAACAGAGAGCACCAACGTGCTAATATCAGAGAGCACCAACGTGCTAATATCAGAGAGCACCAACGTGCTAATATCAAAGAGCGCGCTAAAGTTCCTTAATGGCATGCCACTAATATCCCAGTAGTTCTAAATTTCGTCTACTTGGGCATTAAAGCTGAATCTCATATATTTAAATAATTCACATAAATATTTCAAAAAGGATAAATAACAATAATTTAAAATTCTTGTAGTACTTACAACAAAAGATTGAGGTGATATAAGTTCTTCTTCCTTCACTCCTTAATCTTCTCTTTTCCTTTTCCTTCGATTCGGTTCTCTCCTTCCTTTTCTTTTTCTTCAATTCCATATAAACACATAACATTTATATGTTAAAAATAATCAAATAATTTCCTGTACTATTTAATAAAATAAACATGTATTTTATGATAATTTCATGCTTTCTTACTTTGCTCACATTTCAATTTAATCCTTTACTCATAAACTTATTCAAAGTTGTCCTTTTGTGCCATAGTCACAAAATTATTTATTTCCAGAGCTACAGAACTCCAAATGAAGAACCGTAAATTTTTCCTGAAACTAGACTTACATATATTCTTGCCATAAAATTTTCAGAATTTTTGATTTAGCCAATTAGTACAGTTTATTCTTTAAAGTCACCCCTGTTCTGCTGTCTGGCAGTTCCGACCCTTCTTCACTAAAAATTAATTATCTTTTTATATAAAATTCATATGATGTTATAGTTTATTTCTTCTAAAACTAGACTCATTAAGGAATCTAAACATATAAATTATGTTCCCAAATTATTTTTATACTATTTTTGATGATTTTTCCAAGTCAGAACAGGGGGTCTCGAAATCACTCTGAACCAGTCTTACCAAAATCTAAATATCTCAAAATACAGAATTTCTTTTCTTTCTCTGTTTCTTTCATATGAAAATAGACTCAATAAGCTTTAATTTCATATCTCACCCAACTTCTAATTCCTCTTCTACGATTTTTGGTGAATTTTCAAACTTACCCTACTGCTGCTGTCCCAAAACAGTTTTCTTATAACTTATTTTGCAATTAAGTCCTTTATCCAATTTTAACTTCAAATTCTTTCAATTAAACCACTAATTCATCATTTTATTCATCATATGCTATATTCAACAACTTTAAAACTTCAAAAACTTCAACTTAAATTCATCAAAACTTTGTTCTAAAACTTATAAAACATCAAAATTAAAAGAAAAGGACTAAATTAACTTACCAAATTAAACTCTAAGCTTTAAACTTTCAATTTACCCTTTTCTTCTTTCTTTTCTCTCTTTTTCTTTCTTTCCCCTGCTCTCTGTTTCGTTTTCTTCTCTGTTTCTTCTCTTTTTTTTCTTTTTAACCTTATTATATAATATAATATTATATTATATTAACATAAAATAATAATATATCTTATCACATAAAAAAAAATCTATTCTTATGCTGCCTCATCAATTAAAAATGGTGTAATTGCCTTTTTAGTCCTTTTTATTTTCTTTAATCTTTAATTAAACTTTCACACCTATTACAATCTAATCATTTTTCCCAAATACTTCTAATTAAGTCAAATTCACCTAAATAAAACCCAATTAGACGCACAACTAGCTTCGTAAATATTTTTAGTAAATATTTACGATTCAGTTTTATGAAAACGGAGACCGAAAATATATTTTTCGGTTACTCGACTATCGGGTCACTACAGATTTGCCAGAATGGCAGTGTATGTCGACCTGGAAAAGCCTCTAGTTTCTCAAATTTTGATTAATGGTCGGAAACAGAATGTGGAGTATGAATCATTATCGACAATATGTTTTCAGTGTGGGCGATATGGTCATGTAGAAAACTCATGTCCATCTAGAAACTCCGACTCAATTGGAGGAAAGGTAGCCGCCGATCATCAAGAAAAGGTAACAGAGAACCAAAGCACGGACGAGGACAGCTCAGGGAAGAAGACCAACACTTTCGGCCCATGGATGACGGTGGAAAGGAAATCGAGGCGGAAGTACAGTGAGAATGGGCAAAATATTTTTAGATATAATAATGGAAATGAAGGCTCCCGTTATAGGATCCTTAATACCCGGGATCACCATAAAGAATTTAGCGGAGACAGTCTAATGGGAAAGAATATTATAATGAGGATATTCCCAAAGCTTTTAATGGTACAAGTTCCAACGGCCAAATTAAATCTATGGAAAAGAACATCAATAATTCTACTGGCCAGCATGCGGATCGTGTGGGGACCGCCAACATGGAGCAGATTGGGCTAAATGCTGAGCACATGGCCAAGGTGAGCAAAAACAGCGAAAATTTACCTGGCTCCAGCAAATAGACCAGCAACGTGGGCCTCGGAGAAGTTCAGGCCCGAGGGTCAACAACCCAAATTGGATTAGCTTCAGCAGCCCAGCAAAATTCTGTCTATGCTGACAGTAGCAGCAGAACGCCCATGAAAGAACCTGGAGATGGAGACTCACAATACTCAATGGGAAATCAAATCGGAGGGGAAGTTGCTTCCTTCCAGGTAGATCTGCTGCATGGAGAGCTTGGTAGGAAAGAATTACACGTAGATGTGGGCTGCCTAGATCCAGGGAAACACTTAGCGGTGGTGTTGCATGAAAGCAAAAATCAAAATAACAAAAACTCCTCCTTTTTAAACAGCAACATGGGCTCTCCTCCGACGATTAAGCTCGAAATGAGGAGAGGACTCAACAATAAGGGCAAGGGGATCGCCAAAAAACGCAACAAAATTTTACATGGGCAAAGCTCACGTCTCAAAATCAATGGTGCTCAAAGGGTGGCTTTGAAAGAATCAATGGAGGAAATTGCTGAGAGTTTATCAGTACTTTCAAACACCAATCTTGACTTGGCCTTGACCAACAAAGTGGGTGGGCAAAAAGAGGAAGGTAACCTTCCTAGGCAGTAAGTACTAAGGTTTATAACTTCCCTTCAAGCAGGCATAGCTAATAAAAAAAAAGGAACTGATAAGCTTAAAAAAAAAGGGAATAGGTAATAAAGTATTAATTTTTAAAAGTGGTGTAATTAAAGAGGGTGGGGGGCCAGCGCATTGACGATTTGTAAGTTGAATGGGTGCCCTCTCCCCTTAAAAAGGGATATTTGCGCGATGGCCCCCTCTTCCTTGTCGCGCCTCTAATTTTGACCCATTTTAGTTGTTTTTTCTTTTTTAATTTTACCCCATTATTTTCATTTTGTTTTTAATTTGATCCGCGTCCAAATCAACAGAAACGTAGCGCATTAGGGCTGGGTTATTCACCCATTTAGTCCCTATGAGTTTGCGCGCATAACGCTGTGGTCCTTGTATGTGCCTTTTTGATTTATTGCAATTACAGCCCCTTGATTTTTATTCCAATTTCAATATAGTCCTTAATTTGCCAAATGAGTTCATTCATTTATTTTTTAAAGAATTGTATTATTATTATTATTATTATTATTATTATTATTATTATTATTATTTCAAGTTTTATATACCTCTTTTATTAAACTCTTTTACAAATATTATTTATTTTAAGACTTTTTATATACACTATTTATTTTAAAACCTTCCATACATCATTTATTTAAATTGATTTAGTATTTATTTTAAGTTTTCTTCACATTATGTTTTATATACTTTATACAGATATATAAATATATATATATATATATATACGTCATCTTGTTTGGAGTTTTTTTTATCATCTTTTAAAAATTGTTTTGCACATTAATAATTTTTTTTACACTGTCAATTTTGAACTAATTCATTGTCATTTCAAAATGTATGCTTGCACATTTTATCTATTTCAGCTTGCTTTGTACTTGTAGCAAATTGTTATGTATGCTGTTTAATTTATTTGTGTTCGATCATTAATATTTTAGCAGTATATGTGACGTGAACATTATTACTGTAGGTATTATGGTCCATTTATTTGCATTTTCATATCATTATTGTTTGTTCGTATAGTGTTTTTTTTCATGTATTATCATCCACGATCGTTACTATTTCCATATTATGCCACTACATTGTGCGTAAAATCTCATTCGCGTTAAAATAATGTTTCTTTAAAATATAATCTGAATTTTTCATATGATTTTCATTCAAAGACAAAAATTTTTTCAAAAGGAAGGTAATATTTGTGCGTTTGGAAATTTGAAGAGATCGTGCCCAATCGTGCTGGGTGTGGTTTTTTTTGTTGGACCAAATAAACAAATATCCTTTCAAATTTTGTCCATATTTTCAAGATAAGGTAGTATTTGTGCGTTTGGAAATTCGAAGAAATTGTGCCCAATCGTGTTGGGTGTGATTTTTTTTGCTTGACCAAATGAGCGAATACCCTTTCAAAATTTCAAAAAATGTGCTTGGAGAATTTTGGGGATGATCTTGAATTCGAGGGCTCAGATTATCATATCCAATCGTGCTGGATGTGAGACTCTATTCCTTCGAAACAAGGGAACCTCAATATTCAATCAAGTTGTTTAAAAATCATAAAAAAAAAGAACAAAATTTCAAAATCATTTCAAACTTTTTGACATTAGGACATTGATCAATCAATTTGGTACCGATTTTGGGCGTTACGAGGGTGCTAATCCTTCCTCGCACGTAATCGACTCCTGAACCCATTTTCTCGAACATTCGTAGACCAAAAACACTGTTTTAGTAAATTGAAACGTTTTATTAAAACAAAGGTGATCCGATCACACCCAACAAAAGGTCGGTGGCGACTCCTATTTTATTTTCATTTTCAAAACCAAAGTCGATTCTCGTTTTTTTAAAAAAATGGTTACGACAACTTTCTTCTCCAATCTTTAACATTAATCGTTAGATCAATTAGGATCTAAGGTATATTTTATTTGTTAATGGGTACTGATGCATCGTACTGATACTCAAATCGTCACTTGGAGCTCACTAGTCTGATTTAAAAAAAACACTTAACAATCCAATGACTTAAATGAAAACTTCCGAATAGTTTAGTGACTTAATGAAAACTTTAGAATAGTTTAGTGACCATTTTGTAACATTTTGAAGTGAGTGACCAAAATATAAAGTTACTAATAGTTTAGTAACCTTGACTATAGTTTACCCTACAAAGATCTAATGGCCGTCAAATTTTTTTTTTTAAAGGCGGCCATCATTTTTGGCACCTTGTAATCAAGTAATATTCAGCAATAATATGATATTAAAATCGAAAAAAAGGACAGTTGATCATATGAAAACAAAAAGCAAAGCGGGAAAATTTGGGTAAGAAAAAGGGGTTCTTGTTTGATGATTGATGGAGAAGGGAGTTCAAAGATGGATAGTAGACATATCAAAGTGGAACCCATCTTCCAATGATTTCTCTTTTGCTCTTTCTCTTCTTCCTCAAACCCATCACTCCTCCATCACCAGGTTTTTGCCTCTGCTTCAACTTTTTTTTTAATTATGTTTAGTTTTTTGGAAAAAAAACAATACCCAATTCGTTTGTTTGATCAGCTAGGCCACTTTGAAGTTATTATCATGTCGTGTTGATGTATATTCACACAATTGTTCATTGTGTTTATTCAGATACACCACAAAAACATGAACTTGAATCTGGGTTTAGTTCATTTGGTTCATATGAACCTTTTAAGAGATGACATTGTGTTGGATTGTGAAATACTTGTAAGGCAATATTATCGAAGTAAATACATAAAAAAGAAACACTTGCCTTCTATGTTGCTCTGATTCGAGTGTTTGTAAAATAGAGTATGTGCTGACATCGGTATATTCAATTGTTTCTATATTTTTCTATATATTTGGAGGATCTTGGAGTATCATATTCATATCCCATACTCATATTATGTGTCGGACATGAGTACTTCGAGTAAAATGAAGAGTTTGAGTAATGTATCTTGCCTTAGTGAAGTGAGGCACAAATTTTTGTGAGTGTTATATATGAGCCTTGGCACCTAGACTTGCTTAGGTGAATGCCTTGACAATGCTTGCTTTGAATGGAATACGATTAGAAGTGCTCCGGTTCTTGGAAAATTAAGATTTTTAGTACTAAATCTATGATTAAATTCAAGTTTTGTTTCAATTCAAATGCGTCAGCGGTGACCGAGTGTTTGCTGATAATAACTTAATTATGTTGCTTTGGCTTAGTCTATATGATTAAGTTATAATATATTTCCAAATGTAGTACAGTGCTTGGACAATGGATATCTACAAGCAAAATCTGTAAAAACTAATGAATTTTCACCTTTGTAGATTTGTGAAAATGGAGGATAGAAAAAGGGCTCTAGTTAGCTTGCTGCTCCAATATACTCTTGTACATGAGGTGCTGGGAATCCCATATCCAGATATTGTTATAAACCGCACATTGGAAGGCAAACCCTTTTTGGTATGATAGCAGCCAGTCAATTTATTTGCTAACTTTGATCGATTGCCAGTTTTCTTTCGTTGATTACATTGTTAAATGAAGATTTTACTAGAACCTAGATGACAAGTTTTCTGCATTTTTTTTTTGTTTAGAATATAAGAGAAAATTTGATCGAATCCATTTGAGTTTTTTCGGGTGTATTTACATAGGTGGACCAAGTCCGTCAACATTTTCATATAAATTATATCACTCAGTCTTCGAATTTCTTGATGATGATAATATTTTGGTTTCTATTAACTTGTTCTGTTGTAAAATCTGACTTGTCATTCACATTGTTACTTGCAATGGACACATCGATAAAGGATTGTCATAGATTGTTGAAATGGTAGATTTCTGATTTTTTTTTTATATCGATAATCAGGTAAATCATTTTGATGCGTCCATTGCATGATGTAAATATTATGTTGATAATATCTCTTGATCATTTCTTGGCTATAACGTAATTCCATATCTATAAATGCATAACATTCCATGAACATTCTGTCTCTCCAGGAATGTGGTAGATTTTGCTATGACTTCCCCAATTTTAATTTCAATGTTTCTCATCATGGTGATTATGTGGCAATAGCATCTGAACCTCTATGCCTTGTCGGGTTGGACATTGTTAATTTTTTGATTCCCGAGAAAGAGACTGTTCCAGAATACATTCAAAACTTCTCATCGTACTTTTCAAGTTCAGAATGGGATCGAATTATAAGTGTTGGAAACAATGAGGAGGTTTTGGCTGAGTTTTACAGGTATGTTTGTACAAAATATATTAAAATTACTAGAAAAAGTTCGAAGAGTAGCCCACGGTCGTTAGGAGCTTGGTTTATATTCAGGTTCATTTATTTAAGGTGAAAACAGATAGAGAAAAAGATGTATTTTATGAACTATTCAACTTCGACACATTGGATTATCTATCATAATGAAACTACCTAAACTCAGGATTAATACTAGTCGAGTTGTCGCTGCAGTAATTAATAGGACATTGATTTGATTTCTCTGCACGATTAAATATAGGGTATTTCTCATACTTCAGTTTGGTGTTTTTAATGGATATTGATCTGTATAATTTAAGCTGATCATTATCAAGGGAATCATTTTGCACCATTATGCTTCAAACTGTCTTTTAACTTGTGTAGTCATACAACCATAGTTAAAAGCTGTTTAACTTGCATAACTCTTCTAGTTTAGAGTCGCTGGTAAATTGTTTAGACGTATTTTGTAGATACTGGTGTTTGAAAGAAGCATATGTCAAAGCTATAGGGAGTGGATTAGCATATGGATTGCATAAAGTGGAGTTTCATCACACTAACTGGACGAGCATATCTGTTAAAGTTGATGGAGTTACAAATCAGCAATGGAGATTTTGGCTTTTCGATTTGGATAAAGGACACTCGGTGAGTCCTACATTTAATTTCCTCTGTTATTTTTCCTCTCTTTTTGTCTTTTTTAATGTTTCATGGAATTGCATCATGTAGATTTTAAAAACGAGCATTGCAGAGTTTTGTTTGAGATATGCCCATTTAACATGATATGCTGTAATACATAAAATCCCTCAAGGGAGCTATGTTTCTTTAGTCTTAAAGATGAGATCGTAATAACCAACCTGTTGCATAAGAAAAGTTTGTATTTGGTAGCAACCTCCCATTGGAATTGTGCTTGTGTTACTCTAACTCGGGTGTAAATGTTGGATACAAATATGTGTTGGACACAGGTGTGTGTTGTTTCTTTTTCTTTTTATTCTTTCAAGATTTTCGTATATTTGGAGGATCCTCGAAGGATAATATCTCCATACCGATGTAGGGATATGTTAATAACTTCTTCAATACAAGTTTTAAGTTTTCAATAAGCTAGCCTATCGAGCATAGTTTTCTTTTTTTCTTTAGTCCATGATAAGTTACTCCAGTTTATCACTGTAAATAGAAGCTTTTGTTGAATTTCAGGTATCAATTGCAAGAGGGCACCCGAGATTGGCCATTGAGAGTTATAAGAGATCATTAAAACGAACAAAGTTCAATGAAGAAGAGTACAATGTGGGTCTTCATCTTCCCAATCCAAGGTTTGTCTTGAGAACTGTAGAAGAGCTCATTTCAGTTATACACAAAGCAAAGCGTTCTTGTTAATGGGAAACAGTAGAACAGGATGCAATGAAACATCCCCTAGTTGGACATTGAATTTTGTTGGAACTCGAGTCTGTGATTTCTAGAACCTGACTTCGAATCTTTAGAGTCAAAGGGTGGAATGTATGTTACTTAAACTCAGGCGTGAATATCAGATATGGATATATATGTGTTAATTTCAAAACCGAATACATTGAACCAAATTAATCAAATTCGATATGTTGGATTGATTGTTTGGTTCAAATTGATTATTACTCGCCTCTAAATGAAAATCAACACAAAATTTTCTTTTGCCAATGCACCTGACTCTGTTGATATTTTAGAATTGGATTGGTATCATTATCTTTGTATAAATTTTACATTTTCATCATATAATTCATAGGAAGTTATTAAGAAATTTCATTGTTGAAATATTCTAGCTTTTCCTTTATTTTTGTGTGGTACTTGCCTTTTCTCATTTAATTCAAATATTTTATTTTCCTTATTTTGCATTAATTATTGACTAATTCTACCTACCATACAACTATGCTGACTATTCTATTCTATTATATTTTAAACATCAATATCAATGACACATAAAATTCTTTTAAATCTCTAAATCTCTTTTAATTTTAACAACTTTTCGACCTCAGATAATACATTTCATATGTATTATGAATTGACTACCACTTTTCCGTATTTATATAGATAATATATATAAATTGACTACTACTTATAAACTTATGGAGACTTTGACATTGATTTTTTTTATGTCATGATCGTGCTTATATATATATATTTTTCATATTTAATATTTTATTAATGTAAATTCTGATGCATTCATGTTGCTTTTTAGTATGCTAATGCTTTATATCGTATTACTGGGTTAGTTCTTTGTTTGTCATGCATTAGATCTTTGTTTTATCTGCTTGGAATTCTTGATGAGTGCCTGTCATTGCAGGCTTATAAATCTATACTTTCCTTTTGTTTGTATATATATATATATATATACACACATATGTTTGTGTATCAACTGGTTAGCCCTATGTAAGGTGTTGAATTGTCCATTAATGGAAAGAAACAAGAACTGTTTCTGATATTTCAAAGAGATTCATTCACTTTCAATGAAGAAGCTGAAGCATCTTGATGTTCGAACAGAAGACGAGCTTCCGGGATCAGTATCACCTTCTTCTGATGGAACTGATTCCATTGGATCACATATTAAAAAGATGGGTCCTATCTGTAAATCCAGGAAGACATTCGTTCATGTTTCTCCATGGCCGTCAATGGCGGAAGATGATAATTTTGATGAACAAATACTTAGTAATGGAAGCTTTATCTCATCTGCTGATGATGAAACTATGTGGCTGTCTTCAGGTTGTTTTTCACCTTCATCTTTTTTTAAAGAACGTAACGGAAGTGATGAATGGTTAGTTTCATGGCTGTCAACAATGGCATCTGCAAGCACTGATCTCGATTCTTCATCTCAGGTATGAATAACCTGTTGCATATAATATATATTATAAAGTATTTACATAGAAATTAAGCTTGAAAAATTTCATGTTCCCTCTATTTTTTTGAAATTGATGGAAAAGTTAGATTTTTCCACCAGTCCTGCATTAAGTTTTAAGCATTTTTAGGTTCAGTTTTTTTCATCTAGGAGTAAGCTTCTCACTATTTTTTTCAAGCTTTTGAGGAGTTTCTTTCGTTGAAAAAGAGAAAGGAAAGGGAAGGAAGATGCGGTTTGGAAGTCGAACGTAGATGTTGGTTTCCGGCCCTTTATTTTCCATCTGACTGGCTCTAACTATTCGATAACCTTTCTTTACCGAAAGGTTGTTACCTCTTGGAGGGCATCTGAGCACTGATTGATGCTCTATACACAATGTTGTAAGAACCGGAATGGTGGTCGAACTGGCCAGACTATCGGTTTTAAGTTCAACTAGTTCAACCATTACAAAATAAAAATTTTAGAAAATTTTAAAAAATTCATAAATTGAAATATTTAAACCAGCTTAAAATCTTATTCAAACGGTTTTCTAACCTGTTTTTTTTTACCTGGTTTGATTGGTTTTTTATTGTTTCTGCTGGTTTTTTCTGGTTCAATCCTTCACTAGTTTTATGGTACCGGTTGAACCAGTTAGACTATCGATTCCTGGTTCAACCAATACAATCCAGTTCTAACAACCATATCTATATATAAGCTCATCAATTCGAATAATAATTTCTTGTTTTCTTTCACTCTAGTTTGATCTTGACTTTGTCAAGTTCGGTTATTTTAATGAATAGATCAATGTTGTTTAAACTGGACTAGCTGGGATACCGGTCCAGAGAAAACCATTAGGCCGGTTGACCCGGGAATTAGTAAGGACAAGTTAAACCAGGCGGTCGAACAAAATTGATGGACTAAGATTTTTCCAACAATCCTACATTTAAGTTTTAGGAATTTTTAGGTTCATTTATCTAGGAGTGAGTTTTTTCAACCTTGTTTGATCGGTTTTTTATTGGTTCTGGTTTTTTCTGGTTCAATCCTTCACTTGTTTTATGGTACTGATTGAATCAATTGGACCATCGATTCCTAGTTCAACCAATATTAGTCCAATTCTGACAACCATGTCTATATATAAGCTCATCAATTCAAACAATAATTTCTTACTTTTCTTTCACTATACTTGGTTATCTAGCTTTCACACTGATTCAATAACAATTCAAAGTGCATTATACCGATTATTCTGTTCGATTAAAAGCATTGTATCATGGAAATAGAAGCTTCTTGAAATCACCTTGCTTAACTTCTTTTGTTTTTCTGGATCCTACAATACCAGAATCTAATCTGTTCTTGAAACAGGCTTCTGAAGCAGAAAACATCGAAGATCTCAATGGTGACGAGCCGATTTTCTGGCCATTCGAGAGGAAAATCGATTGGAAATCCGGGGAAACTTGGAAACACTTCACCATGTCTCCTCGAAAAGACATTATAAAGGTTACAGCTCTTGAGGAAACCGTCAACACGAATAAAAATATCCAGAAACCAAAACAAGGAAGCAAAGATTGTCACAACGGTGGCCGCAAAATCAGAAAGGGGAACATGATGCCTTCAAGATTGAGAGAATCGACAAAAGTTTCGGCGAAAATAGTGCCATTAAACATTGAAAACCAAATTCTGGCATTAAAAGTTGAAGAAGATGACACCATGGGATCAATTTCAACTTGTAGAAACTTGTGGGAAGATGATTTTACATCAAATGGGGATGTTCCAATTGAGAAAGTTGTAGGGCTTGGTGAGTTTGATGGGCATGAAGGGATTGATTCAGATTTCAATGAAGGTGTTTTTTTGCTTGATGAAGCTCTATGATTATTTGTCTAAATATTGAATTAGGTTCATTATTTGTTAAGTTTGATCTTGAGTTTGTCAAATTCAGGTATTTTAATGTACAAATCAATGTTTTTTGAACCAGATTAGTTGGGTATTGGTCAGGAAAAAGTCATTAAATTGGTTGATTCGAGAGCTGATTAATCGAGCAGAACACTGGTTGAACTAGGCGGTTGAATCAAATTTTTTTAAATTTTTAATAATTTATTTAATAAAACCAGACATATTAATTGGAACAACAAATTAGTGATTTGATCGATTTAACCACCGATCAAGTTTTAAAAATTTTCGTACAAATTAAAATGATTTTTTGTTGATTGAATTATTGATATTTTGATAAAGAATTTACCTTGAAATCTTTGGTTAATAGTTTTGGATTCTACTTTTAGACAATTTAATAAAAAAAAGTAGGTCTAATTTAAAAATTAAAGTTAATGTTTTTAAAATTGGACTGGACTGCATAATTGGATTGAAAATTGAAAGATACACCGATCTGGTATAAGATAAAAATTAATTAATTTTAAATCAATATAAACTGATTGAATTAGATTAAAAATCGATTAAATCGAATGAACTAAGAATTATAGTCTAATCGGTTCAAACTACAGTCCAATTTCAAAAATATTAAATTAAAGTCGAATTAATGAGTTTATTGGGACTTTTATTTCATTTTATAAAAATTAATTTTAAAATTAAGCAAGTAAAAGGAGAAAATTGATGAAATTTAAAGTAGAGTACAAACAAAACCGCCCTTGTATTTAGTCATTATTTACTAAAATGTCGCGACTAATTTTGGCATTTTCATTAGTGACAAAATTTGCAGTTAAATCTATTTCAAAAAACAATAATTGTGGTTAGGAAAAGAAAAACAGTCCTTCCAATCAAATATTTTCATACCTCAGATTATAAAAAATGCTTCAAGTTATTTTGTACCAATTTAAAGAAAAACAAATAAAAATATCTATAAAAAATTGAACTTTAAATGTATAAAAAAAATCATGTTTATTTATTATTCTCATCTAAAACATAATTTTTAAATCTTGAAATTATTTTTATTTCAGAAAATCAATAACATGACAGAATATAAATATATATATATATATATATTTATTGGAAGCTATTAAATGGTGGGTTGAGACTTATGTTAATGGCAGTTCTTTTTGGAATAATGCTAATGGCATATTCAATAATGAAAATAATAATAATAACATTAGGGGTAAAACAGGAATTTACTATTTCAGTGAAACAAAGTCAGAAATGGAAGCTTCTTTTCCTCCTGCATCTCCTCTCTGTCTAAATGAGTCATCTGTTTTTTTTTTTTTTTCTAAATTAAAATTTAATTTTTGACTTTCCAATGTGATAAATCTCTGTTCTCACAAATGATAAAGCTTTGATCTTTACTTCTAAATCCTCAAAACAATTAGATATTTTTATTGACAAAATTATTTGCTGATCATTTCTCTTTTCTGGGTAAGTTTCTTTTCAATTTTTGGCTTCTGGGTTTTTGTTTTCTTATTTAATTTTGATATGGATTGGTTTTAATTTCCCCAAATTTACTTCTTTTAGAAGGTTTTTGGTTAATCTGACTTTTGGGTCTTTTCAGGTTCAATGCTATGAACTTTCCCTTTTCTAGTCTGCTTTAGTTAAGTTGATCTTGTTTTTTGTTTGAGTTGATTTTGATTCTGTTGATTAGAATTAAGACTTGGATTCATCTTGAATTTACTTAATTGTTCATAATTTAGCATTTTCTTAATTATATATATGAAATTTCTTTATATATTAAATATTTGGGTTTGTTTTGTAGCTGAAGAATTGCTTCTAACATTAATCTATTAGTTCATTTATAAATAAAAACCCAAACTTGAAGGTTTTGTTTTAATTGAAGAACAAATTTGATGTTATCTGTGTTTAATTCTGTAATGTATTAGCTTTCATGTTCATATACTTGGATTTTCTTTGATGCCATGTATTGTGGTTTGTAATGTATTAGCTGAATCAAGCCCAGTTTCAGTCTCGTTTAATTTTGTTATTTACTGGTTTGATCAAGTGTAACTACAATCTCCTCATGATGAATTATGCATGTATATATATATATGTCTTTTCCCCCTTATTAGTTTTGATATCGTGTTTGTGATCCACCTTCGAAATGGTTGTTATCAATGGAAATGTTGATATTTTCAGATTCTTCTTTCTTAATAACTATTCCCTACCATCAACCGAGATGCGTGCACCGTCACTTCTTGCACAATGCTTGCCGGGTTTAGTGCCTCAAGACCGAGGAAGCCAAAGCATGTCTACTACATCAGAGAGAGATGTCCATCTCTCATCCCCGGCCGTGGAGATTCTCCCCTCAAAGGTGCTTTTCATCTCCCTAGCAAGATAAATTTGTGGAATTTAAATGTGTTACTAATGCATAGATGGTTGACTACCATCCGCATAGATGTTTTCTTTTATACGAGTGACTCGATGGTGATTAAATTTACTTTCAAAATTAAAGACATTTGAATATTGTGCAGACAGCTCATCCTTATAAGTATGCTGGGGATAATGTAGACCTGCAAGGACTCAATGTGTTCAAGGTGAGTTGACTCATTGTTTTATCCGTGTATCTTCCTTATCTTTTCTCGCTCAGATATTGTGTTCATATGTATAGTGGTGGCGGTCGTCTAAAAAACAAGCTTACTGATGTGTTTCCGACCTTCTACAGGGAAGAATTAGTGTTGTTGATATTATTGGTTTCACCGGTTCCGAAATTATATCGTCAAAACCTGAGGGTAAGCTATATGCACTACATTTTATCGAACCATACATTTTATTTAATATTTTATTGTTACAAAGTATGATAACAGTTCAAGTGTTTACTTGCCAAATTGATCAGTTGTATAAAATAATTTTGTTTTTCAGGGTTTCTGAAATCTTGGGACAGCTCTATCGATCTTGTTAACATCCTTAAACATGAGATTCGTGATGGACAATTGAGCTTTAGAGGGAAAAGGGTGCTTGAGGTAATTTAATCATAGAAAAATCCGAATACGTTAGCAATCACTGCATGTAGCGTTTGTTTTTATTTCTCTTGAATTCCTTTTAACTATTAAACACAATATATCGCCGCTTTCATTTTCTTTATAGGAAAATATGTTTTAAGTTGCCGTGCTCTTGTGCTTCTCCTAAGGTTCTTGTTTCGTTTATAGAATAAAATCTTAAGGAATTAATCTGTTGGTTTTGTAGCTTTTGATGTAGAATGTGAGCTAATCATCTTATTCAATAACTTTTACAGTTGGGTTGTGGCTATGGACTTCCCGGGATTTTTGCATGTTTGAAGGTATACTTCTTCATTGATCTTAGATTGTTCCACCTATGTACCGTGTCTCTTTCTTTTTACTAATTCTATAAGATCTCAATTCTATCAACTATTAATAGATTGTGAATTGTATACGTATGTATATAATGTATGTTACTCGGGTTCGGGTATATCCAAGATTTCCATCCATTCGGAGGGTCTTTGGAGGATTATATCCTCATAGCCATGTCTATATATATCTTGGGCAAGAATACTTCAAGAAAAATGAAAAGTCGTAAAGGGCTGGTGGGTGGCTTGGGGAGGGAGTCCGATATATGAGAGCAACCGGCTTGTACCATACTCTGCAAAATAGTCGAGCAATTTTATTTTTATCAAGGATCTACTTGAACTCCTTTTATTCATTCCTGGTACAGGGTGCTTGTACAATGCACTTCCAAGACCTCAGTGCAGAGACTATTCGTTGTGCTACCATACCCAATGTTCTTGCAAACCTTGAGCAAGCGAGGGACAGGCAAAGCCGACAGCCGGAGAGTCCTTTGACTCCATCTAGACAAACTCTTGCCCCAACAGTGCGCTTCTATGCTGGGGATTGGGAAGAACTCCCCTCTGTATTATCTGTTGTTCGAAATGATGTATCTGAAATGACTCCAGGACTGAGCTTTAGCTTCTCCGAGGAGGATTTCTTGGATGGATGCAGCAGCCAAGATGGTAGCATTTTAGCACAGGAACTTTCATTGAGGAGATCGAGAAGACTTTCGAGAAGTCGTGCATGGGAAAGAGCTAGTGAAACAGATCAAGGAGAAGGCGGTTATGATGTTATTTTGATGACTGAAATTCCATACCCGATGTCATCATTGAAGAAATTATACGCACTGATTAAGAAGGTTAGTTTCTTAATTTCGCAAAAGGAAAGAAGAAAACCTTTGTATTTATCATGTCCTTGTTAGTAAAAGTATCATGGAGGTCTTTATACTAGGAGCCAGATTACATTTTGTCCCCTTTACTCAAAAAATGGGCAAATTAGTTCTTATACGATAGATGAAAGAGCAAACTGGTCATTTCTATTAAAAAATTCATCTATTTCTATTGTTAAAAACTAGTGTGGTTGATGAAATTACTAAATAATTACGTGTAGCTTATGTTAACGTACAAAGACCATTTTTTAATAGTAGAAATGGAAGGATTAATTTGCTCTTCAATCTAGCGTCAAAGACTAAATTTGCCAAATTTTTAGTTGGGGGACAAAATGCAATCCGACTTCTAGTACAATGGCATCCATAGTACTTTTACTGCCCTTGTCTGTTCTATAAACAATGCAACTGAAGCGACATTGGCATCCCGAAAAACACATGATTTGAAGTAAGGGTGTATATGCATGGAGTTGTATATCACACCCGAAGCCTTGATGCCATTGCTTTGATTGCCTTCCCCTCTTTACAATGTCTTTAAACTCCAATTTTGACATAATTTATCATTTTCAACCATGATTACGAACAACCAGTGTCTGAGGCCACCGTACGGAGTTGTATACTTAGCAACGAAGAAGAACTACGTCGGCTTCAACACGGCAGCGAGGCACCTCAGAAGCCTAGTCGATGAAGAAGGCATTTTCGGTGCACATTTGATCAAAGAAGTGAGTGATAGAGATATCTGGAAGTTTTTTCTTAAGTGAGTGACAAAGTTTCAGTACCATGGAAAGAACAAAAATGGCTGCTGAAGTTATTGCAAACATTGTGTTTTAGCTTTTCTATGGTAATTGGTATTAGCAAAATACAAATATAAGAAAATTGTTTCAATTCTTTTTAGTAGCAATAATGAGGTTGGGACATTTGAGAAGAATTAGTGCAGGCTAATTTTGCTACGTATTTCCCTTTTTGGATATATTTTGTTTCATTTTAATTGTAAATCAAATTTTAGATTATTTTAAGTCTTGAATTTAATGTTGATTTTCATATATATATATATATATATATATATATATATATATATATCCTATCATACGAAAACTTTATATACGTGTATTTAAAAATAACATAAATAAACAATGAAATGTATATTTGAAATTAATTAATTACAATAACACTCAAAATATGTATTGTATTAAACACATAAATACATCAAATAAACAATGCTAAATTCACTATAATTATATACCATGACTTTGTCATTAATTATGAGTTAATATTGAGTTGACTTGCGACACTTAACTCAATTAACAACATTATTAATACTGAATCTTATCACACACGTATGCGTATAAAAACTGCGGATTTAAAACAAAAATGTGCTTAAAAATAATATACAATTGATGTAAATAATAAACTATGTATATTAAAACAAAATTGTATAAAATATATTGATATAAAACTTTGGTTGAGTTGTAAATTTAAGATTTTAGTAATCTAATTTGTGTGGGTTCAAATGCCATCGTATGCATATTTTAATTGATTTTTCTTAAAAAGAAATGATTAAAATACCCTTAAATAATATAAATTTTTTTATTTCAAAAAGATATTTCCGTAATTCGATTGAAAGTAACATCAACTCAATTAAAAGTTTAATAAATAGTTAGTGTATATGTATATGATTTTGTTGTTGAGTTGCTTAATGGGGTTAACCAAAGGATTGTACTCTCATATTCATATCTACATATCTGAATATTTCATGAAAGTAAAAAAAAAGAGTAAGAATCGAGATAACATGTGTTAAATTAATTACTTTTTGAGACCTGAGCTTATCAACTATTTCCACATTAGAACCTAATTTTTTTTTATCCAAGTTAAACCTTGATTTTGATAATTGTTCTTACATTAAGATTTGAACTTTTCATTTATTCAAATTAGTATCTAATATTTCCTTGAAAACTCTAAAATTCAAGCACTAACATGAGAACAATTGCCAAACTTAGGCCCCATATGAAAACATTTGTCAAGTTCAAGGACTAACTTGGACAAAAGTTCAAGCCTTGATGAGGGAAAATTATCAAGTTCCGGGCTTAACTTTAACAAAAAATGGTTCAAACCACAATGTGAGAATAGTTGTCAAGTTCAAACCCCAAATAATAATTTAACCCATAAAAGAACATAATCCAAGGTTTCACAATATGATCAAATTGATTTTTGAAAGAAGTCTCCCAAGTAAAATAGACCATCAAACTATAAACAATCATTGAACTAAGCAAAGCTAAACACATGCCTCTATGTTTAAAGGAACTTTTCAATGTTGTCTTTTGCTAAATGAAATGGTAAGAAATACAGATCAGTGCAAGAAGACACCAAAAACTATACAACTACAATAGGCATCGCAAACATATGTATGTAATAAGCCGCTAGACGAGTTGTTGCAAACTTTCATTCATTGAAAAAGGAAGTTTACTGGATTTAGATGTTCTAACACCTTCACGGTAGGAACCGCGTAGTTGCCAAAAAACAAAGGGAGAAATTGTAGAAGTAGGTGGTTGTTATGAATTGCCCTGCCCTTGGTTTTCACTTAATCTTCTCCAAACCATCCTCCCGCAGTGCATCACAGTCAACATTGCCACTAAGAAGAGAAGAGGAATCCCGATAACGCAGCCGCCATATGCAAAATTTATCAAAGTCTGGGGGAAAGATGTTAGTAAGAATCATTCACAACTTGCAAAAGTTGGTAAAAATATCATAGAGGCCCCTGTTCTATGAGTCCGATTTCATTTTGCCCCCTCTACTCAAAAGATGGGCAATTTAGTCCTTTCTGTAAAAAATTCATCTATTTGTATTATTAAAAACTGGCGTGCCTGATGGAATAACTAAACAATGACACAACGGCATGCTGATGTACAGAGACCAGTTTTTAACAGTGGAAATGAATGAAATTTTTAATAGAAGGACCAGTTTGCTTTTTGATCTAACGTACAGGGGCTAATTTGCCCAATTTTTTTAGTAGAGGGGGCAAAATATAATCTGACTACTACAGGGGCCTTCTTGGTATTTTTACCGCAAAAGTTCAAAGTACAGTTCAAGTTATATGATAGAAGTGAGCTAATTTTGACAGTACAAGAGGGCAAATTACAAACAATCATAGTAAAACATCTACTGTTAAATCGTTCAACAGGCATTGAATAAGTACAAACTCATGAAGCCACGTCACCTGATTCATTTTTTCCTAAAACTCCACGCATTCAAGTAATACTAATCTGACAAAGGTATTTATAACAAACTGAACCAACAAAAAACGTCCACCGGCCTTAAAATTCAAATCCAAAACTATATATTCCAAAATTTCCTTCACGCATTTCAACAAGAAGATAGATTATAGATATTATCAGTTATTTTAAGCCTTAAATTGCATGGCTTGAATGAACTAGACTTCATGGATGCTGAACAATCGCTGTGCAATGGTTTGCAAATTATTGGACATAGTAAGGTTCCGAAACCGAATATGAAGGTGTGGCATAAACACGTGAACAAAAGTAGAATATTACCATCATTCCAGCAGCAAGATGAACCGAGGGAACAAAGAGTTGGTCCACTTTATTCCCTTCAGCATAGCCATTAAACGCAATAACCATTGAGAAAGTGTGGACCGTTACAAATGCGAGAGCAATGATTGCTGCAATGTTAGATAAAAGCTATTAGACAACATAAATTTAGCTTCAAATCCAATTTTTTACATAGTTCTTAATAGTAGCCAATCCACAAAGAAAATTTAGACCAACTACACGTTCCATGAAATGAACAGTGCCTCTATACTGCAGATATTGGTATGCTTGATGCAATAATGCCAATTGGAAATACATGAATATGCATGTGACAAATTATAAAAAGAAAAGGAATAACTCACCAGAAACAAGGAAAAATGGTATCTGTGAACACCTATCAACGAAATAAGTTGCTGGACCAAATGCTGGAGTTAAGAGGCTAAGACAAAAGAATACCGCATGTGCCACACCGTGACCTAACCCACCAGCTGATGCAGTTCATATATCAAGTTAGCAAGAAATAATGTTACGAAAAGAAAATAAAAAGGGCATAAATACAATCTATTATTTCCAAAAAAGCCAACAAGAACAAGGGAAAAGAGGGATCATGGTATGACTAGAGTTACACTTCTGATCTATATTGCCATTGAACATGCTTTTGTACAACATGATGCTTCTCTAGAATTAGAACTTACTATGAGTTAGATCACAAAAGGTCTGACAGAATAACTAAGAGGATATATTTTGGTAAAAGTTAACCTTTACCCGTCCTACAACTCGGCACAGTCAAATCCTAAGCAAGTGAAAAACAGTAATTTAGACAATGTGAAAGATACACGCGAGCCTCTTCCGATCTTACCAAGAGCAATTTGCATCTTATCAGTTAGATACAAGCGTGGCTTCGAGACCCTATCAGCAAAAGCATCCAATATGTCTTCTAACCTCCTGAGAAATATCAAAATGCAAGTATATATCGAACCGTGCAAAACATAATGTCATATCCAAGCAGTCAAGTACACAGACACTATACAACTAATCAAAGACCCCTTTTATACATTTGGCTCATTGGAAGGTGCATATAACCCTACTCATGAACAACAGTTCAAAGCATTTTACAAGTTGGGCTTTGCATTTCAATATTCTTTTTCCTCTTCTAAATATTACCATGAAAGAAATTAAGAACACAGAAAGGGGAGTGGTAATAGCAATTGGCTTACTTATAAACTTTCCAGAAAAGAAGGCGAAGACCTTCTTGAAAAGCAATTGATGTGAATATAAGTATTGCAAAAGGCCACCATGTTGTTGAATTCAAAGGAAGGAAAGCTCTCCAAATTCCAGATAATATTATCAAACTTATAAGCCAAACCAATGTACTGCATTATCAATAAACCAAAAATTTTAAGTTTCAGTTTTGAAGTGACTAACAAATTGAGAATTGAAAAATAGATGAAACCCAGAGTTGGGTTCTGTTTGGTAAGTGAGAAAACGAGGGAAACCTGGAGAGGAGAGTGAGGATCAAGAAGGGCTTTTTGGAGATAACGGCGATGAAAAGGGAGAGAGACGGTCCTAACGCTACCAAAGCGTACCCGATCCCAGCCGTTACCGTCATTGATTTTCTCTGATTCTTCTAGTTTTCTATGTTTTGATGATTTTACTTGACATGGAATTGGGGATTTGGGAAGGTTTTAAGATTTCAAGCTTTGTTCAATGGAAAAAAAAATCAGAAATGTGGTCATTTTGCCTCTTTTTTTCCGGAAAATTTCCTTAGGGGTAACAAAAGTTTTTGAATATTTCAATATAGTCCTTCCAATTTCCTTTACTACAAAATTTGATCGTAGTTATAAAAGAATTTGCTAAACTAGTCACTAAGCTATTACTAAGTTCACCTTTTGATGATTTAACTTCAAAAAGTTAGAAAGTTTTTATTAAAGTTATTGGGTTGTTAATTATTTTTTTCTTTTTTTAAAGTCTTATTAGCGAGCTCCAAGCAATGATTTGACAATCGGTACGATAGATCAATACCCATCGATAAGTAAAAAAGTATATCTTAGAACCAAGTTGATTTGATGGTTAATGGTGGAAATCGGAGAAGAAAATTGTTTGGATTTTGATTCGTGGATTCATGAAATTTAAAGTTATTTAATGAATAAAAACTAGAGAGAAAATTAGAGTTTTCTATTGGTGTAGACAGTGTGGATAGAGAATATCATGCAACAACAATTTTAACAGTCCAACAACTTGAATAAAAACTTTTGAATGGTTCAGTAGCCATTTTAGATCTTTTTGAAATTGAGTGATCAAAATTTAAATTTACCAATAATTTAGTGATATTGAAAGTAGTTTACCCAAAAAAAAAAATTGTGAAAATAAATTGAAGACTAAACCCTTCGGACACTAAAATAAGATATAGCCCAATAATAATATTTTAATAGGAAACACAACTCCCACAAAGAGGGTATGGGAAGGGATGGCATCAACACCACGGTAGACCTTCTGGGACTAGAGTTTGCCACCTCTCGCTTTTAAACCAAGTCTATTGAGCCTCGTCCTGCATCGAGTCAATTTTATGTATTATTTGCTCTCTAAATCAACTCATATAATTATCCAACCAAATAAATATATTTCTTATGTCCAAAAATATCATTTTTTTCATTTAATTAATTAAATAATTAATTAAATCAATTAAATTAGTTTCTCAATTCAATTTTAATTCTGTTAAAATTATAATAGTTTTACCATACTATAGAATCTAGTAACAAATTAATTTAATTAACTATGATTATTTAAAAAATTTAATTTCCAATTCGACCAATTATTTAATTAAAATTTAATTAAATAATAATTTGAATAAATTAATTTAATTACCAAGTCATCTCCTATTCATAGTAAGAAAACACATTCACTGCAGATAGTAATACATGTGACATATTTATCTAATTTATCATTTCACATTTTCATATCATTGATTAATACAAACCAGTAATATTATACTGAGCTAGCAAAGGAATCGATTGAATATATATAATCTAAGCTTAAATAATTTATAATTAAATTTTGATTCTTCATCTATTAATTATAATATTATTTAGTTATAGAATTATTCCATTAAAATAATATGATTGGACTCTCTTTATTATATAGTATTACGAAAATTATTTTTGAAAGTGTTTGTCCAAAAACCTTGTTATATGCATCTTACTCTCGTAATCCTTGATAAGTATATTTTAGATGCCTTCCTCGAATAGTTGTAAAAAGCATATGCATGCATTCGTACATTCATCAATTAGGGTTATGATGAAACCTAAAGACTAGCATCCTCCCAAAAGCCAAAACTCTTTAACTAACAAAATTCCTAATGATTATCCAATATTTGTTGTTTCTTGGCTCTCATTTTTCTCCATTATGATCAGAAACATATTTTTCGTACTCATATTTGAATATTAGAAATTTAAAGTTGCATGATTATTTGAAAATTAAATCAATTTTTCATTAATATATTGACTATTTTCTTAGTTTATATTTAGGGGCGAAAGCAGAAAAAATTTTTAGGGGGCCGAATAAAATTTTAATTTTTTATAGTCTATATCTTTATAACTTTTAAAAGATTAAATTAAATTTTTATAATTTTAAGGGGCTAAAGTATAATTTTATTTTTATTAATTTAAAAATTTTAAAAAATTTAGAGCATAAATAAAAATTTTATATTTTAGGATGCCGGGTCACTGCCAGCCCCCTAAATTTGCCTCTGTTTACATTTGATTTGGTCAAGCGTGAGTGCAGGTAAAAAAAAATTATGATTTCCGATGCAATTTTTCAACTAAAGTTTGATATTTTCTTTTCTTTTTAAATGGATTAAATCTATTACTTCTTTCTCATATATATACATACGAGTAATTATAAGTATCAAATATTATAAACGACTAGTTCGAATAATCATAATAAAAAATTAAACCATCACATCACAAATAAATTAAGAATTAATATAATTTAATCCAACAAATTAACTAAACTAATTGAACTAAAATCCACCCATAACATCTGTACAAGAGTCTAAAGACTCAGAGACCTGCACATAAATTTACCCCAAGGCCTCCCCTTTGCCAACCGAGTCCAAGTCTCATTAGCCAATTATGGTAAATTTTCAATGTGAAGACTTTCAAATTCCGACAAGTGGCACCTCTCTTTGCTTCAACAGTACATCAGCAAGTAGTAGCTTATTTATATTCTAGGTCCTTACGTTGTCACAAAAAAAGAAAGATTAAATAAATTATTTCATTATTGCATATAAAAACAAAAACAAATCATTAAAATGAAAAAAAATAAAAGTTGAGTCACTAAAATAATTCTTTTTAAAAGTTTAGTGATCAAATATAATAAGCTTTTAACAACAATGCCTAAAATGTAAATATTTTAATTTTTAATACCCAAAATAAAAATTTAACAAAGTTTGATCAACAATCGTATAGTTTATCCTATATAATCCCATAATGTACGATAATTAGATGCAATAGAAAGTCACCTTATATTCTCATGCAGAGATAAATTTAAATCTTAACGATGATATTGTTAGGAGAAATAATCACAAACCCCAAACATGAATTGTAAAACGGACATGAAGAATACTAAAATTACTTAATGAATACTAATTCAACTAAAGACATTAATATAGTAAATCCGGATTCAAACATTATCATCTACAACTCTTCCTTTACTCTTATGTTATCGTTCATACCAAAAAGAAATGTTAAGAAGAAATCAAAGCTTAATCCAATTAGTTCTTCCATTAACATATTATGTGAATTTGAAAACCTATGTTCAAACATGCAATTGGTTAAGAAAATATAGAAAAACTAAGAGGAAGAGGGAAAGTTAAAGGTCTTTTATCCAATCTGTTTTGATGGCTTCTTCCTTTCGATTTGTTTGGATTTTATCTTTAAACCTATGAAAAGTCTTTTATAACCCATCAGTTCACTTCTCCATTTGGTGAAGTCTCTACTCATCACATCTCTTGAATCACTCTTCCCTTTGCAATAGTAATATCTCTGGTTCTTGTTTAGTCCCACTGTGCTTTCATTCCCTGCAACAAAATTAACCACATAAATTATTCATAAAAATATGTATTCAACACGTTTTCGTTATGTAATGCATACGATTGTATTTGTTGGTCTTATTTGATGAGTGCATGTTCCATGAAACACGGGATTATGTTCCATATGAAACATGCATGGTCTTATTATATGTGACCTATACTCATAGCTTTTGATTCTGAAAAACCTAGTTTCAGACATGCAAACTGATGAATAAAACAAAGAGGAAAAAAAACCAGAGAAAGGTGGAAAAGATGTCGGACGATAAAGCTCTCGCGGCTCGAAATCATAGATATTTCTTTGGATGATGAAATCGAAAGCCGCCATGGCTGTGTTTCCCGACACTTTCTGGCCCAAGAATTCGATGATTTCTTCGTCTGTGGGAGAAAATCTGAAGCCTGTAAGAACCATCTTTTTATCTTTTGAAACTTCTTTATTTTTACCAAAAGGACAAATGTATCAAGCATTGCATATTTCTAATTTATTCAATTCAGTCTCATCCAATTCTCGTCAATTCAGCTAATGGGGGCCATTAATACTTACCTCTAATTTCATGTAATGCAAAATGATATAAACATGCAACAATTAAAAGGTTCCTGAATCATAGCACTGCAAATTGGAAATTCTAAACTATTTGTCTCTCTCTCAAGGAATTCGGGTCGACATTTGCTAAGGGTTAAAATAAACATACAACATTACCGGGTCAACTCGCACTCAATTATCAATTTATACAATTTTTATAATTTATTCAATTTAGTTCCTAAAATTAGGACTAACATAAATTTCAAATTAAAACTCCAATTTGTACTCTGATTTCACCATTTTCCATTAGGGACCTTCTATTTCTTATTTTTACAGTAAATTTTACAGTTTATTAAGTTTAGCCCCTAGTGTACGAAACTATCAATTAACTTCACAATTTAGCCCTTTTCACCTTTAAGGTTAAAATCTATCAATTTAACACCTAAAACTTCAAGAAATCAACAATGAAAACTTCCTAAAAATTTAACAGTTTTACAAATTGGTACATAGGCTAATTAAATCAAATTCCCGTAAACTTAAAAACATAAAAATTACTAGAAGCTTTAAAATTTAAAACCCTAAGGCCGAATTTTCTTCTCCTTGCAATTTCGGTTTGGATGGATGAAGAGAAGAAATATTCTCTTTCCATCCACTTTATTTAGTTTTTATAGTTAGATTAGTTTTATTATTAATGTTTAATCATAGTTCAAGCTTTAATTAACTTTTATTAATTATTTAATCCACCAACATCTAGCCGTCCATTATTAGTATGAAAAAAATGATCTATTTGCTGTTTTAGGCCTTAGATTAATCTCAAGTTTAAGTCCTCAATTCATTTTCCAATTAAAAATCTATAGCGATTAAACTTTATGATTTGGTCTCTAAACCTTAATTAATTACTAAATTTAAAAAAAATCATGGACTCAATTTACGAAAAAGAGGTCCCAAAACTATATTTTCCGGCACTACTGACTTTCAAGTTATTACAGATCTTCACTTATAAAATAAAGACTAAATTTATATTGGTTTAATTGGATTCAATTGATTCACCAAAAATCCATTTTCTTGAATTAATAAAAAAAATTGCTATGGATAAGCCTTTAATTAATTTGTTATTCACTAAGTCATACTTCTCAAATTGTCTAATTAATTAGTTGGACTTTTCTGCTTAATTTCCATTGTTGCTGTCTTTGGTTCCATTGGGGTATAAAAAGAACATATTTTGACTTAAAAGAATTACTAATAATGCTCTTTAATTTATCTTTTTTACCATAAAAAGTTAAATTGATTAGGGTTAAATTAAAAAAATATTATTTTAAAATTTTAATAATTAAAGGTAATATATGACTAGTTGATTTGTGCCTTTTCATCATAGACACTTCCAAAATGTTGCATGTGTGAGCTTAAATATATATACATTGAGATGTACTTCCACTATATGGCATGCACATGATCAAACTAGGAATCACTTTAATTTAGTGGCAATTAGTTTATATATTATCTTATATTAAACTAGCAATCACTTTCATTTAGTTGCAATTAGTCTTTATATTATATTATTACTCTCAAACTTGGATATACTTTATATATATTATTTATAAAACTTTAAGAGCAGTATTACTATAGATATCAATTCAATAAAAATAAACACAAAAAAAAATCACTTAAAAAAGTAAGTATCTTTTTAATAGAAATTATATAATAATTTTAAAACATGATTATGTTTTCTATTTGATTACTACTTTGGGTTATAATTATATGGTTAAATTAGTTGAATATGTTGAAAAATAATTAATTGATTAAATAAATTTTTTTAATTTAGAGAAATAGGTCGTTTTTAAAGAGAGTGTGTGAAACTGCATCTAGTTAGACGAGTTTTCTTACTAACATGTAAGGAAAAACGTGTCTAACTGGATGCATTTTTCAATAATTAAAAAAAAAATCTCGCCCAACTGAGCATGCTTTCACACTCTCTCCAAAAACGATCAATTACCTTTTGTTTTTGATTTAATGCTTAACTATTATTAGAATATAATAATAAAAGAGAGTTAATAATTGTTGCAATGGTACTTACGCTTCAAAAAGATTTGGAAATCACATTTGATGGTTCTTAGGATGACTAGTCAAAGTTTTAGTATTGGTTTTTTATGCTGATATTAAATTCTTATTATACAATCACATTTAAATTATTATATATTTTAAAAATTGACACATCATATTCATAATGATGCATCATGACACATTTTATTTGTATGATTTTTTTGTCATGTCATATCATATTTCAATTATTTTATCCTGTCGTATAATTATTGTTAATATAAAGTATAATAAAGTAGGAAGGAGATTGTGATGGCCTAAAAGAAGTCTGTCCGCCTTATGTTGAGAGCCAAAGAAAGACAAAAGGAAAAAGATTAAATGATCATGGATTGCTTAAAGTGAGAAAGATCTCTTTCTCCTTCTTTGGGGTATTTATACGAGAGGTCTTTTTATTTTGTTAGTATGACGTGACAAGTTGTTACAAAAGAGGTTACCATTATAGAGTACATGAATGACGTACATATTGGGGCCCATTTTATGATTCCTTCAAGCAGTACAAGATTATTACGTTCATGTGGATTCCAGTGATCTTTAAAAGGAAGTGTTCATACTGAAAAGTAGGTGACCAAATGAAAAGAGGATGTTTTTTTTATCAACGAGCAACTCCACTATAGATAACTAATCTGAAAGACTGAATAATTAAGGACATCTCGACACATGGAACGTAAAGATCTATTCTCATATCTCTAATTAGAATTTCCGAAAGGCGACGTGTCTAACTCAAAATGTAGAATAACAAATATATTTTGCCCCAAAGTTAAGAGTCAACAAGGCTTGTAAGCACAAGACCAAGTCCCCCATACATTGTCTTGGTCTTTGAAAACTGTTTTCTTCTACGTAATTATCAGCACGCCACCATTTTTTTTTTCTTCTCTTTGGATTCCCCTAATTTCAAATTCAAGATCTTTAGAAAAAGTTTACAGTGAATATATTTAATTAAGAAAAAAAGGAATTAGTAGCCTCTTAATTCTTGTTGTTGCTATATACTTTTCTTTATGTTTTTTTTCCAAGAGTTAGGTTAACGTCAGATTCATTATTGGACTGAGCTTAACTGATTTAGGTTTAATATAATATATGTTTTGTACTTTAATTTTATTTTTTTAATTTGGTACATAAAATTTTTTTGTCCAATTTGATATCTAAACTTGATACATTTTCTTAAGTTGGTACTTAATCTTTTTGGGGATTCAATTTGGTACCTAAATTTGATTCTTTTTCCTAATTTGGTACCTATTCTTTTTTTTTATAGTTCTGTTTGGTACTATTGTCAAATGTTTTACAAATTATATCAGAATACTAATTTTTTTTATGAGGTAGCAAAAATAATCAAAGTATGACCAATATGTGACAGATGATAAGATATTTTTTTTTATTTTATATGTTAAATTACTTTTAGTTTTATTTATTTAAGTTATTATTTTATTAATTAAAAGTAATGGATTAAATTGTGCTTTTAATTTTTTTTATTTAATATTAATTCGTTAAGCATAACTCGATACCTTTTTTTAACACAAATTTCCTCTAATACTGACAATATTTTTGTAGTATAACAAAATTTTTTTAACACTATTAGCATTATGTGTAATTTGTAGAACATGTAATAAATTTAGGTACCAAATTGAACCTAAAAAAAGCTTAGGTACCAAATTAGAAAAAAAAAATGTTTAGTTCATGTTCCAAATTGGGCTCAAAAAAGTTTAGCTACTAAATTAGAAAAAAAATGTCAAGTTCAGATACCAAATTTGGTCAAAAAAATTTAAGTACCAAATTTAAAAAAAATGTCAACTTCAAATACCAAATGTTATATTAAGCCATTGATTTAGCTTCAAATTTTTTATTTAAATTTAATTATAAAATTTACGAACATTATTTAAATAAATATACAGAATTCCAAGTCAAAATTTGACTAATCCAACTCAAAATTAAATTTAAAAACTGAAAATTTTAACTTTATAATGCAATTCTTGCCCCTAAAATATTTTTCCTAGCTATATTATATATATTATTCACATTTTTTTTTAATTTTTTATTTCTCAAGATCTCTACCGAAGCGAGCCCAGTAATAATTTTTCGCATTCTGTAAGCTCATTAAGGAGGTAGATGCTGGTCACGAGTTTTAAAGCTCATTGATCTTTCATTTCACCAATTAAATTTAAATTTAATGACAAAATTGAGATGATGCGAATCTTTAAATTGCAAATTAGAATCTCAAAAATGATATTATATTCAAAACTGAATCATCATTTAGTAACAAGTTATTGAAGTTTAAGGTCAAGCATGCATAAATGGAGACAAACTAAACAAAAGTTAGGCAATGAGGCCCTAAATAAGAAGCTGAGTTTAAGAGTAAAATTTGTATCTCAAAGTTACATCAATGGAGATTTGTTCCATGTCTTTTTCTTAGATGTTGGGTTTTTATTCCACATACATCATTGCATGGGACAGCGAATTTATTAAATGCCCCCATATAATCCAAAAATCTAGAATTGATTCTCAAAATCAATTAGTATCTTCAGTAAATCTAAATATTTTGTCCATTGAAGACAAATACGTGTGAAAATTTGAGATTTGGGTTCTTTTTTAAGGTAATGATGTTATGGTCACTGTTTGGACCAGTTGTTATAATGTTGTAAGGTCAAGTTATGTTCCTTTTTTTCTAAAGTTCAAAGATTTTACTCAATTCAAATATGATTCTTGATGATCTCTTCCAAAATTTGGTGATGGAATCTTATTTTTTTGATGATATATGCAAATATACTTTGGTTTACTTTTACTATTTAAATTATCAACTCCTTTGACTTTAGAAAGGGTTCAAAATGTGAGTACAGGACTCAAATTCATTGTATTAATATTTATTGTAAAATCTTTTATTGAAGTTAGGTTAAAAATAGTAAAATTATTTTATGGACTTTTTTATCATATAATTTATTGTCTATTTTTAATTATTTAATGACATTTTAGTAATTATTTTTATGACATTGACACATAATTTTGATTTTTTTATTTTTAACCTTAAACCCCGAACCCTTGGCCCCAAACTCAAACCTCAAACTTGAACCTTGAATTTGAATCATGAACCTAAACCCTAAACTTTGAGTTTGAGGTTTAGGTTCAACCTTGGCTACTGAACTTTTGATCCACGATCATGCTTTTGTATGATTTAGACTTTTTTATCCACTGAGTTAATTATCATGTTTTTGTATGATTTACACTTGTTTTAATGTATTAAATGTGATTGGTTGCATGTTATATATGTTTAGATGCATTATTGATGCATCTTTAGGTACATGTCTTTAAGACATGGTGTATTTGTTTCAAGACATAAAATTTCGAAATTAAAGTTATGAAATTGAGATGAAGTCTCGAAACATGACCTACATTTTGTTAGTTATAACCAAGATTCATAAATTGGCTCCGTGTTTGATCGCCTTGGTCCTCATATTGTTGTATGTGGACTTGTTTGAGTTCATTTATGTTCATTTAACACTTGTATGATTTGTTCATTGTGCATGCTACGCTTGTCTTGTTTTTAGCTTCAGTGATCAATTTTAGTAATTGTTTGAGTTGCTTTGACAATGGATGCAATATCTTGCATCCAACCTACTTCTAAATCGGGTGTAGGGTATTACAGTTTTAAGTCCTACGTTGTTCGAGTGTTGGGTTACCTACCTAAATATGAAGACTTGTTAGACATTCAAGAGGGTTTAGGTAAAAATATTAAGTCAGAAAAATGGAATTGAACAAAAATAATAGACTCGTTTAAAATATAAAATTTATATCATATGAAAATTAAAAATACTATACGATTAAAAAAATATGTAAATGGTTTATATTTAAAAATTTAATAAAAAAATTAAAATTCATATTTCCAACTACCACCATTTTCCTACTACATTGCTGGGGGTTGGTGTCATGGGCAGACACCATTTCTAGCCCTAAGTTGAAACCGGAGGCAGATAAAGAAGAATGTGTCTCCATAAACCTTGATGAATCATTAGACAACCAACTTGTTGGCCGTTCTATTTAATTTTGTGGACAAGGGAACATATAAATAGGAAATTAGGAGCAACTTGGACAAATCGCTTCGATATTGTCAAACTTGGCATATTATTTTCGATTGAGCAACGTGCGTCAATCATTGTCATTAAGATTAATTACAGTGTATCTGATGACTAAGATCAAATGACGTTGGAAATTTATATTCCAAATTGGATAATATTCTTTAACTTCAAACTCGGATTTTTTTACTAATTTTTCTACAAGTCCATCTAATTTGACATTATTCAAATATGATCCAATTTTAATGTCACAAATTTGCTGCTCGTGATAAACAATAGTGAAAAATCTATTACTCATTGTAGTCAAGTTGTATAGTATTACATCCAGGCAAGCATACGATTTACAATTAAAATTCAAATTGAGTATAATGGTTGTCGAAACTATTTTTAAATCGGGTTTGAAAAATGGAATCGACTTTAAAAATAAAAACGGGAGTCGCCACCAATCCTTTTTTACTTAGGTGTGATTGGATCACCTTGTAAAACGTTTTATTTTAAAACATTTGATTTTGGTCCACGAGAAACAAAAAAATGGGTTCGGGAGTCGGCTACGTATGAGGAAGGGTTAGTGCCCTCATAACGCCCAAAAATTGGTACCTAATTGATAGAGTCATGTCCAAATGTTTGAAATTTAAAAGCATTTAAATATATGATTTCCAAAAGACTTCAAACAATTTGATTTAAAATATGAGAGTTCTTCGATCCGAAAGATTATAAACATCACATCTAGCACGATTGGACACGATGTTTTTTTAAGCCCTCGTAAGTAAGATCATCTCATAATTTATAAAACTTTGAATAATTTTGATTTAAAATTTGAGATTTCTTCGATCCGAAGGAATATAAACATCATATCCAGCACGATTGGACATGATATTTTTTAAATCCTCGTAACTAAGAATATCTCATAATTTATAAAACTTGTTAAAAGGATATTTAGTTATTTAGCCAAACAGAAAATCGCAACCCAGCACGATTGGGCACTATTTCCCGAATTTCTAAATATCAAAACATTGCCTTATTTTAAAAACCATTAGATAAAATGTAATAATTAAACAATTAATGAATAATAAGGTAAATAATATACTCAAAACAATTAATGAATATTATAACAATTTAAAAAAAAATAAAAATGATATGGATAAATAAAAGTTAAAAAAAAACGCGTAAATCAACCTAACTCCCGCGATATGAGGATTCAACGGAATTCCTCCACCAAAAGCTAACTCGAACGAAAGCAACTAAAAAAGAAACGAAGATGAGCGAAGAACAAAATAAGAACAAGCCACAGAAAATAAGAACGCAAGAGGGAGAAAAATTTAAGCGAAGGCTCTCAAGAATTCTTATTGCTTTCAAACTCCAATGTGTTTTACAATGAAGGGAGAGGCCTCTATTTATAGTTGAGCCTCCCTAAATCCAACGGTATAGATTAATTACATCAACGACCAAGATTAAAAGGTATCTACAAATTAAATCTTTAAGATTACAAAATCACATCTTCAAAGATTGCATACCATATCTTCTAAGATTGCATACCATATATTCTAGGATTGCATATCATATCTAAGATTTGCATATCATATCTAAGATTGCATATCCTTGAAGATTGTATTTCCATAAACGTCAAGCTTGTAAATGGATCTTCAACCTTTTTAAGTAATGGGCCATTCCGATCGGGCCAATTGATATATTTTGGACTAAAAAAAATTTATTTATTTATTTATTTTTGTTGGGTTTGTTTATTTTTAGCCCGGGCAAAATTGGACTCCTACAGCTGCCCCTCTTTACTCATTTTTGTGTAACGAGAATAGAGCAAAGACAATAGAAGGACCAATTTTGCTTGGTCTTGGCCGAGCCTCGACTTCTTTGATCCTCGTCTTCTTCAAATGGCTTCCAATTCGAACTGCAACTTAAACGGTATTGGAACTTCATCTTGATAGCTTCAACTCCATGAAGGCAGTATCCATTATCTTTTGATCTGCTCCACTGCAAACTCAGGGAGACCAGATCTGATATTTTCAATCTGATCCTTGCAAACTCAGGGATCACCAGACTGATGTCTTCGATCTGCTTCTTGCAACTTCAATAATGCCAGATCTGCTATCTTCAATCTGCTTCCTGCAAAGCTCAAGAATGCCAGATTTGCTGTCTTCAATCTGCTTACTGCAAAGCTCAGGAATGCCAGATCTGCTATCTTCAATTTGCTTCCTACAAAGCTCAGGAATGCCAGATTTGCTCTCTTCAATCTGTTTCCTGCAAAAGCTCAAGAATGCCAGATTTGCTTTCTTCAATCTGCTTCCTGCAAAGTTCAGGACCATTGAGTCCATTTGTCTTCACTTTTATTTTTATTTTTATCTTTATTTTTCTTTTTCTTTTCATGTTTATGTTTATGTTTATTTTTATTTTTTTTTGAACTATATTTTTCATTCTAATAATTGTTCCTAATCGAGTTTCAATCATTTAATCCTCTTCAGTATTTGTGTTTATTTTCTTATCAGTTGCTCAGAATCATGCTCTACATTTAGCTTTGTCTACCATTCTGTTTTTCACTATTTTGTGAATTTCATCCATTATTCAGGGCAGTTTCAATTTTCTCCCTCTCTTATGATATTCTGTTTATACTGTGATTATATTTGTTTATACATTGAGGACAATGTACATCTTAAGTGTGGGGAGGTTATTTATATGATTATTTGAGAATTCCTAAATTATGTCTTGTGTTTAAGTAATTTTCTCATATTAATATTAGAATGAATTCTTATTGATTTATGATTATCATTGATGTGTTTGAGATTAAATTCATAGGTAATTGTATATTGATTATTTAAACTTTAAGACATTAGAGAGTTAAGCATGATAAGTCTATTTTCAGAATTTAAATTTGTTAGGTTGTTTCCTTAAATTTAAATATTAATTTAAAGTTTGAGATTTGCAAGATCGACATCAAAAACCGTAATTTTTGTGAGATTTTGAGCCTTTAGAGCATACACTTTTCTTGCTCACTTTTCTTGCTCACTTTATTATTGGTTATGAGTGTGTCAATATTGATTTGTTATTCTAGAACTTGCTTCGATTATGCATGACGAGACCACACCTTTGATTTGATATACTGAGATGATAAAGGTACTTAGGTTCTGACCCACTTATTCCATAAAAAGTGTACCTTCATAATTAACCCTTAATGAACCCCTTTGAGCCTAAAATACCATTCTTGATTTACCCTTAATATTAACCCATAGCCCATTTTTGTGGAGAATTTTTCCCATTTTATTTGACTCTATTTTTGTCGATAATTGAATTGGTTAGTTGCCTAACTATGTTCTTATATTTCAATTGTTAAATTATCTATGATTTGTTCTTCTTAAAAAAAATTCATCTATCAGTTCTTTGATTTTTGAGCTCGAATAGTTTAATTTCATACTTTGAGGAGAAGCTCAGTTTATTCTCATTAATTTGTCAATTGATGAAATTATTCAGTAGTAGTATTTTTCTAGTAGGTAATTTATCAATTTGATCTCAATCCTAACCTTCTTTTTTAGCCCTTATCCACACCTTTAACCCAATCCCCATTACAACCCTTTAAAGACCTTTTGATTTGTATATCATCTCATTTTATAGTGATAGAGATTTGATTTTCATGCAAGCCTATGGTAATAACTTTTCATGTTTGACTTTTGAGTGCTTAATTTTTGAACCTTAATCGCTTTGAGTGATTTGAGTAAAACTTTAGTGAGGATGTCAAATCTTGTCTATTTTGAATTAAAGGTAATTATTTAGATAAAGGGGAAATACCTATGTTTTCATGCTTTTAAAACAAAATGTGTGACTTGGATTGTTTGAATCTTTAGTGCTCTTTTAGTTGAATTGTCAATGTGTGATTATTTATGAATTATGATGAAACATTATTGATGAGAATTATGAATTGAGAAAGTTTAATTTTAATTGTGAATTGAGGATTTTGCTTGAGAACAAGCAAACGCTTAAGTGTGGGGATATTTGATAAACCATAAAAGTAACATATTTTAATCCCATGCTTAGCATGTTTTTGGATGTTTTATTATATAATTTTGTGAATTTGATGCTCCTAATCCTTTAAATTCATGTTTCTATACTTAGGTAAGCATAGGGGAGCGAAAGGAGTGAAAAACAAGCCAAAATCGAGCAAAAAGAGCTGATTTCAGTACCGCGCACGGCCTGGGCATTTTTACACGGGCTGATCACACGCCCGTAGGAGACACACGGGCTGGTCACACGCCCATGTTCCAGCCCGAGTCAATATCAAACCATGTCAGCATTACACATGGCCTGGGCATTCTTACACGGGTTGATCACACGCCCGTGTTCCTATCGCATCCTGTTTCATTTTCACGCAAAAAATGATAACTTTTAGGTATTTTGAGCATTCGAAAGTCTATAAAAACACACCAGAAGAAGACTTAGAGAGACACGCAGAGTAGAACGAAGAAATTACTCGAAGGAAGTCGTTGGAATCAATTCAGAAGTAGGATCTCATTCAAGATTAAAGATCTCTATCAAATTTCCTTAGAAGTTTTTGGGTTCTTTATGTCTTGTTGTTTTCCTTATTTTGAGATGTTTTCCTTTTACATTATGAACTAAACTCCCTAAAATACCTAGGAAGGATGAAACCTGTGATGAATCTTATTATTTAATTATCTGAATTACATGATAAATACTTGTTCTTGTTCTTAATTATGTGTTCTTAATCCTTGCCTTAATATTTTCAGGATATTAATCCAAGTTTGATGTGCTTAATCAGTGGAGCAAAAGTCCCTGCTTAAGAGTAGATCTAGAATAATTGAGCGGAGTTGATTGCAATCCTAGAAATAGGACGACATAAATCTGTCGGATTAGAGTCAAATCTAATAAGGGAATCCATAGATCGAGTTAATGTGACAATAGGGATTTTAATTAGAAATAAATTTTAATTAATCATGCTAGAGTCAGTTGTTAGAAGTCTCGAAAGAGATATTAACATAATTTAGGAATTTCTACGGATCAAGGCAAGTGAATAAATCGTTTAATTCAGAATCATAATAATAAATGAAATCTAGGTGGATTTCTCCTTGTGTATTGTCTCTCTCGTTGGTTTTCTTCAAATATTTTCCCAATTTTATCTCTGTCGCACTCATAGTTAATTAATTAGTTCAATTTTAGATTAAAACACTCCTTTAATTATTAGGCTAAATAATAAAAAGATAGTAATTACTAGTACTTTTAGTCCTCGTGGATACGATATTCCGGACTCACCATAGCTATACTACTGTTCGATAGGTGCGTTTGCCTTTGTCGTATTTTAGTTGTTCGTGAAGTCCATCACTTTCAAATTTTGGTGATATTTTGTTGCAAAATTCAAATGATGAATCTTATATATGCAAATATATTTTTGTTTACTTTTATTATTTAAATTATCAACTCTTGTGACTTAGAAAAAGTCTAAGATGTGAGTACAGGAAACAGATTCATTGAATCATTATTTATTGTAAAATCTTTGATTGAAGTAAGGTTAAAAATATGTTGTTAGTCCTGTATTTTTTAGTCGAAAGTTGATTGCACCCCAGCATGTGTGCACCGGGATTGAGAATCAACACTATAACAATTATAATAAAGCGGTTTTACTGCAAGTGTGAGAGGTCAATTGTAATATTCATAGTGTTATAATGGAACAACCGAGTATTCCAACAATCGAACTCAAGGGAAACTACTTCTACTCTTATCTTTACCTTTATGTCTATAAAATCAGAGGCTTCATCAATAATACCCAACACTTCACTCAATTCTCCAGTCTCTATCTCTTATTGTAGACCAACCTTCAAGTCTTCATGTTCAACAATTGTATAGGGGACCTCCTTCTCAAGTTCAGAATTATCTGACTCCACACACTCTTCCACCGAAACATGCTCCCTATCTTGACGTCGGACGACTTCTAACAATAACTCTAACTAATTTTGCATGGCTTTCATAGTGTCGTGACATATAGACATACCATCCTCAACTATACTAACTAGAGTGGTTAAATAATAATGATCTTCACTAGACACTTCACAACATATACCCCCATCATGATAAGAATACGAGGAATGCAAATTATCATTATCTCTCATAGTCACCATCATACCCCAAGCTAGACATTAAAATACCATTTGCATAATCACAAATTGATTTTCTGGCCATCTATAGTTATTATTAAATATGACTATCAACCAATTATCAACAAGAAAAAAAAAAGGAAAACATTAAAATAAATTCAAATCTATAAACCTAGATTTCACTAATTATCTTTCTAGCAAAGCATGCAAAAATATAACAATACAACTCATCACACACACATCTCTTAACAATGGTGCCAACAACTTGACTGTGTCACAACGTACAAACGTCGAGCAGAGAATCAACATAAAATATCAAGAATTAAAGCAGCTTGACTGTAAGTGTGATAGGTCAGTTGTAATATTCGTAAGTGTTACAATGAAATACTTATAGCATTCCAAGGGTTGAACCCAAGAGAGATCAAGCGATAAGGTGAATGAAAGTTATAATGCATGCAATGAAGAGTCTAGCTATCTAATCACTAAGTATTGTATTACAACAAGTCATCATTAAATTAAGGTTAAGTACACTAAACTACACCTTGGATAACTAAATTGAATAATAGAAAAAAGTGCACAAATATCAATTCAATGAGCTAAAGTGGTCAATTGATATCCATGTTGCTAGTTAATTCTTGAATTAGGGATCTAAATTGCTCAAACTCCTAGTTGGTCTAATTTTACCTTTTAGTCACTGTTTTACCCAATTGGACGATTTAGTTCGGTTTTTCTCTCGACCTCACTAAACCGAATTGGCACAATAAAATTGGTTTGAAATAGATTCTTCTTTCGGTCTCACTTATCTAAATGTTCATCTAGATGCGTCAACTCTAGGTTTTGAATTCTATTCAATTTAGTTCAATTTGTACAATTTAGTCCCTGACACAAAAATTAATCATGCAACATTTCAATCAACCAACAGTCTAAGATTTAATGCCTATTCATCATCAACATACAAATATCAACCAATTTTATGCTTAAATGATCCATCAAATAAAACATAAAAAAAGGGCAAAGTTGAAAAGTTCTTAGTGACTCTTGAGGGAGTCTTTGTTGAAGATGATAGCAGTAAGAAAGGTGATGAAAATATAACCCAAATATGATATTTACAAGATCACCTTGTAAATATAGAAATCTATTTTTTTATCAATTGCCTAATTACATAATTTCAATCAAGTCTTCCACTCACACATTTAGCCCTTTCTAAGTCAAAGGAGTTGATAATTTAAATCATTTTTTTATCAATTGCCTAATTACATTATTTCAATCAAGTCCTCCACTCACAAATTTAGCCCTTTCTAAGTCAAAGGAGCAGATAATCTAAATCATAAAAGTAAACAAAAATATTGGAATATATCATCAAGAATAAGATTCATGATTTGAATTGAGATCACCAAATTTTGGAAGAGATCATCGACCAATCTAATGTTGCAGAAAATCTTTGAACTTGACCTTACAACATTAATAACATAAAAAGTGGTCCAAACATGGACCAAAACATCATTATCTCATTTTTCACACGTATTTGTCTTAAACGGTCAAAATATTTAGATTTATTGAAGATACTACTTGATTTTTCAGAATCTAATTTAGATTTTAGTATGTACTTTTTATAAGATTATATCTTGGCATTTAATAAATTCACTGTCGAATGCAATGATGTATGTGGTATAAAACCCTAACAACTGGCAAAAGACATGGAAAAAATCACCATTGATGTAACTTTGAGATACAAATTTTGCTTTTGAAGTCAGCTTCTGATTTAGGGGTGCATTGCCTAACATTTGTTTAGGTTGTTCCCATTTATGCATGCATTGCCTAACATTTCTTCAGTTTTGAATATATATAATTTATGAGTTGAAAGATTATTTTTTAAGTTATTATGATTATAATAGAATCAATGAGAAGATTTCACACATTTTATGTAGGTGGAATAACATCTCAAATTTTCTATTGAACTCAAAACTTTATTGGCGAAATGAAAGATTGATGAACCTCTTTTATGTGATATTTTAAAAATAAAAATTAAAAAAGCATAGGCTTATAGAAGGGGCAAAGCTAGAAAAGATTCTTTGGAGGGTGAGAAATGCATTGTAATTTTTTTATAAGCAAAAATATAATTTTACAATTATATTAACTTACAATTTTATATTTTTTTTAAAAAAAACTTAATAAGCTACTTGTATGATACTTGTTATCATCGGTTTAAGATCCGAATAAGTTCAGGTGGGATGGGCCGGTTTCCATTGAGTTCGCGCATCAATTTCGTAGACTGAGCTCGCATACTAAGTATCTATGTTCTCTTGCGATGTCACCCATAAAACTACATAAACACTTATTAAGTCTAGAGTAAAATGCATGTTGATGTACATGAAACCTGTCTAGTATATCAAATCAATGGAGAATAAATAGACAAAATACCACCATCCAAGAGACATAGAAAACAACACTCAACACCACTAATTACTTATTTTCCTTAATCAAATTTATTAAATATAGATTTATTTTTTGGTAAAATATTTTGAATCTGAAATCAGAAAAATCCAAAGAAGACGAAAAAACATGGTGGCTTGCTGATATGATTAGTTCGATCAAGGAAAACATTTTTCAAAGACCAAAACCGTGTATGGTGGGGGGACCTGGTCTTGTCCTTGCAATACATGTCTGTTAAATTTGGGGCATAATATCCACATAGGATTATGTATACGTAGATCCTTTTGACTCATTCTACGACACGACAAAAATAATTTAAATATGATATCATATAAAAAATTAAAACGAATATAATATAAATTTATTAATTTGTCATATATACATATTATTGACGTGTTAATATGTTAAAATATATAATAATAGATCTAAGATTTGTCATCCCAAGGACCATCAAATTTGATTTTCAAATCTTTTTAAAATTTAAGTACCATTAATTCTCTTTAATTATCATATCCTAATCATAGTTAAGTATTAAAACAAAAGACAATCACATAACTAGAAAAAAGTACATCAATCAGAAAAAAACAATAATGTTATAAAAATATTATATAATTTCTAAAAAGAAACTATAGGTGATATGAGTAAATATAAAAATTTAAAAAATTTATTTTTATTGAATCGATATCTATAATAATACGTAAAGTTTTATATATAATATAAACTAGATATATTCAAGCTCGAAGGTTTATTTTACATACGAGAACTTTTGTAAAAATAAAATAAAAAATTGCTTAGTCGAGATAATATAAAGTAAACCGAGAAAAATGTTTGAGCCACTAACCTCTTTCAAGGAAAACAAGATTACTACAACCACCGAAGACAAAAATCCTCCACTCAAATAGTACTAGAATACATTAAACAAAATTTACCACCAAGCCTTAAAAAAAGGTGTAACACCCTTAACCCGAATCCGTCGCCGGAACAAGGTTATGGAGCATTACCAAAGTTTACAAATTAAACAGACAAAAAATGCAAACATTTCATATCATATAGCATTCATGTCGATAACCAATCAAGATCATACATATGGTCCCTTATACGAGCCCTCGGGGCCCAAAATACGCACTAGAAATAAGTCGGGACTAGATCTGATACTCATAGAATTTTTCGAAAAACATTGAAATTTTTCAAAGCCGCAGGAGACACACAGTCGTGTCACTTGGCCATGTGTCACACACTGCTGAGACACACGTTCGTGTCTCTGCCCGTGTGGACGAAAATAGGTCAATTTCCAAGCCACATTTCTCACCCAATTTGACATCAATCTAACTCAACATTTTTGAATATCAACAAGCCATAACAAGGCATTCAAATCAAGCCAAAATCAAGTCTTAAGCATGTATTATTACAACATACAACCAATATGCCCTTAAGCACTTCAATTGACAACTTAAAAACATGTCAACCAAATATCCAAATTTACCTAGATAACCAAATACATATAAGCATATCCAAACACATATCAATTATGATAAGGCCACATATATACACATCAATATATACAAAACACAAGCCATTCAAGTGGCTAGTCTCAACAAAACCCATATATGCCAATATTGGCTAAATTAACATATATATGCCATTATAACCGAAATTAATTTACTGAAAGTACCAAAAGGATTGATGGGTAGTCTGAAATAGCTTTGACTAGCTTCCAACCCAAACGAGCTTCCGAATTACTATAAAACATGGAAAATAACACAAAGTAAGCATTTAAGCTTAGTAAGTTCGTATAACACGGAATTTAACTTACCATATATCCATACAATAAGTAAGTAAACATAGCATATCTCAACCAATTTGGCCAAAAGCCTAAACACATGATCACCAACATATTAGCCATGAAAATCACATATAAGATCCAACACACATGGTTGGATTCATCAATAATCACAATTCATGTTTTTCATATAAATACCAATAATAGTTCATATCTAACTCATATAATCTCATAATAGAACTGTGTCCTTTGAACCATTTAGAATATTGTTGGATACACGGGTAGTACAAACGAGGTGTACTGAACTGTAATCCGTCAATTCATATACATGTAAGCTCATACAAGCTGTAAACAGTAAGCTCTTCCGAGCTGAATAACAGGAAGCTCATGCGAGCTGAATAACGGGAAGCTCATGCGAGCTGAGTATCGGGAAGCTCATAAGAGCTGTGGTGTGTCCGCAACACACGCAAGACCCCAACCAAATCGGTAACCCTAATGACATATCATTTGTATCTTATGAATTCCTACAGTTCAAACGGGACTCGATAATTGTCGGATATACAACCGGTATTTATTCACGGAAATTATACAATTCAAAATAAATAATTCAATTTAACACATATAAATGCACAATTTAATTACACAAACTTACTTCGACGAATTTACGTAGATTCAAAGACAACTAATACGATATTTTTCCTTTGCCTCGATCTAACTCCGTACTAGGTCTAACCAGATCTATATGAATGAATTTAACTTAATTCAATAAAATTCATATTCAATTTAGTCCAACACACTTTTTTGGAAAAATTACTGTTTTGCCCCTATACTTTTAATTCGTTGCAATTTAGTCCCTAAGTTCAGAAAATGAAATTCATGCAATTAATCCTTACTCAAGCCTAGTCAATTTTTATACATACTAATAGCATCCCACATAATTCAAAATTTCACAATTTTACCATAAATTTATCATCTTTTTAATTTAATCCCTAATTGATAATTTCATCAAAATTCGCTTTACAAAAGTTATTTATCTAACAACAACCTTTCATTTTCTATCATAAAACTTCATAATTCAAGCATACTCATCCAATGAAAAACCGTAATACTTTAACAATTTTGCAAATTAATCCCCGAGCTTGTAATGGCTTAAATTCACGGTTATTAGAACAGTGGTTTCGTAACCACAAATCTGATTTAAAAAGAATATTTATTTTAAAAAATTATTGCATGAATATTAATATGATAGGAAATTCATATGAAAATATCGATAGAAAAATTTTACCGATTTAGTGGTTAATTAGAAAAAAATATTGCAGAAATTGGGTAAAAATGAGGTATCGAGACCTTGATCTCGTAAAATTGAGTCAAAAATATTTTTATAAATATTTATGAAATGTTGGTATTGTGGTGTTAAATTTCGTTAGAAAATTTTAACGTTTGGGTAGTCAATTAAAAGAAAGGACTAAATTGGAAAAGGTGTAAAAGTTGCTAGAATGATTAAATAGCTTAAGTGTCTAATGAGAAAGGATTTAAAAGGAAATTAGACAAAAAATTATTTGGGATGGACGGAAAAGGCATGAAATCAGAAAGAAAATTAATGGTTTAAGGGCAAAATTGGAATATTGCATAATTAACTAAATAAAGTTAAGACTAAAGTGGAAATATCTAGATTTCTTTTGATTTTTCTTCATTCTCATCAGCTAAAACGCCATAGGAGGAGTTCTTTAAGCTGTTATTTCATAATTTTTGCATCAAGTGAGTTAATTCTTGTCTTTTTCTTGTAATTTTTATGTTTTTAAGACTTTTACAACTAGGTCCTACTATTAAATTCATTAGTTTTTGATTTTATGGATGAAATTGAAAGTTACCATGGCTGAGTACTGGAATTTTATGATGAATAAACATGGATTTTAAGTTTTAATTTTATTAAAAGATGGGTTTACTAAATATTTTTAGTAGAAATTAATTTTTAGGTCTTAATTGTGAAAAAGTTTGGAATTAAGGTTTGATGCTGAAATTATGATTTCAAAAGGTTGTGAAGTAGTTTAGTATGATAGAATAAAGTGTTAATTGAGGAAAAATTAGCTCAATTGAGGGGTTAATTGAGTAGTGACCAAATTGTAAAAACTGTAAAATTTGGGGTAAATATGTGATTTTGAAAATTGAGAGGTATAAATTGTGAAATAAATTAGATTAAAATTAGATGCTGATAAATGAAAAATTTTATATTATAGATCAAGAAATTGAAGATAAATGAGGGAATGAAAAAGTTGCCAAATAGCCCTTGAAATCTCTACAACTACTACAAATTGTTACAGGTAAGTTTGTGTAACTTGAATTATATTATTAAATTCTTGGAATGTATGTTATTTATTTGAATATGGTATGTTATTTATTTGAATATGGTTTAGATGTTCATTGTATAATATTTGATGAAAAAATTGATAATTCTCGATAAAAAGGGAAAATAAATCTCGGTTAAATGAAATGGACTTCAATGGATCACTGAAAAGGGAATTGACGGTACAAAGTATCTAGCCCACATGGGTGATCCTAATGATATAGCCCCCCCTCGAAGAATATGTGTGAAATGGATTTAGCCCGGACCGGTAATCCAAATTAAGCTCATTAGAGTAATTGTCATTGCAGGGGACTTAGCCTGGACTGGTAATCCCGACAATACTCTTTGAGCATATGATATAGGGGAATTAGCCTGGACTGGTAATCCCGCTGTAAGAAATGAGGTTCGCGGGAGTGTACTCTTTGGAAAAAGGGTATACCCATATGTGTAAGAATTGACGGACCCGGAATTGTACACAAAAATGTACTACTGAATATCCATTGAAATTCCAAGAAATTCAATGGGAAAAATATGAGAAATGGAAGAACATGAAAATTATGAAATTGATGAGCTCATCAATCATTTATATTTATATTGAATTTATATGATATTGCTTAACTAATGCAAAAGTTGAGTTTGTATGTGATAGGTATATGTTTATGTGAAATGGATGTGTGCTTGTGTTGTTAAATGATGGATGTATAAGTATGGTAAGTATAATTCCTGTTGCATGAACTTACTAAACACCTTGTGCTTACCTCATTCTCATTTTCCCTATTTTGTAGTGCTCAGGAGCTCGAAGGTCGGAGATTAGTCGAAGCCTTATCACACTATCAACCCATATCTTTTGGTATATGAAAATTACTTTTTTTGAAAGAATGGCATGTATAGACTAAATACTAATGTTTACATGGAAATGGATGTTTGTAACCTATCTATTGGCATGGCTAGAGTAAGTATAATTTTGAGATTTTGCGAAAAATTTTCTGTGATTCTAGTTCCGATGCATAATTTGGGCTTCGGAAGCCCAACTAAGGGACGTAATAATAACTTTCGATAAATAAAGGGTACTTGATTTGGATAAATGAAAATTGGTTTCATAAGTTCCGATAATGCCTCATACCCTATTCCGGCGACGGATACATGTAAGGGGTGTTATAGAGCTAGTTAGATTAAGCTACTACGATCTCGAAAATATAGAAATCATTAAAAACGGGACAAGAATACATACCTAATTGAGCAAAATAAGTTTGCTAATATTTCAAGCTTCCATGGCTAGGTTTTCTCTCCCTCTCTCTCCCTCTCTCCCACAATATATTTATATGCTCTCTAGTGCACACTTTGGGAAGCTCAGTTAAAAGGAACTTGTTAACTAGCTTCTCTCCATTCCCCCAAGACCCCAACCACACCAGCACCAGCACTGTCCACCAATACCAAACATATAGCATCACTTCATTTTAGCCATGCCTCTCAACTGCGTAGCACCAAAACCCGAACATGCCTGCAATGGACGAGTGGAGACGTCTAAATCCCAGAGAAAGGCTGCCCTTGCGTTCCCAGTACAACACAATTCCCAGCCTCCACCCAGACTCACCTTGTTTCATATAACTTTGAAGGTCTTATTATTAATAACAATACATCATGTATTAGTTACCATTATTTACTGTCTTAATCTTTTTTCTCATATTAGTTTATTTACATTTCTGTGATTCTTTATACAGTTTGAGGAGGTAGTGTACAAGGTGAAGTTGGAGGAGAAAGGATCATGCTGGGGTTCATGGATCACCCGAGAAAAGACCATACTCAATGGTATAACAGGAGTGGTTTGCCCTGGAGAAATACTAGCAATGTTAGGTCCATCAGGAAGTGGTAAAACCACCCTCCTCACTGCTCTTGGGGGCCGTCTGACTGGCAAACTATCAGGAAAGATCACATACAATGGGCAACCTTTTTCTGGTGCCCTAAAACGAAGAACTGGATTCGTGGCTCAGGATGATGTTTTATACACCCATCTCACGGTGACGGAGACCCTTTTATTCACAGCACTGCTGAGGCTACCCAACAGCTTGACCCGGGACGAGAAAGCCCAACATGTGGAGAGAGTTATCGCTGAGCTGGGACTGACCAGGTGTCGAAACAGCATGATTGGGGGGCCGCTTTTCAGAGGAATATCGGGTGGGGAAAAGAAGAGGGTTAGCATTGGCCAGGAAATGTTAATAAACCCGAGCTTACTTTTACTAGATGAGCCCACCTCGGGTTTGGACTCAACCACAGCACAACGGATCCTCACCACAATCAAAGGCCTTGCTAGTGGAGGCCGAACTGTTGTCACCACCATTCATCAACCCTCTAGTCGACTG
>CM016616.1:151366314-151523633 GCA_005393395.2 Gossypium australe | reverse complement strand
TCTCTCTCTCTCTCTCTCTTATTTTGGTGATAGATGATATTTGTTTATTTTATTAATTTATTATAACTTTTATTTCATGAAATTTCCTATGATGACTATTCATGCTTATCCACTAAGCATTTTAATGGTTTATTAACTATATAAGGACCTCCAATTTAAAATTCTATAGTTATTTAATACTTTTAGCTATTAGAATTCAATCTTTGCACTTAATGTAATTTAGTCCTTTTCATCAAATTAGGTATGTAAACAGTAAAATTTCATAACGAAATTTTTATACAGTATTACTATTATACTGTAGACCATATAATAATAATAATAAAATTTTCCAACTTCGGATTTGTGTTGCCGAAACCATTGTTCCGATTTCATTAAAAACAAGTTGTTACAAAAAGTCTCGATATTCTTTCGCAAAAGCATCCATCATACCATTACCTTGTTGGTTAATAACTATGAACTAAAATCAAGCCAATTGGTTAGTTTTAAATAATATATATATATATATATATTCATTTTAAAATAAAATAAACCGTAACTCTAACAAATTCGAGCTTGATTCAATCTGATTTGAACACTTATAATATAATACATAGATTAGTTGAAGTCAAATTAAAGTGATTGGTAGTTTCCTCATGTGAATGGGATTTTTAGTTTTTATTTAGGTGGTGACATATTAGTGGAAGACAAATGTAACTTTTTTGAAGTGTCTTTGATAAATAGGCACAAACTATCTACTCATAAATTACCTTTAATTATTAAAATATTAAAATAAAGTTTAGTAAGAAGTAGCAAATTAAAGGGAATTATTAGTAAAATTTCATGTGGAAATAAGTTCTTTTTGTACCCACAAATGGAATCAAGCACGGCATGAATGCAAAATTAAGTAAAAAGGTCCTCCAACCAATTAATTAGACAATTTGAGAGGTATGACTTAATGATGAACAAATTAACTAAAGGCTTATTCGAAATTAATGATTAATTCAACGAAATGGAGTGAACCAATATTTTTTAAAAATTATAATAAAATTATAAATGTATAATTAAATTGATACAAAACTGATCCCTCGATCTAAAATTCACATAAAGTATCAACACTCAACAACATCTGACAAAACTAACCCATCGAGCTTGCAAGGAGATGTCTTTGCAGCAAAGGGTGTTTGGACTTTTTGATCAACCCGAACTGAAGTTTGAATGTTTTATATTTTCAATCAATTGAATTTTTTTTCTATTCTCAAACTCATAGTTATTAAGAATGTGAACTCTAACTTAAAGAACCAAACATATGAAAAAAACCAAGATTCCAGTGAGAAGAGCCTTGCACAAACCTCTACGTAAACCGAAACCAAAATTTCAACTTCTAACATCCGAATTATAGTTGTTGAACGATCGCAATTATAACTATTCCTAATCTAGAATCCAATCTCAAGAATAGTAGAATTTATTTGAATACAAAAAAAAATACTCAAATAAAATATCACTAAGTTTCTGCAGAATTTCCCCTTAGTATTTTTTACTATATGAATTTTTATTAACATTAAGAATTTATAAAAAAAAATTATGCAAGAGTTCAGTTCTCATTCGGAGTTCTTAATTAATTAAACTAACAAGATTTGAGTCTGAGAATGATAACTAAATTTCAGTGACACACTAAGGGAGGGCACTCCCTATGGTACGACATCCAACTTTTTCCAATTGGGCTGATACGAGACCAGTCTAATTTTTTCAGCTTACCTCTATTAATTTAACACAATTCTAATTTTATTAAAATTATGATGACTTTACCATATTAAAATTTATGTACAAATTTATTTAATTATTCAAGTGAAATTAAACTACAATGGGTATATAATTTAATTTTCACTTTAAATTTAATTATTTAATTTATCCATCCAATTAAATAATAATTAATCCTAAATAATCTCTTGCTTTATCGAGAAAATGTAATAATTTCATACAATCTATTTTCATTCAATGTTGGAATTATTTTTTTGTATCCAATCTGCTCAAAGATATAATGAGCTAGTAAGGGATCGACCGCACACATATAACTAGGGTTAAATATGCTTGTCCATGACTGAACTCCCCATGTGCCCTTGTCGTATATTTAACGTAGGGTTTTTAATATTATCAGTATTCTGAGTGGTTTTAAAGAAAAAAGAAAGGTTTGCATTGACAAAGACATCCCCTAAAATTTTATGAATGAATGTGAACACAGCCTAAAATTTCTTCTTCTTTTTTGTCATTTAAACTTGTTTTGGGCTCATAATTCTATTGGTTTCATGGGTGTCGACGACTTGATTCAACCTGTATAATAAATGATTTCACAAATAACATTTTCTAAATTTCACGAATAAAATTAAACCTAAAAAATATTAAAATTATATATCTTTAGAGTATAATAAAAAAATATTTAGAAAATAGTGATGAAAGAAAATAAATATATTCAAACTGTAGAAAAGTCATTATTAAATGTGTAGTTACGAATGTAGAATAAAATAATTTTTGTGAATCATAAAATTAACATCAAACATACTTTCATAAAAAAAATTATTAATTTAAAAAAAATCATTTTTTAATAATTTAATTCACAAGTAGTATCTATCCTGCAGGTATATTAGTCGTCTCTAATCGTGAGTCAATTTGTCTTCTTCCAGTTTTTTCAGCATTTCCTTGATCTCTCTCACTCCATATATATATATATATATAGAATTATACACCCATGTCATATATATCAGATATGTTTTATAATCTGATTGGTATTACTGAATGATACATTTGTCTTTTTGGTTAAAAAAGACAACAACAAAAAAATCAGGTTTCAAAAGATAGGAAGATGGTTCTTACAGGCTTCAGATTTTCTCCCACAGACGAAGAGATCATCGAAATCTTGAGCCAGAAAGTGTCTGGAAACACTTCCATGGCGGCTTTCGATTTCATCATCCAAAAAAATATCTATGATTTCGAGCCGCAAGAGCTTCATGGTCCGATATCTTTCCCTCCTTTTTCTGGTTTTTCCTATGTTATCTTCCTCAGTTTTGCATGTCTGAAACTAGGGTTTTCGACATTAATATTTAGTACTCAAAAGCTATGAGTTTAGGTGTCGTGTGATAAGATCATAAATGTTTCATGGAACATGCACTCATCAGATCACACCAATAAAATACATTCATATGAATTACATAACGAAAACGTGTTGAATATATGAATTTATGTGGTTAATTTTGTTGCAGGGAGTGAAAGTACTATAGGATTAAACAAGAACGAGAGATATTACTATTGCAGAAGGGAGAGTGATTCAAGAGAAGTAATGGGAAGAGGATGGTGGAAGGCTACAAGTCATTTAAAGGCTGTTTCTTCACCAAATGGAGAAGTGATGGGTTATAAAAGACCTTTAACTTTTCATAGGTTTAAAGATAATATCCAAAGAAATCGAAAGGAAGCCATCAAAACAGATTGGATAATGCATGAATACGGCCTTCAATCAATTCATACGGTTCCCTTCTTCTTCTTCTTCTTCTTCTTCTTCTTCGTTATATCTGCCTTCTAATTCGTTGCTTTCTCTTCTTTTTTCCCTTTGTGGATTATAATACTATACGTGAACTAAAATGGATTAAGTTTCCTTTCTGGGAATACATGAACAAATGACCTAGGAATAAGAAAAGGGTTTGTAGATGCTATAATTGGTAACCCGAATTTATTAATAAGAGAAAGATATTGGAAAATGTTAACCTCTTTACTAAATAGAGAGACTACAAAAACTCCTAGGATAACTGACCTTAAACAACCAACTCCTACACAAACAAACAAATAGTTGAAAGATAAAACTCACTCATCACCCCTCAAATCAGGAAATACATAATCATAAGAATGAAACAGGATAGAGAAAACACTCATTATCAATCAAAAATCATTTCACCACCAAGCTTTAAGTCACGCAGGTCTCCTCAGAAGCATCAACCATTTCATTACCTTGCCTAAGAACAAATGCAAAGTGAACTTGAACCAATTGATTAATACTACAACCGAAACCAATGAAGAGATTCCACAAAAATCACCATCTAGAGTTCCTTTCCAGAATCCACTCCAAAGCAACCCACGAAGTCAGTTTTAATAGCCATAACTTCTATCATTTTCGGTTCTTATTAATCTTCTATATAGAATAGTGGGAGATTTAAACTTGTTTTTTAAGCAACACAACATTATTTAGTCAAATACATATCTAATAACCTTTTTTTCAATATAGGAAATGAATAATTTAACATGAAATTATTACTTATAGTTGAGTTAAATATTAGGATGCCGTATGATGTTCCTCCATTAATTTTATGTGAAATTTATTTTGTTAATGAGGATTTTAAGGACATTTTTTTTAATGTTAACGTTATATTAAATGTAGTAATAATGGTATTAAATATTTCTAATGCATTAGCTATATATACATAAACCTTAAGTAATACTATTCACAGTATATAAAACCTTGCATGGATCATAATGATATAAATTTAGTTATATTTCGACTACCATGTTCTACTATATCCTTCAATTTTATTTGTTTGTGGTTTGGGAAATTTATATAAATTGTTTTTATTCCTTATTTAAATCTGGTTAGAAACTTATTTAATTTTTTTTTAATAATTCATTTGATTTTATTAATAGGAGTCCGAGAATAAGTGTCCATCAAATACATCTGAAGCAACTAATAAAAATGGTAATTAAGAAAGAAAGTAATTCTCAAAAGGAATTAAAAGGAAAATTAAAACTCTTCCGAAAAACCCTTTCAAGTTACTAGAGCGAGTCAGAATGAGGTAATGAGGTTATCCTTCGATAAATAAATAAAATCTTCAATTCAAAGAACATGACCCAGATACGTAGAAGCTCATGGCGGCTCTATGAAACGGCAGTCCGATGCTGTGAGATCGATAACCCCTAAAATTTATTTAATTGTTTAGACACTTGAAAAACATTTAAAATTTATATATTTTATTCATTATATCCTACTTGATACTAATGGGGCCAGAAAATATTCTGCCTTGCCTTTAATAGCTGGTGGAAAGCTTAATAGGGTAACTAAGATTCGGTTGTCTATGGTAAAACCTTTTAATAGGTTAAAAAAGAGATTCGGTTTTTGAAAATGGTATCATTTGTGTGTTATTAAATTCTAGTTTTACTTTGTTTATACATTTAAGTACATCTTCCTACATATTTTATTTATAGATTTATATTTGATGCACTATAAAGCATATATTGTTAGTAGGAATGAAGTTAGAACATAAGGGTCAAAATTGAATTGCAAATTTTGAAGGGTCAAAATGTAAGTTCATCATTATATTACTTTATTTTTTAGATAGACTATTTTTTTGGGTAAACTATAATAGCAGTAGTCCAACTATTAGTATTTTTTAAATGATCACTATTCAATTTTATTTTTTTTGGTCATCAGTTGACTAAAATGTGGCAATTTCTAAAATTGGCATAATAGTTACTTTAACCCTCAACATTTACAAATTATGTAATTTGGTCTCTCTCTTTTTTTACAATTTTGCTTTTCTTTGTGATGTTGAGGGTTAATTTTAAAAGAATGAGAAAAAATTGAAAATTATTATCTTGTATTTTTTTGGTGTTTTCATTTTTATATATTTTCAATCAAATTTATTTATTTATTTAGCTTTTTAGGTGAAAAGATCACAAAGAAAATCAAAACTGTAAAAAAAACAAAAAAAAATTACACAATATGCAAATATTGAGGGTTAGATTTTTTAGTACAAAATTAAATTGACATAATGTGTAAATGTTGAGAGTTAAAGTTGCTATTATACAAATTTTAAAAACAGCCACCAGTAGCCAACTCATGACAAAAAAAAAAGCAAATTCAAATAATTAGGTGATCATTTTGTAATTTTTTTAGTTTAGTGATGAAAAAAATTATTAATAATTAGGTGACAAAAATATTTACTAATAATTAAATAACTACTAATATAATTTAGTTTTTTTATTTTTGAAAGACCAAAATCACTATCTTCCCTAGCGCCACCCTTCATCAAGGGTGAAGCCAAGAATTACATCATGGGGTGCCAAAGATAGAACTTTTTTTTTCATTTTAAAAAGCTATAAAAGGGATTAAATTGAACTATTTACATTTGAGGCACTAAAATTGTGATTATACCATTCAACCAAATCCCTTACCTGCCCTACCTGGCTACGCAATTGTACATCAAACATTAACCCTTCAAAGGTGAAAATCTCACTTTTTTCTTATTGATATTTCATGTAGGAATGGAGACTGTGTAAGATTAAGTACAAAGGGAAAGAAAAGGTTGAAGAAGACATGACCCCAATGGAGAAAACATTGACACCAATGGAGAAAACATTCAGGCATAGTAATAATAAGACTCTAGTAACGAGTTTCGAAGCTAAAGATGGCAGCAGCAGCGATTCCATAGCTCCCATGCAGTTGGAGCTTGCTTTCGAACAGCCACCATTGACGCAGCCCATATTACCTGTAAACAACGACATTAATTATTATTATGACAGTTATTGTTGGTCCAACTCCAACATGATGCTTTATGAAGATCATCAGTTGGCTGATCAACTAGACACCCTATCAGAGCAGCCACTTTCAGACCTTTGGTCATGGGATGATTACCATTAGTTGCCCCTTTCTACTAGTAATAATAAGCACCCATGAGGGGCGATTCACTTAAACCGTGTAAAAATTAAATGTAGTGTAGACTTATGTTATTAGTGTTCAAACTGATCATCACTCTTGCATGTACTATGATATTATGTTGTTTATGAATTAGTTGAAGTTTATTTGTGAATCCAACCCTCATTAAATGATTTGCATTATTTTTACTATTCATCTAATACATTAATGACAATATTTTTAGTGTTATTTATTTATTTTTATCGGTGTTTGTGCTTTTTTTATAATGCGATAATTATATTAAGCAAAAGTTATACATTATCGTACTTGAAAGTAATTTGGGTTTTAGAGTTGATTGGATGAAAATTCATAATTAGCTAATAATATTAGGAATTAACTTTAATCAAAACAACCTTAATGCTTAAAAATATCATAGCCATCAAATTATACTTAATAAATTAAATAGAAAATTAAACAAATTCAATTCTAATAATATTAGCAATTAAATTTTATCAAATCAACTCTAAAAACTCAAATTAAATACTAAAAAGTAATGTTGTTGACTTTGGGTACCAAAATATATAATTTTTGTCAAATACAGATACCACGTTAAACTACAAAAAAACTTAGATACCAAATTAAAAAATAGATATCCAATGATTAAAAAAATTATGTACCAAATAGAGCCACATTATTAAAAGTTAAATTAACTCATTTTATTTATCCAATGATTTTGTCACAAAATTACTATTTCCTTTTCAAGTTAGGGATAAATATTAATTTTTTATGTATATTAAAAAGAATGAAAAATCTATTAGATGTTGGACGCAATGCTAATCTACGTTACATTTTCAAGAAGAATACATAATTTATATTATTAAAAAAGATAAAAAGCAATTTTTTTTTTTTGATTTGATAAGCATAAGGCTAAGACTTAATGTTTTATTTTATTTATTTATTTTCAAGTGCTATTTTGGGTAGAAATTGAAAATAAAAAATTAAAAAAAAAACATGATAAAAGGAGGTAAATGAATTGCAATAATTGGATTGATACTAAAGAAACATTTAGGGATACGATTAAATATACTTTTTTTAACAAAAAATAAATATTCTTATGTCAAATATATATTCGTATCAAGATTTTATACTCGATTACATACAAAGACGCATTTTAACTCATTCTTACATATATCGAGATTGTAATCTTAGATTTGAACTAATTAGATTAAGCTTTGAGTTCTTGGTAACATTTCTTTTCTAGTTATAAACGAGTCTAGGAATAAAGGATTGTAGATATTAATATTTGAATTCGTATTTATTTAAAATATCATCTTTCAACAATGATAATATGATTGAATCAACCGAAATAATTATGTAATTAATAAAAAAAACTATTTAACTTATGAGTTTGTAAAAGTTGAAATCTATTTCCAAGTTAAATGTAGAATTTTTTTTGTAAAATTAATTTTATAGTTGGGATAGGATTAGAAATACTAGGATATCAATCTAAGCTTTAATCTACACAATATTTGGTCAAGAAATTATTATTATTATTATTGATTGAATTTTTTTCCCATTTGAATACATTTTTTAAGACAAATCACTAAATGGTTATATTATATGGATGAACTGTTACAAGGGCGAAGCTAAAACAAATTTTTAGGAGGCCGAATGAAATTTTAATTTTTTTTATAGTTTATATCTTTATAATTTTTAAAGGATTAAATCAAATTTTTATAACTTTAAGGGGGTCAAAGTACAATTTTATCTTCACTAATTTAAATTTTTTTTAAAAATTTAAAGGTCTAAATAAAAATTTTACATTTTAAAAAGCCAAACACCTACCGACCCTCTCTAAATTGATAGTCATCATTACGATTTTTATATATATAAATGTTGAACAGCTTTTTAAAAGTAATAATTAATTATGTGAGGTAGAAATGCTATCTCCCAAAAATATCCACAATTTCAAAAAACGAATCAAAATCAAGTCAACTTCAATTTTGATGAAGTGCAAGAAGCAAATGAGAAAGAGAAAAGGCATGATTTTTTTTTTTCTTTGTTCTAAGATTGGAAAACGAGATAATGGGGAACATCATTAAAGAAATCAAGACAACATTAATTACAATTTTTACAACAAATGGGAGACTTATAACATGCATCACCACTTATTGCTTTTATTTTTTTCTATTTTAATTCTCCTTTATTTACCCCCCTTGAATTTGGTGCTCCAAAAGTTTCCTTATAAGTTAGGATTAAATATTTATTTTATCTTTGTTTAAATAAATTAAGAATTTTTTTGATTTGATTGGGAAAGATTAAATTTTATTTATTTTGGTTAAAATTAGGAGCGAAGCTAGAACAATTTTGTAAGGGAGTCGAATAAAATTTTAATTTTTTATAGTTTATATTTTTATAATTTTTAAAAAATTAAATTAATTTTTTATAATTTTAAGAAGATCAAAGTATAATTTTAGATTTACTAAGATAAATTTTTAAAAAAAATTTAAAGACTTAAATAATAGTCCTAGATTCCCCTCTAGTTAAAATGCTCTTCAAGTCACAATACTCTTTCGAATATTTAAAATTTAATTTTTATTTAAAAATACAAATTCAGTTATTAATGTCGTTAAAATACTCTTAAAAATTTCAATACCGAGTTTTTTCTTCTTTTTTTTTCAAAGCATCACACCAACATAAAAGAGTATTAATTGTGATAACATACAAATAGTGCAAAAACTTCAAACATATTTTAACTCTTCTTTTTTTTTAATGTTCAAATACTTATTCAATAGAATATGAATATATATATATATATATATATAGAGAGAGAGAGAGAGAGAGAGAGAGAGAGATTGGCTTTGACTCAATAATATGAATTGGAAAAAAGAAAATCCCGACTTTACAACTACCCTACTGAAAGGTTTCTTTGTTGTTTTCTTTTTCCTTTTTTTTATGAGAAGAGGCATTAAAGAGAAGAGAAATTAGCGTCATCCTCTGCAAATTTCAACAAAAACTCCAAAACTGAAGGTTTGGGGTCATCATCATCTCCAACCCTACTTTCAAAAATGCCTTTCATTATCCGACTGTAAAGCCTTTCCAGCTCCGGGATCCCGTAGTTTCCTGTTCGCTCCACTAGCAGTTTCTTCACCGATTTGGCTTGAGTTGAAATCTCACCATCCAACATTATCGTGTCCTGGGATCCATTAGCTTCTGTAGAAGTTTCTTGCTGCTTGCCATCACCCAAAGTAGGTTCATCCCTCTCAGAGTTTATCTCCTTTACCTCTAGGGTCTGAGATGGCTTCATTTGTACTGAATCAGAGGCCTGGGATTTGTCTTCTGCTGTGGCATGAATTAACAGATAACTCGATAAGCGATAATGATTGAAAATACTTTTAACTAACAGTTGACAATATGTTACAGAAGATGCAAAAACTCTAGATGATCAATGAAAAACTAGGAAGCAATGGTAACCCAATTCCTTTTCAGGCGAGGATACTGTGGTTCAGTAGACAGGATTCATGGCATTATTGATTCCCATCTCATGATAGGAATACGTTGTAAGACTGATAAAAGCTACAGTTTCGAAGTCAAAGACACTGAATCATATTCGGACCATCTGCAGCTGTATGAGTTTGAAGTAGGCCCATCTGCAAGTATGATTGGTACCCTTTTATGTCCCTATCCCTATTGTGTCCCTAATTCATAATTCATTTACTCTACCTGATGAGTGATGAATCACATACTCATCACTTCATACAATTAGGACCGGCAATTGAAACAATGTATTGAATTATACGCCTATCCTCATATTGGATGACAATTTTAAGACAGAAAGCACTCTCAGAATATAAACCTATGTATATGCCTATCCTCGTATTGGGTGCTAATTGAGAAAACTAAATAATCCTTAGTAATGGAATATGTTACGAACTAAAGCCTAAAACCTGTCTCATCATATACAGTTATACACCAAACAAGGGTCAGCTAATCTATGCATATAGATATGAAAATACCCGCAGGGGCAGTATCGGCATTCTTCTTTGGCCTTTTCAAGGCCTCGTAGCTTTGAAGATCAGCCTCTGGCTGGACATTACGGAGTCGAGCACTTGCCCGAATTGAAGTTCCTAGCTGCACAACAGGTACCGGAGGAGGCAGCCCTAGATCATCAGGCATATGAGCTGGACCCCCTTGAGCAGCAATTTTGTCACAATAAGCAACCAATGCAGGGTCCATCTGTGACAGCATCCCATGTACCTGATAAAAAAGAAACTAAAATATTAATGAAAATTGAAAAAAAATGAAAAAGGTGAGCTGAGTAATTAGAATAAAACTCTGGCATAAAAGAATGAGTGAACGTACTGCATCCCGTAATTCACAAGCTCTACTAACAATTCTAGCACCATTATAATCATCTCCATTGTAAGCCTGAAATTCGGGATAGCAAAAATTCAGGCACAGTAAGTTAGGGATCATCAGAAAAAAGAAGTTAATAAAGACTATCTATTATAGAACAGATATACATATGTATAGTAGGCTTTTAAATAATCAACAGAACAGTGCTAAGAATCCAAAGCATGCAATACAAAGACACAACTTATGCATGAAAAGTGTTCTGTAAAACCATAAACATTTTGCTTTCACATGTGGAATCTCTTTCCTTGCTGCCAGCCATTCTTTCCCCATTAAGTTTCTAACAATTTGAGTATAACAATAAATTCTAAAATCCCAAAATATTCAGCCCTACCCTAGGTATCTAGGTATTTAGCCTACCACAAATGCTAAGAAAGCAAATTCCCCTACTCTTCCCTACAAGCATTCCCCCCCCTACTCTTCCCTACAAGCATTCCCTATGTTACCCTACTCTAAAATACCTGTGTTCATCACATAATTGGATATCGGTATGAAGGTATGATCCTCCAAATATATGGAAAAACTTAGAAAAAGGATATCCATGTTGAGACACATCCATATATCATTGGATAAAAAGGATGTCCATATCTAACACTCACCCCCCCCCCCCCCCCCGAGTTTGGGTAAAACAAAGCATTCATACACGGTATGTTTCTCTCTCCATACAATGTTCAGTAGCCAAATAGGAGTAAACCCCTACATGACATCAGGTAAACCATACATGAAGAGGAAATTGCACAAGTTTAACAACTAAACCAGTAAATAAAAATGAGGCACACAAAGTAACAAATAAAAATGGACTTCATTATTATAAATCTAGTTAATAGATATATTTCGAACAAATATTGAAATTTGAAAAATCCCATTATTCAATAAAAACCTAAGATTCCGAAAAACAAACCAAACTGCATATCCGATTAGTTACAGTTGCTTTTTGACAAGCGTTTGCCATCGTCGGTCTCAATGAGTGGCAAGTTACATAGTCAACCTAAGTTAAAATAATAAAACTAGAAATCAGAATAGATTGCATTTGGAATTTAACAAACCCACACCTTTGCGTTGGTTACAATCAGATCGACATCTTGCACAAAAGCAGAACAGGTAAGATATTGTCCAGAGTCAACCTGCTGCAATAAAGTAGCAACATCCATAGGATTCTGGATTATGGAGCGGTAGTTTGGCGCGTCCTCATCAGTGACTGGGTAATGAAAGGCACTAAATCTTTTATCGTAGAGTATCCTGCAACACGACCAACCATCTTCTATAAAGCTTATTAACAGTTCAATAAAGCAAAAATATCTCTATTTTATAAGCTTATAAAGATAACAACAATCAACAATAAATTAAAGCCTACAAGCCATCCTAAAAGTTATTATCTTCAACATACTGACATTTTCTCAATTATATCAACTTTGGAGATAAAGCAGGTTTAAAAAGGGGTAATGTAAGTTAATAAATAGAATCACATGAAAGAAAGAGATCTTACGACCCAAAACAAGTTCATGAGCCATTATGGAAGGATCCATCAATGATAATTCAAGGAGGCAAAACCACACTACAAAAAAACATCAGGCTTTACAACATCTCTTAAAGTTGATTTTCTCTTTTATTCTTTTCTTTTCTAATGATTATAATTTTATAAATCTTTTTTCACAAGCTTTTTATTTTCTAAACTAAACAATTCCTCTTAAGGTCACCTGACTGAACAGTTCTATAGGAATAAACCTAATAGAGAAAGATAATTCTTTGGAAAACTTTAAGTCACCTTCCAATATTAGTTATAGTTTTTCAATTTGCAGAATTCTAACTCAGAATTAAAACCTGAGTTCCACTTCCAGCGAATATTTGTCGTAAATTACACACAAATCAATTGAAATATGCTCCACAGAACTTCCATTGCCAAGAAAAAGAAATAGCAAGGGATGAAAGGGGCAAGGAACAGTAAAGGAAAGACGCCTCAGTTAAAGATTACACTATTAAACATAATAGTTTCTGATAGGACTGCGGTAACTTTACCGGTTGCAAACATCTCTAAGGCACATGCGTAAACGGCGAATAGCATGTTGCTCAGCCTCTACTTTGGCCTTCAATTCTGAGACCTTTGGTCCACTTGCCACTTTTGGCACTTTGGGAAGTTCAGGAAGAGATTCTGGTTCCTTGGACTTTTTAGTCATTGCCTCCAACAATACTGACAATGCAGCTTCAATTAAACCGTCAAAGAACAAAGATCTATCTTCAATTGAAGGTTTGTCCAATTGATAGCTGACAATAAAAATTAAATACATCAGTATTGAACAAATTTTTAATAAATAAAAAGATAAGTAAATAAATACCTAGAGCAAACCGGGTAAAAAAGGTCCGCTTCATCAATATTACCCAAATAGAAGCAAGACAAAATAGAGAAAAGGCAATACAGGAATATTATTCTATTCATACATTGAATTCCTAAAACAAAAGAAAGAAAAAAGTGTGTATCTATGATGTTTCACATGTCATGTCAGCATAAAAAAGAATGCACTTGGACTGCATCGCGTTTATGGGATGCTTCAGCAAGATTGCAACTTGCAAGAAAAACCAATAATGACTTATATACTGAAAACAAACTTCATGGCAATAGCAATAAACAGCTCTGGTTATGAAAAATAATTGCCAAAGGTCAACATTGATATCCAAATAATCACAGAACGAAAGGTAGAAATGCATAAAAGGTCATTTTAAGGATTAGACACACATACACACTACGCTGAGGAAATACTGAATAGGGATTCCCATCTAATTCAGCAAGTGAAGTTGATGATGTTCCAAGTAGCAATATAGGTAGGTCTGATGGTAACTCTTCTAAAAGTGTAAGCAGAACAGCTCTTAGCTGTTCATATGCCTGCAACAACAAATTTATCAAATTTAGAAAGCAGAAGAAAATACAAAACTAGACTAAAAAACCTAGACCTGAAATACACACACACACAAAAAGGATCAACTTTTAATCAGGTGCATTCATTTGAACTAAAATTTGAATCAGATTTGAACAATTACTCTATGTAGGAAGCACTCACATTATCCCACCATAGATTGAACTGAGGTATATATAGTATAGAAGGTGTTGTTCTTCTTGCTTCGCTAAATATATGCACCACTGCTTCCTCTGATGTCTTTGCACTGGGATCCGAAAGAAGTGATGGAAGACCAAGAGAATGTACAGGAAATTTCTCTAACTCATGTAAAATTGCAGGTCCAAGATGATCCTGAACAACTAGATCAGTAAGTATATTCAGTTTCTGGCTCCAAAAATTACAGTTACTAAAACTCAAGAGGATGCAAAATATTTACCAAGCCAGAACCATCACCACCGCACAGTAACAGCCGAGGCCTATAAACAAGAGGAATTGCTGATCCATATGAAAGGATAGAAAGCTTGGTCAACTCAGATGACACTGTTAGGGGAGGAAATATGTCAGATATATGGTTCATGGCTTTCTGGAGATGTCTCTGCAGGCATGGTGCAACTACCAAAGACAACGGTCTAGAGTGAACGATGGAACCTCTTTGAGAAGCAGGAGTAATTGTTGACATGGCCTCTATAAAGTGATACTTTTCAACCTTCACTGAGTCTACATCAATCAGATATTTGTCATCACTAGTATAAACTTGCGGGTATTTTTCACGAAAAGCACGAATGGCAGCTTCAGTACATAGAGCCTTCAGATCTGCACCACAGTATCCCACACAACTAGCTGCAAGTTCCATTTTAAGTTCCTTAGAAGGAGGTTGCTTCCACTTCCGAGTGTGAATATCTAATATTTCAGCACGTGCTTCACAGCCAGGTAATGGAAAATTGAATTCACGATCAAATCGCCCTGGGCGCCTTAGAGCTCCATCAATAGCATCAATCCTGTTAGTTGCTCCGATCAAAACAACTTGTCCACGTGAATCAAGACCATCCATGAGGGCAAGCAAAGTGGATACAATAGAATTGTGAATCTGCTCTTGTTTACTAGACCTCACAGGAGCAAGCCCATCTATCTCATCAAAAAAAATGATGGAAGGTTGATTCCTTTGTGCCTCCTCAAAAAGAAGTTTCAATTGTCTTTCAGCCTCACCAACCCACTTGCTAAGCACATCAGCACCCTTTCGCATGTAAAAACTGACTTTCTGACCAGCCTTCGAAGCAGCACTTGCTAAAGCCCTGGCAATCAATGTCTTACCAGTGCCAGGAGGACCACACAACAGGACACCCCTAGGTGGAGTGATGTGATAACTGGCAAAGAAATCTGGATACAACAAGGGAAAGAAAACCATTTCCTTCAAAGCATCAACATATTCAGAAAGCCCGCCTATTTCATCAAAGCTAACACTTTCATCAACCTGTAAGGGTTGAATATCTGCCCCGCCTTTAGAGCTTGGTCCAGCAGTTTGAATTCCAGAAGTCAATGTAGCAAATGGATCACTTTGATTACCCCAACCTGATGCAGCTACATTTAATCCCCATGCTGTTGTCCCATGCATGTCTAATCCCCCAAAAAGCCAAGGTGGTCCAGATCTGCTCCCACCTCGGCCCCAAGGAATAGCAGGACCCTGATCCAGCTCATCCACGAGAATAGAATCATCAGAATCCTCAGCTCTTGTTAGACGATGACGCTTATGAACACGTGAGCCACCCTTCCTAACATCCCTGCTGACTTTAGTCCCCATTCCTTGACGTAAAACCCTCCGTGGAGATCTAGATCTTTGCTTGCTTTCATCCATAGATAGCCTGCGTACATCAGCGCGATTTCGAAGATCATATCGCCTCCTTCCTTCCTGCTCTTCTTCACCCTCTTCATCATCACCTTCATCCTCTTCTTCTTCTTCTTCATCTTCACCCTCAGCCTCTTCATCACCCTCATCTTCAGCATCATTTTGGTCATCATCTGCAGCCTCATCATCTAAATCATTCCCATTTTCAGTTTCATCTTCACCAACCTTCTCCTCCGAAGTACTTTGCTCATCATCATAACCCAAATTAATCTGCTTAACTGTTTTTGAACGACGAGGGCGTAGTCCTTCACGTCGAGGAGCTTCTTTAGTCTCCGAGGTCTTTTTCTGCTTGGGAGATGGAGACTCATCTTGACTTACACTGTTAGCAACTCGGTTCCTCCGTGGTCGATATGGTCTCTGGGAAAAATAAACAATGAAAAGTTGAATTGGGATACACTTTCGTGATGTATGTTTCATCAAATGAGAGAAAAGTAATTGAATTCCAAAGTGTTGTATGCTTGGACGGTACCATCATGTCTTCATCCCCTGAACCAGAACTCTCAGTATAACCCACAAGATTCACAGAAACTCTCCTCTTTCTCGATGAACGCCTAAGATTGGCTGTGCCTGACTGCAACAAGAGGATGACTAAACTTAATCAAATTCAAAATGCAAGGTATAATAGAAAAAATGAGTCATTTAATCCAATTAGCTTCAAGAAAAGATGCAATTATACGAAAATCATGCAAAGACACAACTTAATAAAGAAAACCTACATGAAACATGTCCTCCTATAAGAATGCCCGACATAACTGAGAAAAAAAGGAATCTACATTTTGATCTAAAAGGACACAGAAGGAATTTGTTTTGAAAATATATATAATACAGCCACAGCACAAAATAAATGTCACCATAAAAGGTATATAAAGAGGTGATAAATATTAGTGCCCAGTAATCAGTTTCTTTTCTTTGACAACAGTTGGTTTTCTATTTTAATTATGGTTCATTTTGAGTCAATTCAATTCTGCTTTTTAACTTTTGCTTTGCAGCAGCTTTTCAAGAAGCCATGGAAAAAATCAAGTAGCAAAAGCAACAGACAATCAGAGCCCTAGTGCAATACTCTTTTTTTTTCTGTTCAAAGAAAGGAGGACTAGCAAACTAGTCAAAGCAAACTTCTACAAAATACCCTGAGAAAGTTCACGGTGAAGTAAAGCATGAATTTTCCCAGGGGGGAGCTCAAACTCTTCTGGTCCTGAGCTGGTTTGCCTTGCCACTTTGGCCATTGAGTCAGCAACAGTATTAGCTTCTCCACTGATGTGCAATACATTTAAAATTCTCCTATAGTCACGAAGGAGTTATGTTTCTAAGTTATCTACAACCTAGAAAAATGAATAGGAAGAGCTAAAAAATTTATCACAACCACTTAAAGACTCAGCATGGTATATACAGTCAAACAAGAGTGTGCAACTTACACTGCCGTTTGAAGTACGCACCGGCCGATCCCCCGAGCGCAACATTTTGGCAATGCGAGAAGCTGCTGTCCTTGTCTTTGTCCTGCTCTTCTTATTTCGAATGATGGTAGGAGTGTAATACAAATATGGTCTGCCATACACTTTCGGCCTTCTTCTAAGCCTATCACTTGAGCGCAGAGGCCTAGTAACTGGCCTATCTGCCTGACCAGACCTCTTTGGATACATAGACAAATACTAGCTTTGCAGATTATATTCTTCCATAAACTCCGTACGTACACCTTAAAGATGAGTAGCAGTAATAATAAGCAGAGGTTCCAAATTGTTTTACCTAAACTTTCTTACATGAATGACTTTTCAATTCTCTTACAAATATGCCATAGTTAATGGTACATGATTCTGGACGATTATAACAAATCTCAATTAAACATGAGTAATTTTGATGCCACTAACCACACAGAAACAAGAAGCTTTTTCACACAGTAGAGTACAATAACAGAACATTCTAAAAAATAAAGATATACCCTCTTCAAGCTAAAAACAAGCAAAAATTGCACGTTATGGACCAGCTTATCTTTCCATTTCTGGACAACATTCATTTGAAGTTCTCAATGACATGTTTATCAAGTACGCATATTGATACACAAACACCTGATAGCTGTTGAAGATTAAGAGAGACTCTTAAGATGCCATAATAACAGAGTAACTAAAAAATTCAATGAAATTATCAGTGAACATCTTTGTTTTACTGTGTTAAGAAAGACATCTGAAGGTATATGAAAGAGACCACAGGACATCATCCCTGTTAGTAGCAACACATTTCCACTGATGTAGAGTTTGAGGTCAATGATGCTGACTGGTTGCAAAGAAACTAATTCAACAAGGAAATGAAGATTAGAGAAGGAACAGTGCGAGTCAGACAATGCTATGACCCATGCATGCTTTCATAAGGGAGTGAATAGTACTTGGTAAAAAACAGGAAAACAGACAGGGCAGAGGAATGAGATAGGCTTAAAAAATTGATAGAGAAGTATAACATGCCTCATTTGTTACTTTCTAATCATATTTGCCAAGAACATTTAATAACTCTATTCTTCTGAAAAACATTTGACATCTAAACATACAGCACGCGTGTTTGAGCAAAGCACGTGCAACTTTTCCTCCATACCAAAGATGAGCACTGGCGTAATTTTAGAATGATGACAAATGTCCCCAACCTTCAAGAACATTTTGAAAAACCCCAAGCTCCAGTCAACCTAATAAAATCCAGTTTTTAAAGATGCCCCACCAATGTAATCAACAGCTAAGGTACTTAAAATATATGAAATCAATAACAGTTCAATGCCTGTTCCTAAATCAATTAAATTATAAACTTTCCCCAAAATAAAATCTTCAGTGTTCACTTCTCCCTCGGGCATGCATGGGGAGAAAAGCTCAAAACAAATCCTAGAAAAATACAGAAATCCTTATACTTCATTATTGCAATTTGAAATTAAATATCAGCAAAAGGATGAAAGGATTAAATAAATAAATAAGCAAATATTCCAGATAATTCCAATTAGTCAAGCTCCTCCTCCGAAAATAATCACATTGAACAGAAAAATCTAACAATTAATCACCAACAAAATAATGCAGCAATACATGCACATGCACTTGCAAATATATATATATAACAGAGCTGTGAAGAACAGAGAGAAAAGAAGCTAGTAAATGCAAAATCCTATACAAAATTAAATTTTAAGTAAATCAAATAAACACAACATAAAATCTTCGATTTTACTAAACAAAACAATATACTCTGACTGTTTTTTTCTTTGAAATTAAACATAAAAATACTATAGTTTTGAACAACGGAGAGAAAAATTAAAGTAAAGCCTGAGATTTGCTTTTGATACCTAATCGGAGAACTAGCTGCCTTAGATGAGAAAACGCGAGAAAGTGCGAGAAAGTGCGAGAAAGTGCGAGAAAGTGAGGGAAAGTGCGAGAAAGTGAAAACCTCGAGCTTTGAGAGAGAGCTCTAAGTTATTTTATAAACCAAAAAAACCTAGAGGGAGGGGCAAAGCGAAACGAGTTCTATCTAAGTTATTTGACTCACTGAGTCCACCACCCGACCCACGAGTACGTTTTTAATTTTCCCTATTTCTAGAAGGGGATCCATTAAAAAGTGGGCCCCACTTTGAAACTTTCGGAATGCACTGTCGTGAATTTATAACGAATTAAAAGTCAAAGAACCAATCCATGTTAGCCACGTAAGCAAAATAATTTATTTTTTAAATAAATTCGGCAAATAATTTCATCTCGAATATCATATATAATTGAAGTTAAAATATTTAACATGTACTTTAATAATTAATTATCTAACTTATTACAAATTTAAATGAAATTTATTTTTTTATTATTTTTAATTATATTTTACGAAAAAAGGAGTACAATTATATCTATAATGTTATGAAATTAATATTAAAGAAAGTAAATAACAAGAGAACATGTTCTATTTCACTCCTCGACCGAGGCTCTTTTCACTCTTCCTTTACGATACTATTTTGCTATCGGTCACCCAGTAGTATTTAGCCTTGCAAGGTAGTCCTTACTGATTCACAAGGGATTCCACGTGCCCCATGCTAATCGGGTCAAAACGTAAGCTAGTGATACTTTTGACTACTGGATTATCGCCATTTAGGGTCCAGCACTTCACCACTTCACCTAGCAGCACGACGCTTTTATTGCTCTCCCACAACCCATTTTTCACAGTTTAGGCTACTCTCATTTCACTTGCTACTACTACGTGAATCGTTTTTGCTTTCTTTTCCTCCGACTACTAAGATGTTTCATTTCGTCGGGTTGTTTTTTGTCTACCCATGGATTCAGCAGCAGCTCTAAAAGTTGACCTATTCGAGAATCTCCAGATCTACGCTTATTTTCAACTCCCTGAAACATTTCATCGCTTACTACGTCATTCCTCGTCTTTGGGTGCCTAAGTATCCACCATAAGCCTTTCCTCGTTTGAACCTCACCCTTAACTTTACTTTAATTTAAGGCTATGCCATCCTAAGGTGTATAGAGAGCAGAAGAGAAGTACGTATCAAAGTCTATATTAAAATATCAAAATATTCATTTGTTGGATAAATGAGCTCTTGTTTCTTTTTGAAATGCAAGAAATTTAATCTCAAGTTTTGCCAGTGAGGTTCTAATAATTCATCTTTTTTGAAAACAAAAAACGATTGATAAATCTTTAATACGAAGAATATTCAGGTTCTTTAATAAATATCTATGTAAGTTCTCATTTATTGTATTATTATTGATCGGGATGGTCTAACCGATCATACCAACTAATTAATATATTAGACTAATAAACTTCTGGTTTACTGTCTCATGTGATTCAATTATACTAATATATAGTATCAAATAGCGGAAAAGACAATAATTTTCTAATATAAAATTCTTACCAAAATCTAATAGATTCAATATAGAAATTATTACTAATAAGTCAAGTAATGAGTTCCACAATTCATAAAAATATGCAATTTATACTTTTAGAAATTTCGTTTTTTTACAAAATACATATAATCCTAAGTAATATAGTTGTAAGATTTCATATAAATATCAAAATAAAATTATATACTTAAAATTAGTAATGAATAACAAATAATTACAGCAACAAAACCCCGTGTGTTGGCTTGATGGTTAGAGTGTTCACCTCTCAGGTGTGGTCTGAGTTGAGTCACGCTAGTTGTTAGGAATTGACCCGATTAAGCAACAAGTAAAACAAATAGCGGAAGATATTGAGAAATTGAACACACAAATTTAACGTGGAAAAACTCCTCCGAAGAGGATAAAAAACCACGGGCAAAGATAATTTTACTATAATGGCAACAGAATCAAGAGTACAAAAAAGATGGAGATAAAAAACTAAACCTCGAAAACCCGAAGATAAAGAATCCTCAAACGTAAACACAAAATTCTCTAAATGTGTTATGAGTTCTAATCTCTAATGAGTGTATTTTTCTAAGGTTGTGAAAGGGCCTATTTATCGGCTAAATAGTCAAGTCAAACAAATTATGCTAATAAATGCTAAATATATCGTACTAATAAATACTAAATCTTCTGGAAAGAAAATATATTTTGTTTAACTTGACTTGCAAGCAATCTCTTAGAATTTGGGTCACACAACTCTAACAATCTCCACCTTGACACGAATTCTTACAACGCCATCTTTGCCAAAGCCCGCCATGGGCCTATCTTGAACTATGCAGGGAATTAACTGAGTCGAACCTGTGCTTAGAAGCTGGAAGACTTCTAGCCTTCGACTTGTGCACTGCCAAATCAAAATTAACCCGGGTCTGATTTTCATGAACACAGTGCCCTAACTTTTCAAAACCTGCATCCAAAAGAGAACCTCTCATCAACGAAACGGTCATACGTTTTTCCCTTCTATGACCAAGTTGCCTCCGCTCCAAACGAGTTGACTTCGACTCTGTAACGGACGAGGGACATCCGATTTCACCGGTCACTGTAGAACCTTCTAGAATATAAAGACTGCCGGTTCTTTTACCTTTTAACAGAACGAGAGCTCCACGAGATAATTTAATGCCGCTCGACTCGATGTTGATTCTGCATCCTTTCAAGTCTAAACTACTCAATGAGATGAGATTCTTTCGTAAATCAGGTACATACCTGACATTTGAGAGTGTCCTAATCGTCCCATCGTGTATCCTAATTTTAACAGTACCAATACCAATTACCTTACTAGATGAATCGTTTCCCATGCGCACAACTCCACCTTCAACTGAACTGTATGTGGAGAACCATTCTCTAATGGGACACATGTGGAAAGAACATCCCGAATCTAGGATCCACTCGGACGTGAGCTTGGAGTTATCGCTCGTTGACACTAACAAGAAATCATCACCGCTTTCATCGACCAAATTAGCACCAGCTACATCTTCCTCGTTACTCAGCAGCTCTTTTATTTCGCAGTTTATAACAATCTGCTTTGACGTGACCTAACTTTTTACAATAGCGACACCTTTTGTCTTGTTTCTTTGATGCTATCAAAACGGAAACTTGCCTATCTGCCTTGCTATCCAAATAAATCTCATTGTCGAGTTTTTCTCTACTCAACAAATTACCCTTCACATCTTCGAACGAGAGTTTGTTTCTGCCATAAATCAGGGTCTCCCTGAAAGACTTGTATGAAGGGGGTAAAGAGCACAATAATAGCATAGCCTGATCTTCATCGTCAATATGAACCTCAACATTATTTAAATCATTTAAAAGAGTAATGAATTGACTGATGTGATCTCTAAGAAGCTCACCTTCGTTCATGCGAAACGTAAATAGACGTTGTTTCAACACTAAACGGTTAGCCAAAGACTTAGTCGCATAAAGAGTTTCTAACCTTTTCCACAAGGCAGATGAGGTCTTCTCCATCAATACCTCCTGCAATACTGTATTCGCGAGGCACAACTGGATTGCAGACAAGGCCTTTTCATCAAGCTCTTCCCATTCTGTTTTATTTAGATTTTCAGGCTTTTTCCCGGTAACAACCTTTTTCAAACCTGATTGAACTAGAATTGCCATCATCCGAACTTGCCACAGATTGAAATTTGTCTCACCATCGAACTTCTCAATTTCAAACCTTGTTGCTGCCATCTCTGAACGGGTTGATCTATAAATTGAACTAGCTCTGATACCACTTGTTAGGAATTGACCCGATTAAGCAACAAGTAAAACAAATAGCGGAAGATATTGAGAAATTGAACACACAAATTTAAAGTGGAAAAACTCCTCCGAAGAGGATAAAAAACCACGGGCAAAGATAATTTTACTATAATGGCAACAGAATGAAGAGTACAAAAAAGATGGAGATAAAAAACTAAACCTCGAAAACCTGAAGATAAAGAACCCTCAAACGTAAACACAAAATTCTCTAAATGTGTTATGCATTCTAATCTCTAATGGGTGTATTTTTCTAAGGTTGTGAAAGGGCCTATTTATAGGCTAAATAGTCAAGTCAAACAAATTATGCTAATAAATGCTAAATATATCATACTAATAAATACTAAATCTTCTGGAAAGAAAATATATTTTGTTTAACTTGACTTGCAAGCAATCTCTTAGAATTTGGGTCACACAACTCTAACACTAGTTGCGTTGTTGTTAGGACTTTACCCTCCTCTTATAATTCATCAAAAAATTATTACAACAAGTTTCTCAATATGGACTATGGAAATACTCCAAATTGACAGTACGGAGACAATAGATAGGAGATCTTGTAACTATATGTGCATATAATTATCAAATTTTGATCGCCATAGCTTTCATAGTAAAACATTTGTATGGAGAAAGCTCACATCTGAAATATAAAAATTAGATATAATTTTTTTCCATAATCACCATCCTAAATATGCATGAATTTCAAATCCAAATTTATTTGTTCATGTTTCTGTCTCCAATTATAACAAGCATGCTACAATAAAATACGTCATAGTGAAATATACTTGAAAATCTTTAACATTTATAAAACAATTAGAATTTTCACGTAAGATGCTTAAACGTTATTCGATACCCATTGTACCAAATTTCAATACCAAATATATGTTATAGAATCTTATGGTGCTCTAATCAATTATTTATAATTTATAATTCAATTTAAAAGGTATAATCTAATCCTTAATGACAGGTTAATAAGACTCAATTAGATCCTATCGAATTTCCCTTAATCAAAATTTAAGCATGTTTAATAACAATAATTTAATCTTCATATATTTAATCATTCAAATATTATGCATAATATAACTTAAAGAAATCTTAAAATAATTTTTTTTTTCGCAAAACAAATTTACCAAAGATAAGATAGTGAAAAAAAATACCAGATGAATTATATAACTTTCTTGCCATAAAAAGTTTACAATTCCTTTCTTCCTTGCCATCGAAAAGAATCGTGAAAAAAAAGAGTATCGTACTGATAACGTATCATGAAATAAATAAATAACAAGAGAAATAGGAGAGCAAAAGAGAAGTACGTATTTTAGTGATCCATAAAGATGTTCACAATGCTTTTTCAAAGTCTATATTTATATACAAAAAGTATAAATAAAATAAAATTCTACTTTTAATGACTATTAGAGTTCTAAAATATATTAAACTTATTTTGATCTTTATAGACGGACGTCCACTTAATAATAAAATATTTATAACATATACAAACTATATATAAAATGAAGGTCCTAAGGCCTTCTACAATGGACACCTATCTATTTTTTTCCTTTTTTTTTACACGAGAATATTATGGGTAAATGTCAATTACAATTCCTCTGTTTTGAAATTATAAGAATGGTTAAATTTCAATTTGATCATTATATTTTGCTTAAATTTGAAATTTAATCTGTATATTTTAATTTTGACATAATTTAATACCTCATCTTTTATAATGTCATTAGTCAGTCTAAATATTTTATTCTAATTAAAATGATTATGTGACTTTTTTAAGGATTGTTAATTCCACTAAAATTCTTGTCATTAGTCAGTCTAAATTCATTGTTAATACCATCAATTTTCTGATTTGATTATCGATCCAGTTTTAGTTAAATAAATTATTAAAAAATTATAAAACTAGTTCAACCTAGAGGTGTGCATGGGTCGACCAGGCTCAACTAAAAAATCAGGCCCGTTTGGTAGGCCTGGGCCCAGCCAAAAAAATGGGTCTAAAATTTTGCCCAAGCCCGACCCGGATAAAAATCCTAAAATCCGGGCCCGACCCGGCCCGCCCATATTAATTTTTATATTATTTTTTATATAATTTTAAAAAATATATAATACATCAAAAATACTAAAAACATCAAAATAAATATTTCCCAACAAATTGAAAATAAATTTTAAAAAATATGTATACTTAAATAACATTAAAATAAATGCAACTTAACAAGCAAATGTCTTTAAAATAATAACAAAATTAACAATAAAATAAGTTTTATACAATTTCCAAACAATAACAACAAAATAGTAGCAAAAGATAGTAAAATGGTAACAAAATCGACAGGGGCGAAGCCAAAACAATTTTGTAGGGGGCCGTATGAAATTTTAATTTTTTTATAGTTTATATCTTTATAATTTTTAAAGGATTAAATTGAATTTTTATATTTTTTAGGGGAGCCAAAGTGTAATTTTACCTTTATTAATTTAAAATTTTTTAAAATCTCAAGGGCCTAAATAGCAATTTTACATTTTAGGGGGTCGGGGCCCCTGCCAACCCCCTAGATTCGCCCCTAAAAATAGGGAGAAAACAACAAGAAAATAATATTAAAAAAATAAAATTTTTTTGTCCTTTATTGAATTTGGGCCAGACTTGAGTCAAAAATATCTTACCTAAGGCTCGACCCTTTTTTAAACAGGTCTTATTTTTTTGTCCAAGTCCATTTTTCAGGTCTATATTTTTGCCCAAACCCTCCCACATTTCGAGTGAGCCTTCGGGCTGGGCCGAGTGACCCGACCCATGATTAAATCTAGACTCCAACCATAGGTGCAATCAAATTTTTATCTCGATTCAACTTTTTTGTCCAAACTCATGTCAACTAATTTGGTCCGATTCCAACAAGCTCGAACACGTTTAACTCATTTACTTGGTATAAAAATTGAGCTATTTTTGTGTGCTAATCATATTTGAGATCAAGTTGAATTGAAGTTCCACAATATTAATTTAAAATTTAAAAGAAAACCTTAATAACAACCCGAAACTACTCGAATCAAGTATTAAGATACATAAATTCTTCGCTAGTTTAATTCAACAAAGATGAGATTGATTTTGGATTTCTTTTGAAGCAAACTCGAATAGCTTATGAGCATAGATTTCGTTTATCCCCTAATTACTTACAAATATTCACAATATACACACAAATCATTTATCATTACCAAGGCTCTGAATCTCCATTGCCATCACCAGTCCAAAATACTGCATTTCCTCCATTAGAATACAACATACTGCTTTCATCATCATCATCATGAAAATCATATTCGAGGTCCGAATCTTCAGAATCGAACAAATTCTCAAATCCGTCATTATAATCACCATCATCATAGTCACCATTTTCAACTTCAACGTTATCATTGTTATCGCAGCCATCAACGATGGTACCATTAATTCTAGCTTTCCTCTTTTCGCGTCGTATCCGTTTTCCTTCTGCAACTAATGCCATTAGTTGATCTCTTATCACTAAACTCTCATCTTTCTCCAAAAGCACTCCCTTGTCATCAAACCCCTCGACTAAGAAAACAGAATCCCTCATCCCTTTCAAACTCACATAGAACAATTCTGGGTGTCTCACGATCATCGCCCTCAACTTATTTGGTAACCCGAACTCTTTCCTGAAATGTGTCAAGTGGTCTATTAATGTCCTCTTTTCAACCATCATCCCCAACACCTCTCTCACTACACCACAAGCTCTTTTCTCGGCCTCGAGGGATGACTTTGGAAAGTCGTCCAAAGACGTATTATACGGACAAATATCAGGCAATTCATTAAACTTCATCAAAGTCTCCCGGTGTCGTCGCTTTAAATTCAACCCTTTCCGAAGGTTCAGTTGCTTAAACTTCAAAGGCCTATCAACGATCAACCCACGGTTTACCGGAGGAGACTTCAATGGAACAGCTAACTCAGGATCCCAATTCACAAGCTCAAGGGCCATACCATACGAGGTACCTACGATCTTAAACTTATCCGGATGATCATTACAAAGACGGGACCGAAAATTCGGAGATAACCCAAGATGAGGACCAAGGTGAACGATCTTAGACAATAGAAGCCTACGATGAGAAGAAAGCATGAGAAGTTTCTGTAACTTGTTCGCCAAGAAACCTGACATAGCTGACTTAAGATTCAATTCTTGCATAGCGAGAGATTTAGCAGTCGGGGTTAAACGAACACAAAGTTGGTACCCCGATTTTGTAGCGTTAAACGGAGTAGGCGGCATGGGGATAGTGAAGAGCTCGAAAATCGTGGGGTACCGATAGATCATGGAAAGAATGGAACGAGGCTTGTGGATACAAAGGTAAGCACGGCATTTAGCGAGAACATGGATTGGAATGAAGTGTTTCGGCTTCGAAAGTAACAAAGTTTTCAGCTTTTGGACGAAACGGATTTTGTTTTGTTTCACTACATGTTTGTCAAGTGACGGGCTTCGAACAATTTTGAGAGAAGAACACGAAATCGAAAGAGATAAACTTTGGGGTTTATTATAAATGTTTTGAAAGCTTTTTTTAGTTCTTTTAAGGGAAATGAAAGATGGGTTTGATGATTGAAGGAAGCTGGAGCTGAGGAAATTGTCACTTTGGCACGAGACGGAGAGCAACATGGTTGATCTAGAGACTTTATCAGGATGCTTGCTGGTACTAAGCTGAAGTGTAGGCTATGGTACAACGAGTGAAACTCTTTCAGGCATAACACCAAACATGTTGAGGGCACTGTTGTTAGCTCGAAGAAATCGTCCAAAACATGAATATTAAATCAATAGGTGTGGTGAATGAACGCTTGGGAAAGGAAAATTGGGTTCAAATTAGAACAAAATGACATGAAAATGGTTCACTAGAGACTTTATCAGGATGCGTGTGGTGGGTCGAAGTGTAGGCTATGGTCCAAGTGAAACTCTTTCGAGCATAAAATCAAACATGTAGAAAGCGCTGTTGTTGGCTAGAAGAAAATACCTAAAACAAGAGAATTCTATCAAAGGAATGCTTTGGCAAGAAAATTGGGAGCAAATTAGAACAAAAATGACATGAAAATGGTTCAGCTCTGGGGAAAAAGTGAAGAATTTTTGTAAAGCGAAACCCAAGCCAAGCAAGTAGAAACAAGTCCACCTGACTCCTTTATCGTTGTAGGTTTTGGGCTTAAGCATGCCTCGTACTTGGGCTACAACTTGGATACCTTCAACTACATGCGTTGAATTGGGTCGAAAAGCACTAAACTCAATAATTTAATTTAAGTTAAACTAATCCACTCGTTAGCACATACATAAATTTCGATAAAAGTTAAATTATATTTTATCTTTTTTATTTAAAAAATAAATTAATTAATTTATATACATTAAATTAAATAAAAAATTAGTCCTTTTATTAAAATTTTCGTCCATGTCTAATGTTAAAAACTGATCTTTGTATATCAATATAAGGTATGCATGGAACATCATGTGTCACTGTCCGGCTATTCTGTTAATCTTGCTAGTTTTAACTGAATAAATTGATAAAATTTTTAATAGAAATGACTAATTTGCTTTTTAATCTAATATACAAAAATTATTTTACTCATTTTTTAATAAAAGGAGCAAAATGCAAAGAATATCCAAAATATTTTCTCCACAAATTTCACTTTTGAATTTAAGGTCAAAAACTTTAGCCTTAATAAACAATAGGAGGCCTCATTTACTAGATTTCAAAATTTTTAGAAATTTAATTTTTTGTTGACTTTTAATAAAGCATATTTATGGATCATATTAGAATTTAAATTGAATTTGATACGATTACATTTAAAACTTTAAATAAATTTCTTCTTGAGTGAAATTTTTTTTGAATAATCTCATTATAGATTTTGACCGTATTTACTCTTATTTTGTACACAATATTTAGAATTATTCATAGTCTCTCCTCAATTCATAAATAAGAAAAAAATACATTTTAGCACATTTAAAAATCCACGTCCTCTTGTATTGACAAAAACACTCATACCAATCAAACTAGACTCAATCGACCAAAGAAAGGTGAATTTTATCAGCCCAATAAATGAAATAAAAAATAATAATAACATGGAAACTTTAGTGTGATTTAAATTAATGTTTGATGGAAAATAAATAAAAATTTAATGTTGATGGGATGTTCTATTAGATTGATTTCTTGAATGTAGTATTTCCTCATTTTTGGTAGACAATGATGATCAACCATGAATAAATGTCTTTAAATGTGGGTCAATATCGATCGAATCGATAATATGTTATTTAATTTAATTAATTCTAAAATTAATCAAATTTAAAATTTAGTTCAAATATATTACTAAAAATAATTCAAATTTAATTTGAGAATTCGTATATTTATATAATATTCATTTTTTTCTCAAGATATTTATCGGAGCGAGTCTAGTAATTAATCATCCATATTTTGTAGACCCATTAAGAGATAAATACTGGTCACGAGTTTTAAAACTGCTCCATACCTAGGGCCATCACTTTGGTATATCAGCATTTAATCTTGATTTTGAGTTAGCATTAATGGTATAGAAGTTTGAAAGGGAAGGGTCTAAAGAGATAAACTTTTGTCTCAACTGCCCCAACTACAGAAATTTGAAACCAATCCCTTTTGTTTCAACTGCCTTGCATGTTAGGTCTTATGTCATGCATCAATGCCATGTTTCCCATCTCACTACATTAATAACAAAAGTCTTGTATTATTCACAAATTTAGAATTTAGCCTCTATACTCTTAGTTTTAGAAATTTAGTCCTTTATTTTTCAGATTTCGAAATTTAAGTCTAATTACTAACACTTTCTTTCTGTTAAATTTATTGGTATGACATTTTGAAATTAAAAGGAATACTCACTTGGTGGCCGTGTAACTAAAAAAAATGACATTGTAATGAACTTGAATTTAACTAATAATTTTAACAATGTTAACAGCTGAATTTGAATTTTGAAATTGACTATTAGAGAGACTAAATTTTAAAATTATAAAGAGCACAAGGACTTATCACGTATTTTAACTGTTTTTTTTATAAAGGTTAATATAATCTTTGACCCTTAAACTTGGCAGCTAAATCTACTTTGGTATATGTATTTTTTTTGTTCATTTTGATCCCTAAACTTTATTTCATCAAGATTTAATGACATGATATGATATTAGAATGTCACATCATTAAACTTTTATATTTTTTAAACTCAGAAATCAGAATGGATTTAGTTGTCAAAGTGAATCTAAAAAAATATTAATACTAAAGGGAACCTAATTATCGAGTTTCAGATTTCAACATTTTTATTTTTGAGATTTTAATATAATAGGAATATCATAATTTAATATGTATATATATCCACCATATATGAGTCGACATCATGTAAATTTGGTAAAAATTCAAGCCCAGTAGCCCACAAACATGTGTACCGTTTCCTTTTATTTAAATCCTGCAACTATGGATAACTAACCTGCTTTGCTTAGAGGTAGGTTCATAGGGGCAAAAAAAAAAAAAAAATGACATCGGCTGCTGTAGGAACTTTCTCGGCATCCAAACAGATTGGTTTCAATAAAAACGAAACCAAAGCTGGCCAAGAAGAAGAGTTAAGAGATGAGAAAAACAAGAAATTCATTGATGATAATGATGAAGAAGCAATCAACAATGGTGATGAACCCCATGATGATCAACATGATGAAGAAGAAGAAGAAGGTGATGATGATGCCAAGTCGAAATCCGAGAAAGAATTGGATCTTGGTCCTCAATTTTCCCTCAAAGAACAGCTTGAAAAAGACAAGGTATATGAATTTTCTTGGAAAATTATACCCAGATTCCATGAAAATACTCAATCCTTGATTTTTTTTTTTTTTCCTTTTGTTTGTTTCAAGGATGATGAAAGTTTAAGGAGATGGAAAGAACAGCTTCTTGGTAGTGTTGATATGTCTGCGGTCGGAGGTACATTTTACCCCAACTCTTCATTTTTTTTATATTTACGAAACAATATTTACAGGGGTCAATTAAAAAAAAAAGAAAAATAGGAGGGACCAAAATTGATTTTTTCCCTACCTGCCCCTTGTATCCGCCTCCGGATATACATGTTCGACTCACATTTGTGTATTTTCTTGATTTAATGCAGAGAGTAAAGAGCCTGAAGTTAAGATATTAAGCCTCTCGATCGTATCCCCTGGTAGACCGGACATGATTTTGCCAATCCCATTTGTTACGAAGCCTAAAACTTGTCTGTTTACCCTAAAAGAAGGAAGTCGATTTCGTCTCAAATTCACTTTCAATGTCTCCAACAATATTGTCTCCGGTCTTAAATACGTAAACACTGTTTGGAAAACCGGTATCCGAGGTATGAAAAATAGCATCATTATAAGTTTAAATTTTGAACCGATTTCGACACTTATAACCTTTTAGAAAATGATTCGGATTTGATTTTAATGGGGGTTGATATTGAAATTAAAATTGACAGTGGACAACACAAAGCTAATGCTGGGGACATTTAGTCCACAAAAGGAACCTTATACATTTGAGTTGGAAGAAGAAACTACACCTTCAGGCTTGTTTGCTAGAGGCTCATATGCAGTAAGGACCAAGGTAAATTATATTTGATGGTTTAATTCTGTTTTTAGTCCCTCTATTTTTATCTTCTAAAATTTAGTCTCTCTATTTTTATTGATTTTGTTAATAAAGTTTTGTTAAATTTGAGTATGTTGCATTTCAACATTCAGAGGTCTGGGTTTTTCTTTTAAATTAAAGGTATTACCTATTGGACTTTAATTTTTAAATCAAACAAGTGAAGGAACTGAATTCGTAGAAGTAAAGGGGTTGAATTTAAAAAAGTCCGAAGAGTATAGGGACTGAGGACAGAATTTGACCATATATAATTTATAACTTTATTACTATTCTTTTCTACAAATTGTATAATTAAGAATTTAACATTGCATTAAAAAAAATTCTGATTTTATTTATATATATATTAGAATTTGTCTTAATTTTAAAATATTGAAGTTTAATTTCTTTTAATTAATTTATCTTTTTAATTTGTTTATGCAGTTTGTAGATGATGATGACAAAGTCTATTTGGATGTGAGTTATCACTTTGAAATCCAGAAGAACTGGGGTTCACGTCCTTGAAGGAAAATTAAAGGGAAAAAATGCAATTAATCCACTTTTTTATTTTATTTGTGCTTGTTTGTTGGGTTTTTTTTTTTTTTTTTCTTCTAAATATCTCTTGTAGATTCTGTTTTATATTATTATTTTCTATCTGATTGTCAATCTGTCTACATATCATGGCTTCCACATTCCCTTTATTGAGGTGGCAAAATAGTACATTAAAAAATGGTAAATTTTGCTCTCAGTCCATGTACTATGTACACATCTGAAATCTAGTCCATTTAATTTTAATTTCAAGAATTCAACCCTTCTACTCTTTTGATTTAACAATTGAAGTCCAATTAATAAGACTGTCGAAGGATCTTCGCTCTTATGTGGTATTTTAAAATTGAACCAAAAAATTGTTCACGGTACCACTTAAAAACTGATCCATGTAAGCATTCTCTAAAATTGTGCCCATAAACCTTACAATCAAGTTCAGAATTGGAAACGTTACAATTCTATATTCAACGTTTTTATTTGCTTGTTTGATCTTCCACGTGTATAATATTAATCACATGAATAATTCTTTTTTAACAATGTTAGGTAATATAATTTAATAGAAGTTTGTTGACAATATTATCAATTGAAATTCAATTATTGAATAAAAAAAATAGAGGGCTTAAATTTTAAATATGTAAAAATTATAAGCATAATTAGACAAAAATTTCTTATACTTTCATACATGATATAATCAAATTTAATTATGATTAATCGTGTTTAAGATTTTAATATATTGATTATTTATTTACACTACATAGAATGTAACAAGAGTAGTAGATTGATGCCAAATATTTATATCTAATAAAAATGTCAATTTCTACTCTTAGTCCTTGTATTATGTGTAAGTTGTGAATTTAATTACTATAATTTGGTCACTTTTAGTCCTTGTATTTTTTGAAATTTAAAATTTCAATGCTGACCAAACAGTAGTTCATAAATTCATTAAATTCTACTAGTTCCGGAATTTAATGTGACCAAACAGTAGTTAACTTACTATTTTCACATATTACTCGCAAATAGGGTTATAAATGAATGGAGCTTGAACGAACAAAACACTGTTCATCTTCATTTATTTATTTATTTTTAAGCTTGTTCGTGTTCGTGTTCGTGTTTGATTGGTGTTCATTAATAAATTTAAATTTGTGTTCATGTTCGTTTATGTAAAACCATGTATGTTCATGTCTTTTCATTTAAGTTAATCGAACATGTTCACGAACATATAATTAAACAAGTTTATGAACAATAACAATAAATATACATACATACTATTTTTTAGATTAAAAAAACCAAATATAAGTATTAATAATTATATTATAAATAAACAAAATAAGCACACAAACACTAAAATTTTATTAATATATAATAATCGAATAATAAGCTAGTTTTAAACGAATATAAACGAGTTTGTTCATAAATATAAATGAACTAAGCAAGTCTTGTTCATGTTCAGTTCATTTAATAAACAAACATGTTCAGTTCATTTAATAAACAAACCTTAAAATTTTGTTCATGTTTGTTTATTTAGCTTCATAAACGAACACAAACAAATTTATTCATAAGCAGAGGCGAAACCAGAAATTTTTTTTTAGGGGGAAAAATTATAATTTCACAATTTTAATAGCCTATATATTTATAATTTTTAAAGAATTAAATCAAATTTTTATATTTTTAAGGGAGGCTAAAGTGCAATTTTACCTTTAATAATTTAAAATTTTAAAAATTTAAAGGGCCTAAATGAAAATTTTTTCATTTTAGGGGGCCCTAGCCCCTGCCAACCCCCCTAGTTTTGCCCCTATTCATAAGTTCTTCATCGAACATTCTATTCATTTATAACCCTACTCACAAAAAGTCAATTAATGAATTTAATGATCGTCGTTTACATCAAAACAAAAAATTTGAAATTCGAAATATATAGGGATTATAATTTTACACATAGTACATGACGAATAGTAGAATTTAATCAAACGGAATTAACCGCTATTATTTGAGTTAAGAATAAAATTTCAAAATCCAAAAAATACAATGACCAAAGATGACTAAATTAAAGTACAACGACCAAATCCGCAAGTTATGTTAAGTATAGGGACTAATAGCAAATTTTGACCCAAAAACACTCCATGGTAAAGAAACTTGATTGCCCCAAACAATTGGTGAAATTATTATGGATGTGGGGGGTGAAAATGACAAGGGGACATGGGCACCATGTGCCATGATTTTAGCAATGGCGGATTTGCTTTTTAACTTTATTTTTGGTACATGCCTTGCATTTCAAGGCTTACAAAGTAAATGCCAATTTATGTTGTGGTCCTAACTTCAAATTTTATTTGTAACTATGTGTGTGACAATCACATGCAACTTCACGTGTGATAGATTTATTTATGAGTCGGACTATTCATTTATCAAATACGACCGCACGAGTTAAATTTTAAATTTAAATTTAAATTAAATTTTAAAAAATAGAATTTTTTTAATTATAAATCCAACATAAAAATATATTTTGCTTACCATATGGGTATGTACAGATAAAATAAAGAGAACTTTCCTTTCAATCATCATCAATGAAGTAAATTAATATATTGAAAACGAAATCACCTTATCTTTTCTGTTTTTACATGAGAAAATATGTTATTAAATAAATTTGTAAAAGAAATGAAAATAATATTAAATGCTAGCATTAATCTTGATGGATGGATGATGGTTTTGTTTTTATATATATATTATTATAATTTTATATTCATACATTAAATGAAAAGTTATAAATATTTAAGAATGTTGTTTAAATCTCGATTGAGTCATAATTTGATTGGTATGAGTATTGTTGTCAATGTAGGAGGACAAAAGTTCGAGTGCATTGAAACGCATTATCATCCTATTTATAGGTTCGGGAGAGACTATGAGTAGTTCTAGACATTATGTTAAAAAAACATATATGATCGTAACCTATAATAAGATTATTCAAAAAAAAAATTCATGTTTAACTTTTTTTATACAATTTTTGCTATTATATCTATTAACTCCTAACTCTTTAAATTGGAGACTAATAAGCACTTAAATATATTGAAATAACGATGTCAATTGTTAATTATTATTCTTTTTGGTGAATTATAAGAGAGCAAAACCTTAACAACAATGCGATTAGTACGACTCGGACTCATGCTAGATTTGAGGCAGTAAACACCTTAACCATCAAGTCAACACACAAGATTCATTGTTATTTGTTTTTTTAATATAATAGAAAGATACGAGGTGGTTTTTTAATTTGTTTGTGGTTTTTTTTTAAATCTAACTACCCATGATATACATAATTTTCGTTAAAAATAGATTTAATTATTCAATTTTGATATTTGAATTTGGTATGACACATTAGAAGTTATTAGTCATGACTCCTATTATTGTAAAATTATGTGTGAAATGGTGATTTGAGTTGAGTCAGAATTTAGTTAATTAATTTGAGCTTTCAATCTAATTATTTAGTTCAGTACTTACAATTATTTATAGAACTATTAATATAATTAGTTCATAGTAACTTAAAGAAAAAAAATAAAAAATCACTCATGAATAATGATATTTACATAACTGTTAAGGGGTTGTTTATATTTAGGAAAAAGTTTTTGAAGTGTTGTCTGCCGAGCAGCTAATTAAACCCTTGGACCAAGATATTGTACCAAGGTGTATATGCTCGATTATCCTCGGGCTTTGTCTCCCTACTTTGAGGAGAACCCAACTTGTTTTTGCAACATAGATATCCCAGTTAGGGCTAATTTGACAATGCTTTTGAAAAGTGTTTGGAAAAGTGCTTTTGAAAATTTTGAGTGTTTGGTATTGTTGTCAAAAAGTGTTTTTGAGAAATAAAATGTTCATTTTAGACATGATATTATAAAGTAACAAATATGTATTTAAATAATGTTTAAATTAGTTAATATTATGATATTTTAGCAAAAATATTATTGTTATTTTAATATAAAATATTAATTTTAAATATTTCTAAGTATTAATTTTAATTATTTATTAAATTTTATTAGAATATATAAAATATATTTAAGTATTTAAATATAATAATTATATTGTAATTATATATTGACACAATTGTATTATTTTAAAAATAATTTTTTATTTTTAATTAATGCTTTTAACAATGTCTGGTATATGTATTGGCTTTTGCCATCGTTCAAAAAGTATGAAAAAGTGTAAGGTTAAAAAAGTAAAATACAAGCCAAAAGCACTTTTAGCCTGAGAAAAGCTAAAATTTTCTAATTTTTCATCTGTGGAAAAGTACTTAAAAAAAGTTAAAAAATTTTCCCAACTTATGTCTATTCTTTATTACTTTTTAGAGAAAAACACTTTTTTGTGGAAAAATCCATTTGGGAAGCAACGGAGAACGCAGCCTTACTTGCAAAGTCTAAAGACAAAAATATAAAACTAAAACCTAACATAAATACTCTAAAAATAATATCTCGAAACTATTTAAGAATCGGGATGTTCATTAATAGGACTAATTGTTTCCAATTCCTATGGAAATATATATTTTTATTATGGGGTACATGGGTTGTTTAGGTTTAAACTTTGGACTTCATGTCAATAAAAACTTAAGCAAGGTAAAGTCATTTGTTATTATATGTATTGCCTGATGATCCCTCAATTTGATAAGATTATAATTTGATCCCTATGAAATAGAATCTTAACAAAAGTTAATTTGATCTAGACTTATTCATGGGTTAAGTTATTTGCTTAAAATAAACAACTGGCTCGAAATATGAGAGTGTTTGGACAGATAAGTATGAGACTCGAAAAATGCTTTAACATTCAAAGCTTGGCCCATTTTATACTTTTGTGATTTATATATTATATAATTTATATCACATAAAAAAATATATATTAATGCAGTTCTAATTAAACATTAAAAAAATATGTTAAGTTATCTTTAACTTGTGTGGAGCAGTGATTAAAGTTCTTATTAGATACTCGTTTGACACGAGTTCAAACCTTGTCAAATGTCACACCCATCCCTTAGCCCCAGTATTGTATTAGAAAAAGGATAATATTTATTATACTTGCAGTGTACTTTTTTTAACTCTACAAGCAGAGTTAAAAAATTGTCAATGTCTCTCATTTCTTTTATATGTATATTACTACAGGTGAGTATTTGATATAATGATAATTTACTTTTTTTTATTCCACAAATAGCCTTAAAAAATTTACAATGTATCTCTTCTTTCTAAATATTTATTTTTTAAATATTTTACTATACCCGCTTGAGACACTTGTTAACCCTCTAACTTTACTTATGTAGTCTAAAAACTCCACTAGCAGTATACTGAATATTTTCCTTGAAAATTAATATGTTAAATTGTCTAAATTTAAAGTTTTAGTAAAAGAAAATTAAATATTAAAATAAAAATAATATGGATAAACCTAAAATGAATTTTAGATAATACATAAATTTGAACAAAATTTTAAAATATAGTCTCAATTTAAACTCAACTGATAAATATTTTTATTTTAGTCCAAGTCAAACTAGTATTTATTAAATATATAAATTTCGAATTAATTGGATCGGATTTGATTCTAAAATCCAAGTTAATTTGAAAGAGACCCCTACACTCCATGACTATCCCTTTTATGATGGCTTTCACGGCGCATGACTCTCCATGTTCTTCCTTTTCCCTGCAAAATCAATATATATTATAGTTTTAATATTTTAATATTTCTATAAGAATCTCATCTTTTCAAAGTAGATATTTAATATTTTTTTATTTTTGGAGAGTACATAATTTTAATAAATGAATTCTTTGTATAATGAATAAATAATTAGATCATCTTTATTTTATCCTCCATATATATAAATAAAATAAATACAAAGATGGGGTTAAGATAACTTTATAAACATTAATTAAAATTAATATAATCTACATAATTAGCAATGCCTACTTGGCTGAATCAATGCTGTCTGTAACAAAGCTTTTTAATTTGCACAGCTCCTAATCATTACTAGAGATGATGATAAATGGTGTAGATTCCTGTATCAATTCAATTATTATTGATTCTTTAAATCTGTATATTATAAATATTATTCTAATAAATTTAGATATTTTAAAGTAGTTAATATGAATTTTAATTTAAATGTAATAATGGGGATTGGATGTTTGGTTATGGTCGACAGTTGGGGGTTGTCTCGATGTTAGAAGCTGAATTACATGTAATTATGGATGACATTCGACTGGCATAAAAGAAAGGGGTACGTTGATTAATTATTGAAAATGATAGTAAAACGGTGGTGGATCTAATACTAAGAAATGAAAGAGGGGGAAGCTATTGAATAGGGTCAGAGATATGTCATTGGATGGCGAAGGATTGGCTTATTAAAGTTTGATTTGTGCCATGAACAATAAATAGGGCTACTGATGCTTTAGCCAAGGAGGTCAAAAGATGCAAAATGGGGTTAGTTGTTTTTGCTCAACGCATTTGACGGCGTATGATATGATTCTACAAGATAAGGGCCAAACAAGTTAATTTCTAGGTTCTCTCTGATGAACACTGTAATGGCCTAAATTCAAGGTTATCGGAACAATGGTTTCGCAACCATAAATCCGACTTAAAGAGAAATTTATTTCAATATATTTGCATGAATATTTATATGATAGGAAATATTTTTATAAATATTTATAAAATGTTAGTAATGTGGTATTAAATTTTCGTTAGAAAATTTTATCGTTTGGGTAGGAAATTAAATGAAAAGGACTAGATTGAAATGAAAGTAAAAGTTAAATTATAGATTAAAAGAAATTATGAAGGACTAAATGGTAATTATGCCATTTTGTAAAGTTGAGGCGGTGTATTGATGAAAATCTGAGATTTTTTTTAAGTATATTATTATATATTATATTATTATATTATTATATTATATATATATATATAAAGAAAGGAGAAAGAAACAAAAAAACAAAAAGAAGAACAGAGAGCAAACCTAAGGGAAGAAAGAAAAAGAGAAAAGAAAGAAGAAAAGGGATAATAGAGTTTTTAAAGCTTGGAGTTTAATTTGGTAAGTTAATTTAGTCCTTTTCTTTTAATTTTGATGCTTTATAAGTTTTAGAACAAAGTTTTGATGAATTTAAGTTGAAGTTTTTGAAGTTTTAGAGTTTTTGAATACAGCATATGATGAATAAAATGATGAATTAGTGGTTTAATTGAAAGAATTTGAAGTTAGAATTGGATAAAGGACTTAATTGTAAAACAAGCTATAAGAAAACAGTTTTGGGACAGCAGCAGTAGAGTAAGTTTGAAAATTCACCAAAAATCGTAGAAGTGGAATTAGAAGTTGAGTGAGATATGAAATTAAAGCTTATTGAGTCTATTTTCATATGAAAGAAATAAGGAAAGAAAAGAAGTTCTGTACTTTGACATATTTCGATTTTTGTAAGACTGGTTCAGAATGAATTCTGGTTCCCTTTTTTTGAATTTAGAAAATCATCAAAAATTGAAGAAAAATACTTAGAGGCTTAAATTTATATGTTTAGAATCCTGAAAGAGTCTATTTTCTATAGAAATAAACGGGAACACCATCTGATTTCTGTATGAAGAGATAATTAATTTTTAGTGAAGAAGAGTCAGAATTGTCAGACAGCAGAACAGGGGTAACTTTGATGAATAAACTGTACTAATTGGCTAGGCTAAAAATTCTGAAAATTTTATGGTATAAAGAAATGTGAGTTTAGTTTCAGAGAAAATTAACGGTTCTTCATTTGGCGCTCTGTAGCTCGAGAAATAAATAATTTAGTGACTGTGACTCAAGTAGAAAGCTTTGAATAAACTAAAAAATAATAGAATTATAGAAAATGCTACATGTGAACATGAAATGTATTAAATTGATGATTGAATTTATTTATTTAGATCCGGAAAACTCAAATACGAAGCTAGATCGAGGAAAGGAAAAAGTCCCGGATTAGTAGATTTTGTAAACGAACTAGTATCGAGGTAAGTTCATGTAACTTGAATTATATTTTTAAATGCTTGAAATGTATGTTATTGATGTGAATATAGTTTGAATGTTCATTGTATGAAAATTTATGCAATATTGATATTTTTGATAAAAAGGGAAAGAAATCCCGGTTGAATGAAAGGAAAATTCGATGGATCTCTGAAAAGGAATTGACGGTAAAAAGGATCTAGCCCGGACGGGTGATCCTATCCTGATATAGCCCTCCCGAAGAATATGTGGAAAATGGATTTAGCCCGGACGGGTAATCCGAATTAGGGTCTGAATTTAGCCTGGACTGGTAATTCAGATCCAAGCTCATTAGAGTAATTATCGTTGTAGGGGATTTAGCCTGGACTGGTAATCCCGACAATACTCTATGAGTTTATATTACAGGGGATTTAGCCTGAACTGGTAATCCCGCTGTAAGGATGAGGTTCGCGGGAGTGTGCTCTCTGAAATGGAAATGTGCGCACATGAATATGAATTGACGGACCCGGATTTGTACACAAAAGTGTACCTCTGAAAATCCATCGAAATTCTGAGTAATTCAACGGGATAAATATAAAAAGAAAATATTAAAGAAACGGAAATCATGGTATTGATGAGCTCATCAATCATAATATATATTATTGATATATGGAAATTATTGGACTGACTTGAATGTTGAGTTTGTAAATGTTAGGGTAATAATGCATTGAATGGGTATATGAATGTTTATCGCTTGTATTGTAAATATTAGGTAAGTATAATTCTTGTTACATGGGCTTACTAAGCACAAAGTGCTTACCCTATTTCCTTTTTCCCTGTTTTGTAGTGTTAAGAGCTCGGAGGTCGGATCGGTGGGAGACTCATCACACTATCAACCCCAAAATTTCGGTATTTTAAGAAACTTTATTTTAGAAATCAATGGCATGTATAAGCTAATAAAATAGATTTTAATATGAAATGAATGTAAGGTCAGCCATTGGTATGACCTATGTGTTAAAGTTATCTTATAAATATGCATGAATTATTTTGAAAATATGTTGAATTGGAATGGTCTCGGTTTTAAAAAAAAATCGTAAATTCTGGTAATGCCTCGTACCTTATTCTGACAACGAATACGGGTAGGGGGTGTTACAAACACTTTCAACTTCCTTTAGTTCTAAAAAAAAATAGAAGAAATGATATTTATTGTCCGTAATTAATGCTATAATGATTAGATTGAAGATCGAATTTGTCGAACTTTTAGTTTTCTATTTAACTGGTTGAACTCAATGATTTAATCACTTTAAAATGTTAAAAATGATTAATAATTAAAAGTATTATTATTATTTATATAAGTGTAGAGTTTTCTAACACTACAAGCGAAATTTAAAAACTATCATATGTCCTTAATTGACATTTAAAAATAAAAGATTAAAAACTCGTCAAATAAGAATTTTTTGGCAGAAAAAAAATCCTTTTTTACATTTTAATTGCTTTTTTTAATTCTAAAATTTTCAATTTTAATTCGGGTTTCTTTTATTCTTGTTAGGATAATTACCATCACTAGCTCAAAAACCAGAATGGATTTGGGTCGAATTTTATTGAGTTCGCAGATCGAGTTTACTCTCCTGCAAAATTACATATGCATAAGACCATATAAACACGTACATGGGATTACATCAACAGTATATATATATATATATATCATATAAATATACAAACATTACCATTTTAAAACAACAAAGAAAAACAGTCAACATGTATTAAATTGATTTAACATTCATTTCTCAATCCAATTAATTCATTGAACCACATTCTAACAACAACGTATGTAATCATTACTTCTCATGCTATATATACCTTTTAGTTTCATCATTTTCTCCTCAATTTCTGCATAATTTATGGAATTATAAACGAACCTTCTACTTTTTCTTTTTCTCCTTGTAGTGATCAGGTTACATGATTAAGTTTAATAGTTATTATTATTTTTAAAGTAAAAGAACTCTTTATCTACAGACAATAATGATGAGAAGTGCAAAAAATAAAGAATATATATATATATATATATATATATGATATGTTTACGTAGTTCGTTTCTTTTACATATATTTGAGATTTTGTCCAAAGAGAATATTCACTATATTAGCACCTCGTACAATAAGTGTTTCAAAACTCTAACACTTACCAATTTAAACTACATCCTTTTGTATCCAAAATATAAACATCTCCCTCTAAGTTTTCTAGGACATAACCAAACCAGGCACTTGATTAATTCGCTTAATGTGCTCACATAAACGTTCCATAGTGAACAAGATAAATTGCTTTCCTTTTCCTCACACAAAACTTATACAAGTCTCCACAATATATAAGTAATTGAGACTTGCTAACATTATATATATTTTAAAACCAATCTTTCTTGAATAAGCAAGATAACTTGCGCACAAAGAATATCTTCAAAATAGCATATGATAAGTCTTGAATCATTAAGATATAATTCTTCCTTTAGCTCGATTTGATTCAACCCACTAATTATGTGAAGTTAATTGCTTCAATCGAATCCAAATAAATCTCCAAGATAAGTTGCTATTTGTACTTTTTGAGTATCAAGAATAAGCGGACAGGGATCCAAAGTAACAGCAGGAAACACAATCTAAAGATTTTTGTTGTCAAATTTTACCAACTTAAACATTTCAGTTTTTTTAAGGAAACAATGCTACTACCAATTGGCATTCATCAGGCACTAGTTTTGAAAAATACCTCAACAATAACATCCGAAGATTACAATGTCTCAAGCCAATATACTTATCCATACGCCTAGTGGTATGCACCTCAATATTAGTGGAAGAAAACAAAGAATTAATTATCCATAATTAAGAAATAAGAAAATGGGAAGATCATCCTTACATAGGATAAGACCTTCCTGGTAAGTTCATGAGCCACCTTATAACAGTTCGTCATGTCTAATGGAAGGGCAAGGTGGAAAATATCTCAACAAAAAACAATCATGTAGAAGTATACCAAACTCTGATAGGTCTAAGCTCGACGACACAAGAGCATTAATAACAGCCATGCAATCAGATTCTATAATCATGACTTTGTCAAAACTCATATTAAGCCAAGATAAAACCTCTCTTATGGCTAAAAGTTTAGCCATTCGAGGTTCCATAATAACTGGAAAATAACCAAAACATCCTTTGATAAAATTTCATGCATGGTCTCGAATAATAGTAGCAAACGAAGGGGCACCATGTTGATCATGAATAGTAGCGTCGATGTTGTATTTGTACTGGTCCCGTTCAGGTTAGACCCAATGTAACCTGGTGGAGGTGCCTTCTACTGAGGATTGCTGGATTGGAAAAAAGTGCATTGGGCATCTATTCAATCTTTCAAGAATTGATCAGCCACGCACCATAATTTTTTTAGAAGTTGGAGCATCTGTGTTTTTCCAAACAAATAAATTCCTGTGAAACCACAAGCTCCGTGCAACAGCCATGACTCGATGCTTAACAGTGTTGTTAGCCACAGACAAATAAAATTGCAGAAATTCATTGACAATGTGAAAATCAATAGTAATCCCAAGGCAATGCCATATGTCAACAACTTTAGCACATTCAAGCAGCACATACTTGATGCTATCAAACCAACCCACAGCGTGGACAAGTAAGATCAATAGGGCAGCCTCTTGCGGCTAAGCAACCTTTTCGTGGAATGAATTGGCGCATGCCACGCCACGTGAATTCCTTGACTTTGAGTGTCACTACTGAATTCCATATAAGTCCCCAAGGGCCCTCAATTATGCATGATGTCTATCATAGAGTTAATAGCTAGAATGTACCTCAGAAATACCAGTGCGACTAAAGTGCCATATTAGCGGATCGTTTGGCTTAGTAGATAAAAAGGTAGCTTCAAAATACTGCCTGCATCGTAAGGGGCCATGATATGTTCAACCAAATGGGCATCCCATTGATCGGCGTTATCAATGAGGAGATTACTTACTCGCAACTGTTCCATACCATCCAATGGGATTGAATCCTCATAGAAACTGACATCGTCAGGTAACCAAGGGTTAGAGAACACTAATATTGTTGTTGTTACCAAATTTCCATTGAACTCCTTTTAAAAGCAAGGTCTAAGTAGTGTGAATGCTCCTCCATCTAAACGAAAGATTATTACTTTTGGTAGAATCAACAAACCCAAACTTGAGAAAGTATTTTGCTTTGAATATGCAACTTGGAAGAGAATCAGGGATGAAAATAAGTCTCCATCCTTTCTTATAGAGCATCGCTAAATTGAAGCAATGGAGATTCCTAAAGCACATGCCTCCAAAATTCTTGGGCATATAGAGTTTGTCCCAAGAGGTCTATCGAGTCTCTTTACTATCACTGAAACTCGAATCCCACCAGAACGAATTCATTATACATTGCAATTCTTCGCACATGCCAATAGGAATCATAAAAACACTCATGCAATAAATCAGGATTGCCTAAACTACAGTTTTTCGAGTCTCAAAGTAGCCTATTCTTCCAATTGAAAGTTCGTTTGCTGAGGCGTTTTCTGATAAACCGAAACACTTGCTTCTTATTTTTGGCAATAAAGGAAGGGAGACCTAGGTAGGAACCATGAGCAATAGATGCCTCAAAGCCCAGAATAGAGTAAGTTGCCTGCTTATCTGCTAACTTTGTATTAGAGCTAAACATCACTCCGGACTTTTGAAATTGTCCCAAAGCGTGTTCGTAAGTGGAGAGGATATTACATATTGTCTGGCATTTCGAAGAATTAGCCCTAAAGAAAAAAGAAGCTATCATTGGTGAAGAATAAATGAGCTATTGAGCTCCCTCGACATACAGAGATACCGTGCAAATCACCTCGTGCCTTCGCCAGCACAAAGAATAAATAAATAAGACGATAACCGATCACCTTACCTAAGCTCTCGTTTAGGAATGATTGGTCTAACTTCCTGGACACGAATAGCTGATTGATTCTTAGTTCGATTGATATTAGTATTGTTGGCAATGTAGGAATATGTAAATTCGAGTACGTAAAAATACATTATCCTCTTATTTATGGGTAAAAAGCAATGGCAAAGTATTATCCAATGAACCCATATTTCATAATAATAATATATTTATTATTATTATTATTTCAATGCTTCGCATTCGATTAATTATTTACTTTGTGTCAAATTATGGAGTAAAAATTTGACTGTTAAAATGTGTTTTAAGTCTTTACACATTTCATACATTTAGAATTTAGTCTTTCTACCTTTTTTAATTTAGGAATGATTGGTCTAACTTCTTGGACATTAAAAGCAACCGAATAGTCGATTTAATCTTAACTCGGTTGGTATGTGTATTACTGCCAATGCAGAAGGATATGAGTTCGAATGCGTTGAAGCACATTATCCTATTATTTATGGGTAAAAAGCAATCGATGTCACGCAAAGCATTATCCAATAAAATTTGAAGGTTAAAATGTGCTTTAAGTCTTTATACACTTCGTACATTTGGAATTTAGTCTTTTTACTTTTTGAATTTATTTTTTTTAAATGTTTGAGCTTGTCATAATAAAATAACTTTTTGTAGTGTTCTTAAGAAAAATTGGCGCCGACATTATGATTGAAATAATTAAAAATATTAAGTATTTAGACTAACTAATGAGATTATAAAGTAGAGGAACCAAATTATATAAAAAATTAAAGCATATAGATTAAATCTCAAGCTTTAGTATAGTATAAGGGTCAAAACTGAAATTTGACCATTGTCTTGTAATAAAAAAAGGGGGGGATAAATCCCAAAACTATACATGAACTATGGTTTATGTGCAATTGTATATATAAATTTTGATTTTGTGCAATTTTATACACGAAATTTTGATTTGATTCAATTTTTGTAAATTATTAACACAATTATTAATATAACATCATTTTATGTTTATATATTACATACATAAATAATTATATTTATCCAATATAAAAATAAATTGATGTAATTATTTCATTAGATGTGCATGATTAAATTAAAATTAAAGCTTCAAGTATATATTTGAACCACATTAGAGTTTCACGTGTATAATTACACCAAATTAAAGTTCATGTATACAATTGCACATTAAATCAAAATTCATGTTTAATTTTGAGATTTATCACAAAAAAATCAAACAAAGCAAACTCAAAAGAAATAGGAAGCCATGTATCAGGGTCTAATATAAAAATTGAAATTATACATAATCACATAATATTTTAACTAAAAAGTTAACAATATTAAATATTTAAATTAATTAATAATATTATAAAAATATAGGGATCAAATTACGTCAGAAATTAAAGTTTAGAGATTAAATTACAAATTTAGACATAATAAAATGGCCAAAACTGAAATTTAACTATTAATCTATAATTAGAAAAAACATGAGTACCACGTGTCAAAGGAAGACTCTTTACCTTCCTTTTTTATATAGTAGTTTGGTTTCACCAAAGCTTCATACTAGTATTTTGGGTTAAATTCTAATGGTAAAAATTTAAAGGTTATAATATGTTTAAGGTCCTGTGCTTTTTATATATTTGAAATATAGTCCTAATATTTTTATTTTCAAAAACTTGGTCCTTCTATTTTTCTTTTAATTTCAAAAATTCACTTCTAGTCGTTACCGTTAAAATTCTTTTGTTCATTTAATTGGTGTGACAGTTTGAAATAATAATAAAAATACTCACTTGATACTCATGTGACAAAAGAATAACATTGTAATGAACCTAAATTTATAAGAGCTTTAATGATGTCAACAATTCTTAAAATTCACGTAAACATTTTAATTAGAATAAAATATTTAGGCTAACTAAAAACATTGTAAAAGTTAATGTATTAAGTTATATAAAACTTAAAGTATAGAGACTAAATATCAAATTTGAACATAGTACAGGGATCAAACTAAAATTTGTCCATTGTTATATAATCTTTAAAATATAAACGGATCAAAATTGAAATTTAACCATTATCTTACAATGTTAAAAGAAACTTACACACATCACATTATAAAAGTTGATATAACACCCCTCGTCTGACTTGATTGTCGGGTTCGAGCTACTGAATGCTACAGTAGTTGTCGAAGCAACTATTGACAAATTCACAGTAAAATCATCACTTCACATCATCATTCATGCAATCAACAGTAATACAACATTGAATATCATGAACATTCTTTCCTGGGTCTTATATGGGCATACAAATACTTTAAAATCAACCCGAAATTGAATAGGGACCTCTTTGCAACATTTTTAAAATTCTGGATCAAGTCTATCATAAATAAATCATTCAAATATTCAATAATATCATTAACACCTAGATATTATAATACACAATTAAATTCAAGTCTTAATTGAGCTTATGAAAGCTCTTTTATTGACTCGAACACGAAATAGAATCGAATTGTAAAATTTTGAAAATTCAAGACCGATGTCATGACTTCACCTTCTCCACGTCGTGAAGCTGGCAAATAGTTGGTCACATCACAATATCAGGCCACTCAACATCGAGACATTACATACCATTGGCCGACGTTACAACGAGAAAATGTGATCATTGAGACGAGGACACTGTTTTTAGTACAATTAGGCCATTTGGTACAAAAATTGTTATTTTTTATTTTTAATAATTAAATTAAATTTAAAAAATTTGGCTCAACCAAGTTAGTGCAATTTGGACTTGGGATATAAAATCTTTTGAAACTGAATCATGGTCATCAACACCTCTACTCAAAAGCTTGGACAAAGGGACTAATGGAACCTATGAAATCAATCTCTCTCTCTCTCTCTCTCTTACTTTTTTATTGTAAAATATAAATCAATCTCAATCTATTATATACAATAAAAGCTTAAATTTTCTCATATGAAAAAAATAAATAAATAAAAATTTCATGGATAATCTAATAATGCAAACTTCACTTGTAAGTTAATCTTACCACTCTCATTGACTAGTTTAGCTGCAATTACCAACCAGTGTCCTGGAGCATCATGTGGACCGCGTACAACCTCAGATATATCTACATATTTCAGCAGTTTTTTCGATCGAATCGGTTCCGGTGGACCATCGGGATATACACCTGAATTAAGTGCAGTCGGAGTTTGTTTCTGTTGTCCAGTCATGGCTGTCCCTTGGGTGAATGAAAATGTCATACTTAGATTCGTAAGGAAACTACCCTTACGGGCAGTGTCAGGCGCAGCTGCCCACTCAGTTTTCCTGATTGTGCGGTGGGGTATATGAGTGTAAAGCAGACGGAGATGCAAAACCGTCTTTGGCCACTTCCCTTTGGTGATAAGCTGTGCACCGGTTACGATAAAAACACCACCTGAAACTTCTTGCAACCAGTTAGGATCGTACTTAACGAGGGATGTGCATACATTCGAGTATCGTTTCCATCTGACTGGCTCTAAAAATTGATCACTGGACTTGTAGTCATCGGAACCTCGCCATTGACTAGGTTTGCTTGATGTGAATGCCATTATACCCGGGAGGCTTGAAAGATGCAGCACGTGTAATGCCAACCGGTTGCATTTTTTTCCTTCTAGATACAACCGGAGGCCAACTACGGGTTTTAACTCGCTTGTGACCTGAAATAGAACAAAAGAGAATAGCTGTAAGTTTATCATATAGTAACAACAGAGAATCCGACGTTAACATGGCTGCAAAATACACCATAATAAACTATAGGCGAATATATACGTGCCTACGTATACATACATGCAGGATGGAATAGGAATGTAAAACTACAGACGAATGCTTGCAAAGCCATGTCACAAAGAGTTCAAATGTAAAAGACATTTTACTCATTTACCGATAAAAAAGATCGAAATCAAAATCAACTTCCACTAATGACTCAACTCCATTACCTACCAGATTACCAGAAAATGCAATCATGGAAAAGAATATGACAGTTTAATGCAACTTCCACTTCCAAAAAGCAAGTCAACTCCACTTTCTAAAACACATTTAGGCCATTAAAAAATTTGTTGACCATGTTACTTAGACTCGGTTGCGAGTGTTTTTTAAACTTTTTGCATGCATTTGAAGGTCCTTGGACCATACCATGTCTAAAAACCTATCAAATACGAGTGTCAGATACAAATACTTAAATGAAGAGTTGGAGCGACATGAGTACTACACTCATATATTCATTTCAAGCAAAACAATGCAGTGATGTTCGTCTTTTTTTTCAGCATTCTCTACACTAGCATGTCTCTCATAGAGGTTTTAGTTAAGTTGGGCTCATATGCTATCATATGATTTTCGGTTATCTAGTTCATTGCTTATAACAAGAACATATTTGCGCACTGCCTTCACGAATTGTGTATTTTGGTTCTACGAAATAACAATTTACAAGTTGTATGACTACCTGTGTAGAGTTGACATGTAACGTAGGACCCAGGAAAGTGAATTGCAGGGAGGGGCAAGAAGCTTTTCTTGTCTGATGTCTAAGTGGCAGGCCACAGAACATAGGTGCCCATTGTTGCGGAACTTGAAACTCCAAAAAATACCGTAAATCATCAGGAGTGGGCTTGTCTACATACAAATTCAGTGAGTTAAAATACAATAAAAACAAATCATTTGCAAAAATATTGTTGAAAAACCCCCAACACTCAAGTTTGAGTAACAGATATTTTTTACTAGTACTGTCCTGTTACTCAGGAAATGCAAGGGAATACTTACAACGAAGATACAAGTTGATTGCATGACTAAGATATCCACTTCCGGGAATCCCCGTCAGAAGAGAAGTAATTGGTACAAACTTGAACAAAATTCCTTCTGGCTTGGCAGGAACTGTCTGGAGCCAGTTCGAGTGGCTATGCAAGAACACATTTCCTCCTCTTTTCGAGCAAATGATAGTGAGTCCCTAAAGTTGAAAACAAAATAAAGTAAATAATTCATGGATTGTAATGATTAATTTAAAAGAAAATCACATATAACATAAAACGTTCTAAATTCACGTCTTTGCTCGATGTTTCTGCAATGCTGGCCAACTGCATGGTGCTTGACTGCAAAATGCGGTTAAAGACATCGGGCACCTACATAAATATACGGCATTTAGTAAAAATATCAGTGTTTGCCGAACAAAAGAAGAAAGGGCCCTTAAATATAAATGAGGTGCTTATACTTTTTGTTTGCCATCTCTTGACTTTCTCTGTATTAATGAAGGGCTTTTCCCGTCTGAAAACATAACATCTCCGAGGTCCTCCAAATACCCTCTAAGCTCGGACGTAGGAATTGTAGAGGAAGAGTTTTGCCTGACACATATTAAATCTTGACCACCGATAGCCATACCGACTATTATGTGTGTTCCATATGTCTGTATGAACCTGCCAAAACACAAATTATTAGATATATACAGCATATTATACTACAACTTTGACAACAACAACAGCAGCAGCAATTTTATAACTTTACGATGGACTCGAGTAACTTATCCTTGTCTCAAAATTTTCCAATTAGGCAAGTCAGACATTTGCAATAGAAGCACAATAATGTAACAGTTTATATGCCGAAAGTTCAATCTAATGATCAATAAACAGAATTCTACTTCTTTGAGAGAAAATGTTTAGAAATTAGCTAAAATTGCATAAGAAAGTTGAAAACACATATTGCAGCTCCTTCATCATCCCTTATATAATTAGTAACACAGTATTTTTACAGCATACGGCCACATGATCGACCTAAACAGTTGAGAACCACTTTAATTCAGCATAACAATAATATATTTTCTTTAACATAGGCAAGCGTTTATAAAGTAGGGCCACCAGTACTATTTCTTCATTCATTCAAAAAGCATCCGCATAATCCATATGATTGTTAATGCCAAAAATGTGCAGACAATATGTGGAAAAGTTACCTAGACAAGGCTGCTGGATCCCAATGAGGTGGAACAGACTTCTTAACTCTGTCATTTAGCACAAGTGGTGATGCTGTAAGGTGTAAATAATACAACGAAATAAAGTAACCATCGAAAGCGAGATTTTTGGTGTCTGCAGCATCATGAAGCCAATTTCCACTCAAATCGAAAATACTGTTAAGATACCCTGAAGGAACTTTTCCTTGTATAGAAGACTTCTGATTAAGTAACTCAGACATCTGTAAGAGAAATAAGATTTTGGAACAAATGTAAGGTACAACATCAATAAAACACCAAACTGAACAAATTGCATAATTCTATATACTTTTCTAGCCTTTTCTTTTTCCCGATTTCTTGATCGTTAAGGTTACAGAAGTTTTCAGCAGGATAGACAGTAGCTATCTGATTAATATCAGCCATTATTATCAATTAGTTAACCTCAAGCTAGTTGTTATTTTTATTTAAGAATTCATGAACTCAGCCTCTTTGCCTAGTCAAAATTGTACACTTATTCAAACCAACAAGTTGAAGTAACCTTAGAACACAAGGTGGCCATTTGAGACTAGTATTAGCTCCTTTTAGTTTTTGACCCAAACCATAAAATTACAAAACAAAAACAAAAACAAAAACAAATCCATGGATCAAATCAAGGAATCAAAGCAAAATATAAAACAAAATCCCAGAGTTGGATTTTTCAAAATAACATGCTTAAAAAAAATTCCCAGACCTGATTGAATTCAAGAACATCAGATTTGAAACGAATACGGTCGCCTTTATCAAGACGAATATCTTGAGAAACATCTTTCATAGTAAAAGAAGCAGCACCTGGGAAAACAATGTCTCGTTTGTTGGTTTCATCAAGCACCAATAACCTTGTTCCTTTAGCATATTTCAATCTGAAATCTCCAGTTATATCGTACCCTTTTCCCAAAGCTTCCACAGCTAATACCTCTATTGGTTTATCTGTTTCTTCCATACCCAGAACTCAAAAAATCACAATAACAGCAGCTTTGGGTATAGAATTGGAGCTTTGGGTAGATTTGTTTTGGGGGGAGAAAGGGATAGGAATAGTACAAAAATTAGAGGGTCAACTGTATTGTTGTATGCCATATTTGAATTGTAGTATATATAGAAGGGGAATGAAGGAAAAAGACAAAGGATATTTACTTGAGTAAGTTGATGAAGGAAGAGAGACAGAGACGTTAAGGCGTTGACAAACAGGCTTTCTATTTGAATTCCCTTTAAACGAGGATTGAATATGAGTGGAATTTTAACATTCAAAAGGGCAAAAAATATGAAAGGAATTTTCATGGTAAAAAATGATACATTTTATTTATGGGCTAATTACGTAATATACGTCGATTTTTTTAATTAGCCAAATAGATTTTTTTAATTAAGGTCTAGATAAATAAGTCAATTTTGGAGAGCATGTGTAAAAAAAACGTTCACTTGAACATATTTTCTGCACAGTTAACATCAAATTTAAAAAATATTTTAATATCAAAAATTCTGAATGAAATGAAAAATTACTTTAAAAAATTAATAATAATTCATGAAATATCTTTAAACTTAATGAAATTATGTAACACAATAAAAACATTAAATAATACTTAAAACATTAAATAATTTCTAAGATATTACATAATTCTTAAAATATTAAAGAATTATTATCCTAAAAGAGTGAAATAAAATATAAAAAATATTTTTTTAAGAAAATATGAAACTGAGCTATTAAATAAGTTTTGCCTTATTGTAACCTTATATTATTCAACACGGATTATTTTTAATAATAAATTTATCGAAATGTAAGATTATTTAAAATATTATCAAATATATTTATTTAGTTAAAAATATATTTTATTAAATATAAATGTCGATATAATTTAACTCGATTTAATTCAAATATATAATTGAAGGTTATCCATTTTGAAAAAAAGAAAATAAATCTAATTCCTTAATTTCATCTATTGTCTAAGTTGTCACAAATAATAGAAAAAAATGGAAATAAGCTATAATGGAGCAAAATTATAAAAATAAAGAATTAAATTGTCATAAAATCAATATTATTCCAAGATTTAAGATTGAAATTACCCTCTATATTATTAAATCTTACTGTTATTGAAATTATAAGATTAAATAATATTTTGAGTTTAAATAAGAGAATATAATTCGAGAATCTTATATTCCTATTAGGAGTAAGGTTCAATAATAAAAAAACGAACCATAAATGCTTAGATGAAGATAGTCAGTATTGTGTCGATGAACATATATTTTACTTTGGTACTAATACATATTGATGTTAGTATATTTTGTCGTATCGTTTTAGGTCAGCAATATTTTAATAATATTTTTCATATATATTTTATATACCTCAACTATATAAATATATTTATGCAAATATAAAATTTAAGATTACCAATAAGTACAATAACTTAACATGATTATATTTTATTTTTAAATGTAGTTATAAAAATTAAAAATAAAATTCAACCAATGCTCTAAAAAATGCTTACTCTTTTAGTTTCAAAGCTAAATATATCATTTTTGAATATATTTTTTCTTTCACCAAACTCGTGGATACCATATAATCTAATTTAAATAAGATGATACACTACTTGCGAAGTTAAAAAATTAAGTAAACTACGGTAAAGATCACTCATCCATTGTGAAAATATAAACACCCAAAATCTAAGATAATTGAGTAACTAAAAGAGACAGATTGAATAGTAGATTGTAACTTTTTAGAGTGACCAAAAAAGAAAAATTAATAATAATTAAGTAATTATTTTGTAACTTTTTATAATTTAATGGCAAAAAAAAATCATAATTGGTTCACTACTAATATAGTTTATTAGCTTAAAAATTTTCACATTTAACATGTGTTATAGTACCAAAGTAGTTGTTTTCACATTAAACTCTAAATAACATCTAATCTTTACCGGTAATAAATAGCATATGCTGTGTTTATTTTATTGTTTTTTATTCTCAGCAACCACATTGCAGGATTTTTTACACAATTAGTCCAAATTAAAAAAAAAACAAAATAGTACATAAAAAAAATACCAAAATGGTACATGTAAGGTGGTGCCGCCTATGACAAAGGCGTGACCACCCTACTCTGTCATAAATTTGCCACATTCTATTAAAAAAAACACTTTAAAAAAAAAGGAGGGTGTGCCAGAGGCAACACCAAAGGAGGGTGTGCCAGAGGCGGCACCAGTCGACGGGACACTTCCATGCAGCAATTTTGTCCGTTTGCTCATGGTGTTGTATTAATAACTAACATAACATAACAATATTAATAGTTACTAACAATAATAATAATAATAATAATAATAAATAATAATAATAATTAGGGTTTTTTACTAATAATATTAATAATATACTAACTAAAATAATAATTAGGATTTTTTACTAACAATATTAATAATAATATTAACTAAAATAATAATTACAGTTTTTTACTAACAATATTAATAACTAACAATAATAATAATAATAATAATAATAATAATAATAATAATAATTAGGGTTTTTTACTAACAATATTAATGTCTAACAATAATAATAATAATAATAATAATAATAATAGTTTTTTACCAACAATAATACTAACTAAAATAATAACTAGGATTTTTTACTTACAATAATATTAACTAACAATATTAATAATTAGGGTTTTTAACAATAATAATATTAGTTAAAATTTTTTAATTTAATTTCTATATAATTACAATATTATTTTAAGATGGTATATAAACTAACAAAATAATAATAATAATCAATATATAATAATAATAACAAAATAACAGTTTGTTTAATAATGAAATTGGGGACCATGAAAATGAAATTGGGGACCAAAGCTGAGCAAACGGACAAAATTGCTACATGGATGTCCCGTCGACTGGTGCCGCCTCTGGCACACCCTCCTTTCTTTTTTTTTAAACAGTATTTTTTTTAACAGAATATGGCAGATTTATGCCAGAGTAGGGTGGTCACGCCTCTGCCATTGACGGCACCACCCTACATGTACCATTTTGGTACATAATTTTTCTGATGTACTATTTTGGTTATTTTTTTTTATTTTGGACTAATTGTGTAACCCGCCCCCCAACATTTCACAATGCAAAGCAAACACGGCACTATACAGAGAAAGGAGTCTCCCATGTCCAAACACAAGTGTATGTACATTGCCTACATTAACTACCCTGTTAGTGTATGTACATTGCCTACATTAACTACCCTGTTAGCACCAACCTGTCTACATTTATGAACCCAACAAATTGTCATTTAAAACAATAAACAATACATAGTCAATTTAGTCAAAGTGATCCATCCATACAAGGATCCTGCCAAATTTTGGTCTGAAAAATGGAGGAAAAAATAAAGACATTCTCAAAACACACAATTCAACTTCACCAAGAGGGAAAGGAACAGGATGACACTATTGGAGACAGCAGAGAAATGTGTGACAATGCCATAGCTTTAAGGTTGACGGAAGAATAAATATGGGTTTGATCTCCCCTACAATGTGTTGTCTCTTAATAGGCCAGTTGATTTCTTGTTAGATAAGTAATGTGACATGAGATGACCAAGTAGGAGTCACAAGCGATAGATATTTTGTCGAAGTGATAATAGTGATTAGGTTGCATGTTACCTATGGCTTGGAGGAACAGGCGAAGGTGACCTGATGGCAAAGCATATGTGTAACAAAAACAAGTCAAGGAGCCCAGAACTAAAGCATTTCCTAAATTCTGAAGAGACACGCAACTCTTTGCTCCTAGGACACACTATAAACTTCTAATTTTAGTAGAAGTTCAGTAGAAGCCTTTGTACTAGTTGTTAGATTATATTTTACCCTATTTATTAAAAAAATAAGTAAATTAATCCTTATACATGAAATCAAAGAGCAAACTGATTTTTTTTATTAAATTTTCTTTTAATTCTGTTAAAAACTGGTTCTTGTACATCACTGTGAGGTACATGTAGCACATCACATGTAATTGTCTAGTTATTTTGCCAGATACACCAGTTTTTAACAGTAAAAAATGAATAAAAATATTAATTGAAAGTACTAGTTTGCTCTTAGATTTAATGTACAAAGACTAATTTGCTTATTTTAGGGGTAAAAGGGGCAAAATACAATCTGACTCTTAGTACGGGGATCTCCATGATACTTTTACCTCTAATTTTCCGTTGAAGGATAATCTCAGCATAAATGGGCTACTTCAGCCATCACAATGATACATCTTTAACCATCTTTCTATGATCAAGTAATACTCACTCCTCGAGTGACTATGTAGCATAGTAGCAGCAATTGAAGTGATAAGCCTAAACAAAATCCGAATTTCTCACTAACTTCCACAGCCTCACCTGCTCTTGCACTTCAACTTCCTCCTGTTGCTTGTGTTCCCGGTTTCTCCGCTCAGACTCGCGATCCCTCATGTTAAATGAGATGAATAGCTTAACTGCTAAAAAAGGCGGTAATTTTGTCAATCTGTCACAACTCACAAGCATAATAGAAGGGATAGTCGTTCAAATTCTCGTGCAAACCACGAATGAAAGTTTTGCATACATAATACAGCCAAACAAGCCACATACCATTATAGCAGTTATAAATGTTACAATTTCAGACAAGATATATATAATATTAATCAAATACCAGAAATTAAAAATAGTTCAAAATGTTACTTTTGCTATGATCAGCAATTGTAGCAGCAAGTAAAGGCAAAGTCAGCAACTACCACTTTCAAATGCTGCAATAAAAATACAAAAGCAATCACTTGTAAGCAGCAATGAAAGAAAATTTGGCAACTAAAATACCATAGTACAGAGCTTCTCAGTGAGCAAAAACAGTGTCATTGCGTCTAGGAGGTCTATCAGGAATTGATCCTGGTTTGAATTTAGAAGCTTCATGCTTTGCCAGCTCATGAGGCACAGGGCTGCCACTTTGAACAAGCATCTGCTTGAGATCGAAGAAGACATCGGTGTCGTGAAGAGTCAAAAATGTTGTAGCCACACCAGTCTTCCCTGCACGTCCCGTTCTTCCAATACGATGCGTATACATTTCAATATTACCAGGCATATCATAGTTTATTACATGAGCCACATCTGGAATATCAATTCCACGACCCGCAACATCTGTAGCCACAAGGACATTGAATCTCTTGGCCCTAAAACCCTCAAGGCTAATTTCTCTCTGCTCCTGTGACCTTCCACCATGCAAAGTTGTTACTTTATAACCAGACTTATCAAGATTCTTTGAAATAGTATCAGCATTCTTCTTGGTATTGACAAACACAATTGCAGTCTTATCCCCAAGCTCATCGAGCAACTTCTGTAATCTAGGATACTTCTCTGATTCCTTCACCATCATCACGTGTTGAGAAATTAAATCGGTAGCCTTTCCAGCAGTACCAATGGTGACCACAACAGGATTCCTTAAATATTTCCTAGCTAGCCTCTCAACAGCTGGAGGCATCGTAGCACTAAACATATAAGTAGTCCGATATATCCTTTTTTCATCAAGCTCTTCATCTTCATTCTCTGGTTTCAAATTACTAGATGGCATAGCATCCAATACACCAACAACTTGGGGTTCAAAACCCATATCTATCATCCTATCAGCTTCATCAAGAACCACATAATTACACTGATTCAACACAGCATACCGCCTCTCTAAACAATCGAGCAAACGACCGGGGGTCGCAATAACAACCTCACAACCTTGTCTAATCCTAAACCCTTGTTCCTCTATTGACTGACCACCAACAATTGAAACAACTTTAATACCTAAATAATGTGCAAACTTCATAGTTTCATCCTCAATTTGTTGAGCAAGTTCACGAGTCGGAGCCATTACAACAGCATAAGGCCCCTCAGCTTCATTCTCTTCACTCATAGGAGGTAATCTAGATATATAAGCTAACATAGGCAAAACAAAAGCAGCAGTCTTACCTGATCCTGTCTCTGCAATCCCAATTACATCCCTTTGTTGCAACCCCAAAGGAATGGCCGCCATTTGTATAGGTGAAGGCTTCTTATACCCAACTCTTTCCACTGCTTTCAATAACTCGGTAGTCAATTTACTCTCACTCCAACTCCTCATTGGGCGTGGTATTTTCGACCCTTTATAGGAAATATTAAAATCTTCCCTGAAAATCCTCCAATCTCTTTCAGTCATTTCCTCAAGCTTCTTATCAGACCAATGCTTATCGACCCTCATATCAAAAGTATCATAAGTATTCGCTGCTTCTTCCTTTAACCTCTGTGCCGCAGCTTCCTCTGGTTTCTCTTCAACCCCATCTTTTTTCCTAATTTCTTCTCTCATCTCCTTTTCATTCTTAGCCGCTAACTTCTTCTGTTCTCTCCGATCCATTCCAGCTCTAAACCCTCTCCCAAACAAAAGCTGAGCCTCATGAGGGTTTTGATACAAAGAATTCATATCCCTCGAAGTATCTTCCGTGTTTTCCCAATCGAAAGAAAACCTAAATTTCTCACTAGGTTTAATAACCCTTTTCTTGGGCTTCTTCGATCCGAGATATTGCTCTTTAATCGCATCCAATTCCTTCTCCCTTTCCCTCTCCGCTAACTTCTCCGACCTCGCCCGTTCCCGCGCCTTGGCTTCCTCCTCCCGCTCGCGCTCACGGTTCCTCCGCTCGGACTCTCGATCCCTCTCACGCTGCCGTTCCCGGTCGCGTCGGTCGGAAGAATCAGAACTGGGTTTACCAGAAGAAGAATCGGAACGGTTATTGGCGGCGCCATTGGCGGAACGGATGTCTTCGATGCGGCGTTTCTGTTGGGCGCGCTGCTCCTCGAGGCGTTGAAGGGCTAACTGTTCGCGTTGGGCTTTGGTTAAAAACACGGGTTTTGGAGGATTGTTGTTGTTCATGGCTTGTGAAGAAGACGACGGCTTTCAAATTGGTAAAGTTGCAGAGGAAAGCAAATATGAGGTGCCGAAGATACTCCAATGATGAATTTCGAGGTTTTGATTGTAAATTTTGCTTCCTATCCAACTTTTATTTTAGAATTTGGTTAAATTTTGGTTTTGGTCCCTTGTATTTATAAAATATGAGGCTAACTCAGAAATTCATCATCTCTTCAGTTTTACAATATTGTAAAATAATCCATAATTAAATGTTAAAAGAAATTACTAATAATTAAGTGATTACAAGTGTAATTTATCCAAAAATATATTGTAAGTTGAAACCTTATGCATGAATGTTAGGCCTGGGAGAGGGAAAGAGGTGGTGTAAAGCAAAACATGGATATGATCCTCCAAGATAACACAAATTATCTATCTTATAGCCAACTAAAGATGTGCATTTCTCACATTGTTATGGTGCTTGCATAATTGAGCTACATTTGCAAACCAATCTTCAAAAAATCAACATGGTTAAGGCCCATGGCTCCAAGATCCTCATCAAGATTTAAAGTCATAGTAAGGCCTAGCTTGATCTCTTCCTTAGGTTTCAACAATAATTTGCTATTCTAATGTATTTGGAGTGTAAAACTATATTGAACCCATGTGTTCCCAGAGTTAAAAAGGAATATGAAATGCTCTTGAAAACATTTTAGTTTTAATATTCCTTGAAAAAAAACGATCCGAAAGATAATTTGACAAACCAAAGTACAATATCTATTGTCACTAAATTATGGGTAAGTTTCTGTTTTAGTCATTTGATTAAAAATGTTATAATCTGGCCATTGAACTGTTCAAAAGTTTTCATTTAAGTCATTGGGCTATTAAAATTGATGCTATATGGTTTTCTCTGTTTGCATTGCTTGCACCAATCGAAAGCTCTCTTTCCCTTTCTCTTTTACTGTTCATTCTTTTTCGTGAAATAACTTTGAAAGTCATGAATCTGCTAATCAAAATTTAAACAACTTTTTTCTCTGATCCCTGACACTGGTCGTTGAATCGACTTGGATATAAAGTATGTTATTTTTCTCATCGATGGGTATTGATTCATTGTATCGATCGTCAAATCATCGCTTGGAGCTCACTGGCAGAACTTATTATTTAAAAAAAAAACTTAATAAGCAAGTGACTTAAATAAAAACTCTTGAATAGTTCAATGATTTAAATTGAAACTTTCAAAGAGTTTAGTGATAAAATTATAACTTTTTAAGTTAAATAGCCAAAATGGAAATTTATCCATAATTTAGTGACTAATGGTGATAAACTGAAAATTTAAGTTTTGTCATAAGTTCTAAATTTATAATAAAAATTTGTTTAGTAAATTAATAAATACGAGCACAGAACCTAATTATGTTGTTTGATAAAAATAAATATTAATTTTTAAATTATTATTTATTTTTAATTTATCTTATTAATATAATTCTTTATATTATTTTAGATAATTTTGGATAAAAAATAAATATAGTAATTTGAATATCTCATTTATTTATTTCAATTTTTAATAAAATAAAATCAACTTAATATTTTTATACATTAAATGATAAATAGCTATATACCTGCTTATTTCATTTAACACTTTTTATTAAAAATTTTATATTAAATAAATAATTAAAATAATTATCAAACACATTACTATAGTTATGAACATCAGTTTGTTCTACAATTATAAAAAAACAATTAATGTGTTAAATTTAATTTGATGTATTTATATATATATATATATATACACACACAAAAATAATTGCTAAGTGTATTTTCATAACAATAAAATATTCTCAATACAAAAATAAAAATAAAAAAGTCAATAAACATTTGTTTAACTGATAATAACTTCTAAAAAAATATTTTCATGAAAATTTATTAAGCAACAGAAAATATTTTACATATAATCATCCAACATGAAAAAGCATTAACTTTTTTAAAAAATTAGGTCATTTTCCATATATCATTTTTAGAAAATTATTTTTGGTCAAATAAACACACTTAATTTTTAGTTCAACTTTTTTTATTATAAATTTTTTATATAAATATTTAATTGAAATAGGAAATCAAGCTTCGAATATCAAATTAGAAAAAGAAAGAAAAAGTCGATAATTTAATTGGAATTTTGAAAAATTTTATTAAAAAAAAGGGAGCAATTTTAGGGCCTAGGGCCATGATCCATGGAGCATTATTATTGAGTGTCGGTCAGCTCGGATGGTGGACAATGCTATCATATATTGGATATTAGTTTTAACTAATAATTTTATTAAATGTCTTTTGGATATCGTTGATGGATATTCACATTAAATTTTGGGTCTAATTAACATTTTTAAAAACTTCGAAGGTTTTAGTGAAAATCTTCAAAAATTTTGATTGATTTAATTAAAAATTTTAAAAAATTAAGAGTCTAATTAAAATTTTTAAAAACTTTGGATTAAATCCCTCTAGTCCGAATGAGAATCTGCCTCGTTCGGTACAATTATACCATATAAACCGCATAAATAATTAAAGTATAGAATAAAATATGAACTATTAATTAACATGATAAGAAATATATATAATATTTTAAAAAATTTATTTTATTCTTTAAATTGAATTGTCCGTTTGGTATTGGTATTATTGTTAGAATAAAAGCATGTGGATTTAAGCGCATTTATCTACCTATTTACGATTGAAAATAAATTATGAGTAATTTTAAGTATTATATAAAAAAATAAAATTGAATGTTCTAATACTTATTTTTTTACATACTTTCTAAAACAAGAAAATCAAATAATTAATATATTTTTCTCATTTTTAATTTTTTATTATTCAAATAAAAAATTAATGATTTCTTTTATTTAAAAGAGACTTTAGTTTGAAAATAAATGAAAATGTTACATATATATTTAATATATATTTTTTAAAGAGACTCAGTAAATCAATTAAATTATTAAATGAAATTTTAATAATTTGATTGCTCTTGGATTTTTAGCTTGTAAGCTAGTTAGTGCATTACCATGAATGATGGGAAAGGCTTAATGTGCCACTATCTACTGGTAAAAAGACAGCCATTCCCCAAATGGTATGATTGAGACCCTCATTATTATTATTATTATTATTATTATATGGATTTTTCTTAAATAGTGTTTATAAATATTAAATATTAATTAAAGATACTAATAAATACGAGATGTCGTGATAAGTTACATTACATTTTGAGAGAGAACTTATACATGAATTTTGGAAATGATGTTAAGACGGAGAATCATGAATATTGAAAAATTAAATAATTTCAAATTTTGTATTCACGTAATCCCATACTATAAATATGTATATATTTTTTTAATATTTCTAACTTCAAACTTTCTTAATTCTCATCCAGATAAGAAGATTCATAAACTGGTCTATTTTTATAGTATGTCTCTTTAAAACGAAAGTTGAGTTCGCCCTTTTCTTTTATTCTTTTTAGTCACTCGTAGTTTTTCTATTTCATCAATTTTGCTCGGATCCACTTTTTCCTTCGAAAAAAGAGAAGAAGAAGTATTTTCTTCGGTCCCTCCTATTTCGAGTTTAGGGTTTAGGGTTTAAGTCTTCTGTTTCTAGTTAGCCCCTCTTGTTTTGGAAATAATTTCTATGTCTATGTTTCTTTCTTCCTCACTTTCCTCCGCTTCTTCCGTTTCGAAAATTCCTTTCAATTTCTTAATTAGAATGGGTGACGATATTCTGCCTAAACCGTTAGTGTATAATTATAACAATAATTAAAATAATTATGAAGCATTTGAATAAACTTGTATTCAAATATTAGAGATTGATGGCTACCACTACTTCATTGGCCTAGAATTATATTGATAATGACTTGTGACTTTTGAGTCAATTGACTCTTGTTTCAATCACTCCATATTATTAATTTATTATTATAATAATAAATAAATAATAAAGTAATAAAACCCATCTTTTAGAAAGTTAAATAAATAAATAAATAATGGCACTCTTCTATGGTCCTACACTTTTAATCTCCAGGTTTTGACAAGTCGTAATTCCAAGCAGATTCTTCGCTCATTTAATTTGCTTTCTTTTCTCTTTATCATTAATTTACGTGTAGAATGTAATCAATTATGAAGTGTTAGTTAAATTGACATTAATATTATTGTCGATATAAAAAGAAGTAGATTCGAGTGCACTGAAGTGTATTATTTTTATATTAATGGGTTAAAAAAGGCATGATTAAAACTTATAATATGCTGAGGAGAGATTATGAATAGTTCTAGACACCCTATTTGTAGAGTTTAAAATCTCCATTTATATATACGAAGATTTTTAAATTTTTCTATAAAATTATTTTTTATTACAGGGTTTAAAATCTTAAACTTTAACAAACCCTATTTCTTTACGTTCCAACCGACATTCTTCTCCCTTTTCACATTTTACTATATAATATAAGTTTTACTTTTAAAAAATATAATAAAATATTAATATTTGACTAAACTTTGGGTTGATCAGTCGAAGTTTAAATTGATTTGGGGGGCTATTTTAGTTGGCTTGAGGGAAGAAATTAATGTTTTGAAAATTGTTTCCACCTAATTAGGCCTTTTGATCAGAATGATTGAGTTTTAATTTCAAGAAGATGTTTATTATTGTAGTCTTTTTGACTACATTGTTAATTGGTTTGGTTAATTTGAAAATTTTAAACTATTTTTATCAGAATTAATTTCAGATTAGGGTGATCTCAAATTTGAAAGTTTTAACATTGATTGAATTTTAATTTGATTGGTACGAGTATTATTACTAATATAGGAGGATGTAGATTCGAGTGAGCTGAAATGTATTATCTTTCTATTCATGAGTTAAGGAAGATATGATTAGAACTTATAATGAGATTGTTGAAAAAACTCGAATACTAACACATTCAAAAATATGTGACGGTCAATACGAGATCATTCACTAAATGAAATTTGATTCGGAAATCTAATGATGGTTGTTGAAGGTAAAAGGTAACAAGATTACCACAATACGCTACTAAAACAATTAATTTGAACAGCTCAATCAATCAATCAATGTTCTAACAGATGTTAGCTAAGCAAATACGCTTCTTCCTCGCCGTGTAAATCATCCATGTCTGCTTTTCCGTCACTATAAGTTTCTGAAAATAGTACACGTATGAGGCAAAAAATAAAAGATATGATGTGAATTTGCCTAACAAATATGGCGGTGCCATCGGGAAAGATATTTACACACTGTTGAAGCACAACCTGTCGCTTTCGTTTAACATTTATATGTGATCTATCAATACAACCCAACGTACAATATTAGTGACAAACGTTGCTCCATTCGTCGCTAAAGATATATATTACCATGCATATAGTAATCTTAACTACACCTACAATTATAAGGGTGAAGTTAGGAAATTTTTTTGGGGGTGAAAATTAAATTGTATATTTTTGCGATAGTAAAAATATAAATTTATTATTTTAATAGTTTATATCTTTATAATTTTTAGAGGATTAAATTAAATTTTTATTATTTTTGGGGCAAAGTGTAATTTTACCATTATTAATTTAAAATTTTATAAATTATAAAAAGCTTAAATAGAAAATTTTACATTTTAAGGTAAAACGAAACTCTTACCAGCCCTTTTGGATCCGCGGTATGGGTTTTTTGACATAGAAAGTTACAAAAATTTTACTATTGCTATATGTATTATGTAATATGGAATTAAAATATTTTGTTTTCATTCTTGGTGGATGGTTTTCTAATTTCTGGTAATTATATTAGACTATGATTAAATTAGGAGTCGAGTTGGATTAGACTCTTAAACAAGTTAAAACTCTCTTAACACATGGGGTGACAACCAAACCATCCTAAAACGAGAAATCAAACATTTGGCCCTTTGAGATTTATAAAATTTTAAGTTTGTATACGATAAAAGTACACTTTAACCTCTAAAAACTAATGAAATTTTATTTTAGTCCTTTAAATATTATAAAGATATAAATTATTAAAATGATTAAAATACATTTCAACTCTCATAAATTTCTAGCTTCGCCTTTGTTTAACACCCAATTTTTTTATTTTCAATATTCGAATATAAGACTTTATTTAAGGACATCAAACTCGTTCCACTCAACCTTAAACGCCATTTTTTTTATCTAAAACCTTTAGTGTACTATAGCCTAAAGTCAAATCGAATTTACTTATAATATGTTTATATTCATAAGATTCAAATTTAAAATCTTATTTAAAACGTGATGCTATACAATATTTCTATGGAAATGTATTCATGCATATCTTTTTCTTATTAGTGTAATGCAATCTCTTGTCACTATTATTTCTTTTGACACATATAGTACCATGATTTTTTTTAATGAAAAGTCTCCAACTTTATTAATTCCAAATTCATACTTCTTACTATTTTATTTTTATTTAAATATGGCCACTTTTTCCATTTTTTTTATTTCAAAAAAGAAAGATGAAAGAAAAACATGTGATAATCTCTATTTTGAGTGATATTTTTGCAATTAAAAGAATGTGTTCTTTCCCACAAAAGTTGAAATTGGATACTTGCTTCCCCCACTAGAAAAATACACAAAGTGGTCCTCGCAAATGCCAAGGCCAAAAGACCAATTCCACAGCCACGTGTCAGTCATCAAAGCCCATTGTGGGCCCTACTCTACCGGCAATACCCGGTAGTTACCCTCTCTTCACATAATTTCCAAAAAACGAAAAAAGTGTCAATAAAATGATAAGTGTTTTTGCTTTGAAGCCTTCATTTTTGTTTCATTCTTCCCACATTAAAAAGAAAACAAAAACAAAAACCTTTGTTTGGGGTTGTTTGATCCTTGAAGAAACAAGCTTTATGGAACAAGAAGGGGTTACCTTAGAAGAGCTGAAGAAGAAAATGGCTGACTTTGCAAAGGAAAGAGACTGGGATCAGTTCCACAGCCCTAGGAATCTCCTATTAGCCCTGGTATTTTTTTAAAAGAAAAACACTTACACTTGAAAAAAAAAACCCTAAAATATTTTTTTATTTACCATGTATCTATTTGAATATCTTGCATCTATTATTTATATAAAGTTGACTTTAGATTGTTTTTTTTTGAAGACTTTTTCCCTTTTAGTCCATACCCCTATTTTCTTCAGTTTGGTATTGTGGTGTTTTATAAGAAATATGTTAGCTTTGTGTTGTTATTCATTGTGATCTCTATGAAAGTTTAAATTTTTATTGTTTGTCTTTAAAATCCCATTCTGGACATTTAGATTCTGAGAGATTTTTACTGTTATTCCATCAACTGTAGAGTTCCAAGAATTATTGTCATGAAAGTAGTGTTAAAAACAGTAGAAACTAGTACCATTTGTTTGCTTCTCTTTTATCTATATTGTTTTATTGAATCACTGATCTTAAATGAATCTCACTTATATGGGCCACACAAATATATGAATCCTAATCATGTCAAAGACCCCACTTTTATTTTTTCCTCTGCAAAAACACAATCTTGGATCTGTTCTTTGTGTTCCCTTTTGTCAGTCCACCTTGTTTATATATATATACCCTTTTGCTTGTTTATACAGGTGGGAGAAGTAGGGGAATTGTCTGAGATATTTCAATGGAAAGGTGAAGTACCAAGAGGGTTACCTGGTTGGGAAGATAAAGAGAAACAACATTTAGGGGAAGAGTTATCAGATGTATTGTTATACCTTGTTAGGTTATCTGATATATGTGGTGTTGATCTTGGTAAAGCTGCTTTGAGGAAGATGGAGTTGAATGCTATTAAATATCCAGTCAAGCTTTGTAAAGGTTCATCTAAAAAGCACACGCAATTCAATGTTGACAGTGGTAATACTGCTGCTAAGGATCAGGGACATTAAAAGAACAGTGACATCTAAAGTACTAAAAGAACCTGTTTGATGTTTTGATGTTTTGATGTTTTGATGTTTTGATGTTTGGTTGTGGTTTTATTTTGTAATTTAGAGACTAGATTTACTTTGATTGGATTTTGAATGGTTAATATCATTTCATATATGAAAGGGGGCTTAGTTAATTAAATTCTATACCATGTTATTGGATGAGTTGGTGAGTTTTTATTATTTGTATCATGGGGTTTTTTGTTTTTTATTTTTATTTTGTTTGCATGATAACAATCTGGGGTGGCGTGCCACTAATGCCTGGAGCTAGTAATAGTTGAATAGTAAAGTGTTTTATCAGAGATTTTTATGGCAGCTTGTGGTCACTGTCTTGTAAACTGCAGTGTATCCTTCAGCCAGGAGAGAATTGATTTTCAGTGAAATGTCAACATTTCCTTCATGGTTTCTTGAGAAAGGATGTCCATGAAATGAAGTGTATGTTTTATACTATATATATAATCACATTCCAAACAAATGGAGAAGATTCTCATTGGAAACCTCCGGGTTCGCAAATTGTTTGACAGATTAATTTAACTATCATATTAAGTCTCGATTTTCATGACTTATATGAGATGATTTGGGTTACATCATAGTATCATCTAATAAATTTACAGCATAATGACATTTTCCTTTGATTGGTCAATAAGGGATGAGCAACATGTAGAAGATCAAAAGTAAGCAACCATCTACCTCAATCCTTTTTTGTTAGATCTCAATTTCTTTCTTTCTCCTTTCGTAGCATCAACTTTTCGTCCTATCCTAAACACGGTGAACCAATCACTTTTGTCACTCACTACTCCGTAGTTCAACATAAATATATTTATATATATATATATATATCATTCTTGGTTAGCAATTTGCCTAACAGGTTAATCAAGTCTTGACCATCATGTCTTATATGAGACGACCTACTTAAGTTTACAGTGTAAGGCCATGTACATTTAATTCATCAATACTAACTTGTCATGTGGTACCTCGAAAAGTGGGATGATAAAGCTAGGAGCTTGAGAAAAGGACCAAGCTCAACTTTGTTTTTTCCTTCTTTCTTGCTACAACTTTGATCACTACTTTCATTGATATCTCATTTTATCTTAAATAGGGTGAATCGATATTTTTATCATCCACTCTTCTATGCATCAATATATATAATATAATTATGGGATTTGAGGTCAAAGTTGGGGTCTAGAATTAGAGTATCCATCAAGCTTAAGCATCCATTGGAGCTGAAATACACGACTTCTTTATGTTATCAACTATGCTTTTTCAACATTGATTGATATTTTTCGTAGGATAAAACTGGCCAACAAAGAGAAAACACAAATGCACGTTGAAATTGCTACATCCAACATTAATTGGGCTAAGAGACTCAAAGGGGTCTCCGTCGCCAATTAGATGGACCCACCCTCTAACTTAAAAGAGTAAAAGTACATGTCTCAATTATTGTAGGCAAATAGTGTAAATTGTAGTATACTTGAATTTATTAAAAGTTTGATTTTTAAGGTTTGAATTATTTGAATTTATACTTTTGATTAAGTTCATTTATTTTGCTTTTTATTTATTTATCCATTTTTCGAGCTTTGGTAATCAGTTTACATTGAGGTTAAATTTTTTTTTCAAGTTAGTCCTTAAATTTGGTATTTGTTCTCAAATTGGGGTCTTAACTAGGCACTTGTCCCTACATTAAGGCTTGAATTAGGCAATTGTCCCACATTAGGACTTGAAATTTGAATTAAAAATTTTAATATTAAATAAAAAGATGGGCGAAACCAAAAAAATTTTTGGGGAGGGCCAAAAGTAAATTGAATATTTTTACAATAGTAAAAATATAATTTTACCATTTTAATAGCCTATATATTTATAATTTTTAAAAGATTAAATTAAAATTTTATCATTTTTGGGGGTCAAAGTGTAATTTTACCATTAAAATTTTAAAATTTTAAAGACCCTAAATGGAAACTTTCCATTTTAAAAGAGGCCGGGGCCCCTGCCAGCCTCCCTGAGTTCGCCATTGGCAATAGAATTTTTTTTATTAAATATATTTTTTTTAGAACAATCTCATTATAGATTCTAATCATATTTGCTCTTTTAGATACAATACCTATAACTAGACATATCCCCTCCGCAACCTATAGATAGGAGGATAATGAGCTTTAGTGTACTCAAACTCATATCCTCTTGATTTGCAACAATGCACATACCAATCGAGTTAAGACTCAATCGGTATAACTAATAAAATACTTAAATTAGATAATTGATTTTTTAAAAGAATAATTTAATCTATACAAATAATAATAATCAATGAGGATGTTGATAATTTTTGTCAAATCTTCCCATTAAGAAAAAAAGAAATTTAATTTTAAAATAAAATATTTATTTATACATGTGAATTAGATTTAAACTTAATTCCCCCCTAAACCCATGTTTAATGATGCATCATTCATTGTTCGCTTATGGGATCAAACGTATTGATGGCCGTACTTGGCCTGCTCCCCTTTTTTCTTTTTAAAGCTTTTAAGTTTAGGTCAAATTGTAATAGTAGTCCCTATATTTTGTATAAACTATAAATTTAATTCTTGTACTTTAATTTGATCAATCTTAGTTTGTGTGCTTTTGAATTGGTCCATTTTAGTTCTTGTACATTTCGAATTTTGAAAATTCAGTCCTCATCAAATGCTAGTAGTTAAATATGTTTGGTTAAGTTTTGCTATTAGTCTTGTACTATGCATAAAGTTGTAGATTCAGTCCATGTTATCTAATTAGAACATTCGTATCCCCTACACTTTTTTGAATTTTAACGTACATGATGGTTATTAAATCTATTAATTGACTTTTTCGAGAAAATAATATATAAAAATAGTAAGCTGACATGTTATTACTCATGTGATAATATGTTTGTTACATCAAATTTTAAAAATACTAAAACTTAATCAATTTAATAGCTACGATTTAGCTAGAACTAAAATTGACCAAATTAAAATACAAAAATTAGATCTACAACTTGAATATAATACACAAAGTAATAGTTGAACTTAACCTTAGATCAATGCATAAAACGGATCGAACTCCCATTTTTAGGGTTATATTTCATAGGTTCTTTGGTTCTTGAGAAAAAAAAACATAATAATAAATTTGGCCCCCAACATTTACATCTTTTGTCAATTTAATTTTCATTCTTTTTAGCTAAATTTGTCATTAACCTTTCAAAAAGAGTCAAATCATATTTTTAAACACAAATGCTGGCTGAAACATCATTTTTTAATCATGTTGACATGTCAATATTAGTCTTATATATTATGTCAACAAATAATTAAAAAATTCAAAAATTCAAAATTTTTAAAAAAGCACATAAAAAGTAAAATAAAGTATACATGGGTTGCTATGTAGGCTACAATGTTTAAAAATTTAACCTTTTTTTTTTTGACAGGTTGATGGTCAAATTTGACTAAAAAAATTTATGATTAAATTTAGCCTAAAAAAGACCAAATTGACAAAAGATGTATCATTATGTTGAAGAAAAACTGAAGCATGAATGGGATTATTTGGAAAAGTATGAAATTTATGCTTTTCAAGTGTGTTATTATTTTTTTGAACAATCTCATTGTAGGTTATGATCATTTATCTGTTCCTTTTTGAGATAATAACTAGAATTACCTATAATTCTCTCCCCAACCTATAAGTAAGAGGATAATGCATTTGAGCGCATTTGAACCCACATCCTCTTACATTAGCAACAATGTCCATATTAATCGAGCTAAAACTCAATCGACGAAAATTTGTTGAATTAAAAGAAAGCAAAATAACTTCAACATTTTAAGACCAAGGTCGACACCTTAAAAGAGTGATCCAATTCAACAGCGTTTTAGAAACTTTGACTCTAAAAAACTCATTAGAATCTTCGTCCATGTATCATTTAAGTCTGATAATATCTTGACAGAAAACTCATAGAGGATCTAGGGTTCAAATGAATAATGGTAATAGTGAGTTGTTTACTTCCATGGTTAATCAAGCTGTTTTGTATTATATAGTAAAGTAAATTGAAATGAAGCTTGGTGGACCGCCTGTAAGGTATTTGGGAGTTGCTTTGGTCACTAGGTATTTTAAGAGATTGTCATCGTTAGAACTAAGGTAGAGTTTTGTTGAAGGGTTCGATCGCTACTAATGAGGATGGAGCATATTTTGTGGTTAGCTATTTATTTTTTTGAGAAATGTCTATGGTGAAGGGATTAATAAATATTGCTGGCGGTGAAATCTTAGTCTCGACAAAAAAAAGAAACCAATGGAGGCTTTGGAATTAAACACCTTTTAGTATGGATTGGAATAAGGCTTGTATGTTGAGAATTTTGTTGTTAATTTTGAGGCTTAAAAGTATAAATGGCCCATTAGAATAATAAAAAAAATTCAATTAAGCTCTTCGACTTAATTCGAACTTAAATGATTCTTTTATAATTTTTTTATAAATTTTTATTAGAAAAATGAAAGAATAAATTTAGGGTTATCATGTAATACTATATGATTGGTTTGTCAATCGATTTTAACAATTAATGTGATAAAAAACGAAAATTATTAACAAAAGGGCTTAATTGATTTTTTTAAGTTAACAACAACAGGGCTGAGTTGGATGTGAATCTAATTGAAAGACTTAACTGATTTTTTTAATTTTTTAAATGCTTTTTACACCTTTAAACCTTATATTGATTAAGGCTAGTTACATGTGGGTGGCCTGGGTTGAGCTGTACGTGTTGATGGGGCAAGTACAACCCTTCAAGCACAAAGTTGGGCCTGAAGAAATTACATAAATTGCGAGGATTGATGCTGCAAGTTAGAGAGATTCAATGAGCATATAAAGCAAGCAGGGTTTGGGTGTGTTTGAGGAATAAGTTCAACAAGGTTTCTTGGCACAAAGTCATTTGGGGTGGTTTAACAATCCTTCAATATTCTTGATTAGCAGCTAACAGTATGCCAGATTGGCTATACACATCCATAACAATACTATTTTCACCAAATTTGGCTCCTTCACTTCCAACTTAATTGGGGTTTCAAATGCACAACATCATCCTTGGGTGGATAAAAAGTGTGTAATCAAACACTAGAAAAAAATCACATAACAAAACATCAAGTGAAACTGGCTAAATTGATGTCCAATCCACTGCCTTGTATCATAATCCATCGCTTCAGTTTAGTTGCTTAGGGATTGCGATCTTGTTTCTTGTTGATTTGGTTGGTGATTTATAGTTTTTTCTTTGTAGTCAATGGCGGATTTCTGTGACTAAATTTTATGGGTCTAGTAAAATTTTCAAAAATTCTAAGAGTTTAATGAGATTTTAAAAAAAAAAAGTTGAGGTCTGTTTAAAATTTTGATATTTGAAGTTTTGTTTGAGTTTAATTAAGATTTAAAGTTTCAGATCGATTCTAGATAATAATTGAACTGTAAATCACGTTGATTAAGTTCATCTATCTAATAAAAAATGGACTCGTTTTCTATTCTTAACTTTAAACTCAATTATTCATGTTAAGCCAGAAATTTAATTTAAAAGTTTTCAAAACTATAATAATTTGCGAGTAAATGTGTCTCAAAACTACATTACAGAGTCTAATCTATACTAAATAATAATAAAAGTAGGGTTAAAGTGTAAATTTGTCATCATATTATAGGTAAATATTGAAATTTGCGATTATATTTTGAAACTATGAGTAAATTTACCATTCAACTCTTATATGATTGAATTTTACAACTAAACTTTAAATTTTATTAAATTTTGCCACCAACTTTGATTTTTTAATTAAATATTATCATCAATACTAATTTTGATGATTTAAAAATATAATTTGCTTTCAAATATTCTATTTTAATATTTAACAATAATTTAACTTATAAATATTAAAAATTAATAAACTAAATTAGAATTTCTATTTAATGAAATTAAATCTTGAAAAATAAAAATACATATATCGTAAAAGAAAAAAAAAGGGCCAATAGAAAAAAAATACAAAATAAACATTTTTATTTAATTTTAATATTAAAGTAAAATATGTTTTATTAAATTTTGTCTTCAAATTATTTTAAATTAAAATTGAACAGAAAATTCTAATATTTTTTATTTTAGTAGAAAAAATCAATCAAATAAAAGTAAAGCCACAAAATTTAATATAGAGTAAAAGTATAATGGTAAAATCATTTCTACTTCATAAAAATAATAACAAATATCAATCAAAGTGAAATATAGTGGCAATTTTCAATTTCCACTTAAAAGTATAGTGACAAAATTACATACTAATCAATAAAAGTGTAAAGTTCGCATGCATATATCTAGAACGGATTTGGAATATATTTTATATTAAAAATAGAGGTAAAATTAGGGGTTGGTAGGGGCTCGGTCCTTCCCAAAATGGAAAATTTTTTATTTAGGCTCTTTAAAATTTTTAAAATTTTAAATTAGTAATGGTAAAATTGCACTTTAACTCCTTAAAAATATAAAAAATTGATTTAATTTTTTAAAAATTATAAATATATAAGCTATTAAAATGACGAAATTACATTTTTACTATTATAAAAACTACAATTTAATTTCGACATTCCTAAAAAAAATTTTCTAATTTCTAATTTAATAAATTTGCATCATATGGTTTCTCTCACCGATGATTCTGTACTTCTACAATAAAATTTATTGATAATTGATCTGATCTATAATTCATGGCAGTTGCTCCCCATTTTCCCTCAAAATTTAAACCCTAAATTCAAGGCTTGTTCTGGAAATTTATAAAGCCGAATTAATTGCTAGTGAACATTTGTTCAAATATTGATTTTCAATTAAATTTCATGAAGCAATTCATTGGATCTCCATGAAAAGATAATACTTCTAGTCTATGAAAATTACTTACATTTGATTCTTCAATTTTAGCCATGAAAATTACATTGACTTGGTAAAAATAGAGTATTTTACTAGTAAGATCTCAATTCTTTTTCGCAATCTAAGAAATATTTTTAGTAGATGATCTATTATACATATTCAATTCGATTCAAAATTAAAATAATTTTCAATTATGTTTAGAGAAATATTCACAACTTATAAATTAGTTCATCACGAACTCGATAGATGGTAAATGATACAATAAGTTCGTCTAAATGATAAATTAAAGTAATAGTATACATTTATGTATAATTATATCAAATATATTTTTACTCATAACCCATTTTTATCCTTTAAATTGATGAAAAAACACATTTAAACATACTTGAACTCACGTTCTCTAATTACTGCAATAAAAACTCTATATATATATTATTACTCTTTATTTCATCTAGAAGTATTACTATTTTATGGAGCATCAAAATTGGAATCATGTCATACTTTCTCTCAAATTATTTTTACTTAAATTCTTAAAACTTAAAATTCAAACATGATTGCATTAGCTTATGTGTAAATATTATCAAAAACTAATATTTATAATTTTATAATTAAAAAATAGTTTTAAAACTTATCCTTAGTTGATTTGAGTTCTCTGGGTCAAGCATTTAGCTTGACTCCTAATGTAGGTTGTAGTCATATCGCTTCCATTAACTTTTCCTTAATTGTTTAATATATAGCTTCAATTATTGTTCTCAACTATAATTTCCACAAGTGAACATTTGAATGATTGTGATAGTTTCTTTTCCAATAAAAAATTATCTTACCTAAAGTTAAATTTAATTTACCCTGACTAAATTTGAGCGTAATTGTTTATAATTATTATGGTAACATGTTTGGATAAATATTATAATTAGTAGATCTCACTAAATTGAAAGTAATTAGGAGAAATTCTGTTGTGGACCTTTCCCACCACATCATTCGTAGTCCATTTTCAATTATTAATTTAATGATATTTTACCAATTTATTCTATGTATCGACACATAATTACTTAAACCCTGAACCCTAAATCTTAAACCTAAACCATAGACCCTAAATTTGAAACTGAAGTTCAAGATTTGGGGTTCAAGATTCATGGTTTGGGATTTAGGATTTTAGGTTCGAGATTTGGGATTCAAGGTTTAGGGTTCTAGGATAAAAAATTACCAAAATTAAGTGTCAATGACATGAAAAAAATTGTTGAATGTCATTAAATAATTGGAAAGTGACTATGAATGATGTGGTGGGAAGGATCCATAAAATAATTTCTCGGTAATTAGAGTGCTCCAATTACAGTATCCAATTCTTATTGGGAGACTGAGAATTGAAGTAATTATGTAGATAATTACAAACAATTACACTTAAATCTAATTTCCTTATGACTTTCCAAACACATTTGTACGTGATTTAAGTTTAAAATGTTATTTTTATATTGTAATAATAATATTTAATTTTTTTTGTGAATTACAATAATAAGGTAAAGCTTGAACAACAAATACAGCTAGCGCAACTTGAGCTTGAGCCATACTTGAGGCAGTGAGCACCCTGAACATTAGGCCATCACATAGGGTTCATAATATTTAATTTTATGATATATATTTCACTTTTGAAATGTTATTATATTATTTTAATAAATTGTAATAATCTAAATTTTTTATAGAAAGGAGATAATTTCTCATACTTTGAATTACTAAACAATTAATTAAATTTTAAAAAAAATTAACTAAATTAAATAGTATTTATTATAAATTATTTATATAAATTTAACTAAATTACATAGTATTTATTATTAATTATTTGTACTTGACAAATGATCAATTGGTAATGACAATGAGTACATGCTTAATGTTATAAAATAACTCAACAAATATGGAATAACAGAGGAATCAGTTAAAATTTCATAGGCGTTTATTTTTCTTGCTAATGGTAACCGTATTGTGAAATACTTTCTTGGACCGACATATCACATACTATGATTTAATTTTAAGTCCGGTTACTTATTTAGAGAATTTTTTTCTTCTAGTATTATTGATAAATTTTTTTTTTATAATAATGGATATTCTTTTTAAAAATTTAAAATTATGTAGTTGTGTAATTATAATTTATACTACCAAACATGACATAGAGAATTACGATACAATTGCACTCTATCGACTAAACATTTAAAGAATTAATATTCTTTATAATTATAAGATGGAATAATTACTATCCCATAATTATATTTTCATCCAAATACTCTATGATATTTGAAGAAATCCATCCTCAACTAATGTGGATAGTGAACTTGAATGATTGTGATAGTTTCTTTTCCAATAAAAAAATTGTCTTACCTAAAGTAAAATTTAATTTACCCTGATTCAAGTGTAATTATTTATAATTATTATGATAACATGTTTGGATAAATATTATAGTTAGTAGGTCTCACTAAATTGAAGGTAATTAGGAGAAATTTTGTTATGGACCATTCTCATCACATTATTCATGGTCCATTTTTAATTATTAATTTAATGGCATTTTACCAATTTATTCTGTCATTGACACATAATTACCTAAACCCTGAACCCTAAATCTTAAATACTAAACCATGAACCTTAAACCTAAACCATAGACCCCAAATTTGAATCCCAAGTTCAAGATTTAGGTTCAAGATTCATGGTTTGGAATTTAGGATTTTAGGTTCGAGATTTGAGATTCAAGGTTTAGGGTTCTAGGATAAAAAATTACCAAAATTAAGTGTCAATGACATGAAAAAAATTGTTGAAATGTCATTAAATAATTGGAAATGGACTATGAATGGTGTGGTGAGAAGGATCCATAAAATAATTTCTCGGTAATTAGAGTGCTCCAATTACAGTATCCAATTCTTATTGGGAGACTGAAAATTGAAGTAATTATGTAGATAATTACAAACAATTACACTTAAATCTAATTTTCTTATGACTTTCCAAACACATTTGTACGTGATTTAAGTTTAAAATGTTATTTTTATATTGTAATAATAATGTTTTTTTTTGTGAATTATAATAATAAGGTAAAGCCTAAACAACAAATACGGCTAGTGCAACTTGAGCTTGAGCCATGATTGGGGCAATGAACACCCTGAACATCAGGCCATCACATGGGGTTCATAATATTTAATTTTATGATATATATATTTTACTTTTTGAAATATTATTATATATTATTTTAATAAATTGTAATAATCTAAAATTTTTATAGAAAGGAGATAATTTCTCATACTTTGAATTACTAAATAATTAATTAAATTCTAAAAAAATTAACTAAATTAAATAGTATTTATTATAAATTATTTATATAAAATTTAACTAAATTACATAGTATTTATTATTAATTATTTGTACTTGACTAATGATCAATTGGTAATGACAATGAGTACATGCTTAATGTTATAAAATAATTTAACAAATATGGAATAATAGAGGAATTAGATAAAATTTTATAGGTGTTTATTTTTCTTGCTAATGGTAACCATATTGTGAAATATTTTCTTGGACTGACATATCACATACTATGATTTGATTTTAAGTCCTGTTACTTATTTAGAGAATTTTTTTCTTCTAGTATTATTGATAATATTTTTATAATAATTGATATTCTTTTTAAAAATTTAAAATTATATAGTTGTGTAATTATAATTTATACTACCAAACATGACATAGAGAATTATGATACAATCACACTCTATCGGCCAAACACATTTAAAGAATTAATATTCCTTTTAATTATAAGAGGGAATAATTACTATCCCATAATTATATTTTCATCCAAATGCTCTATGATATTTGAAGAAATCCATCCTCAACTAATGTGGATGGTGAACACCCTAATTATCATACCGACACGGGTTGAATATAACAACAATTATTAAACACTGAGAATATGAATGATGGTGACCCATTTCTACCCATTTGTTAATTTAATTAAAAACCTTCCATGAATAATATATTCTAATTATGATCACTGCCAACTCTCTTCACTCTAATTAGCCCTTTAGACTCTCATGATGATTATCATTATGGCATTAATTATTACATTAATATAAATATAAACAAAATTATGTCTGCAATTAAAGACATTATTGCACTTGTTTTGTTTTTATTGTTGAAAGGGAGATTTGAAAGGGTAAATACCATCAAATAATTACTCAAGTTTAAGTTAAAGTGCATGTATTTATGATTCTTTAAATTACATTTCAATGAATTGGATATTTTTACTAAAAATAATAAAAAATATTTAACTTAAAAAATGTAATTACTGATAATTATCATTTCCACAGTTTTTCTCTAAATATAGTTAGTAATTATAAATTATTAATTTATTTCCATATTTATATAAGTGACTAAATCATTTTCAATTTCATTATTGATTTGTTGAATATTTTATTTTCCTTTCTTGGTACAATGAAAGTTGTAATATGAAAATAGAGGAATGGGCAGAAAGTACTAAAATTAAAATTTTAGATTTGTTGAATACTATATTTTTAAATAATTAAGAAAATAGAGGACTGGATTAAGTATAGTTTTATATTTTGTATTGCAAATTTTAACACTTTATAAGTATTATTTTTTGTGTTTAAAACTATTAAATTTAATCATAAGTTTATTTTATGGCAAGTTCTTATCTTGAACCAGTATCTTTCTATGTTTAATGCCAATTTTTACTTTGGGGTTACTGTTTGGCTAGCGAGAAAATTACATACTAATGAAATGGGACCACGCCAGAGTATTTTTCTCGACAGCGATTTTAACACCTGATACTATAAAGACAAATTTTGATTACATGATGTAGAAAAGTAAATAAATATGTAAACATATTGAATTTTAGTAATTAATTATGTAATAAATATATTTATTAAAAAATTACGTAAAATCGATGAATGTTTTAATTAAAATGATAAAGTTAATTGTTTATTAATATCATACATGATGTTTTAGGTTCAAATCTCATTATAGTCAAATTTTTTTTATTGATTTATTATATAAAAAGATAAAATTAATATCCTAAAAATATAACTTAATTTGTATAGGAGAATGTATTTTAATAATTTCATAATTGAATTAATGTTTGGTTGATTTGTGACACCTCTCTAAACATGATTAGAGGTGAAGCCAGGGGGCTGGCAGGGGGGCTCGGTCCCCCCCTAAAATGAAAAATTTTCTATTTAAGCCCCTTTATAATTGATAAGATTTTAAATTAGTAATGGTACACTTACACATTGTCTCTCTCCAAATGATAAAAAATTGATTTAATTCTAACTTTTTTAAAAAAAATTCTGATTTCGCCCCTGAACACGATGTTAACAAAAAAAAAAACTTCAAAATCAATAAAAATCTTTTGTCATTGAACCAATGATTTGTTGACATATTTTCAAGAATTTTATTCATCTATTTTTCTGTTTTGAAAATTAAAGTTTGTATACTAATGAAATGCAAAATAAAAACTAAATTAAATGATTTTTTTAAGTAAAAGTATCATGAAAGCTCATGTATTAGGAGATAGATTGTATTTTGCCACTTCTACTAAAAAAGGATAAATTAGTTACTATATGTTAAATTAAAAATTAAACCAGTCCTTCTATTAAAAATTGACCCTTATATGTTAACATGATGTACACGTGACATGCCACGCATCATTGTCTGATTATTCCATTAATCGCACTAATTTTTAAAAATAAAAATAGAGAAAATTTTAAACAAAAATAATCAATATACTCTTTGAACTAACATACATAAATTAATTTATCAAAATTTTAAATATAATTTAACTTACACAAATCTCCATTTACTAAATTTTTATGAACATAAAAGAAGTGAGGTTGAGATGTAACCTAACCCGAGTATGAAGTTGACCAGTTTGAACAGTTCCAATCACCAAATAAGAAACTGTCATTTCTCTTCCGTTTTTGGTAGACTCAGATTCTTGTTTTTGTCAGTAAATGTTGTTGTCATATTTTTGGTCTTAGTATTTTTATTTACAATATTATTTTTATTATGTAAAAGGTAGAGGTTTTGAGTCTTTAGTATCCGGCTTCTATACTCAATATGAGTTAGTTTTCGCAGTCGTATCATGTGCGGTTATTATTTTTAATTTTTAAATTAATTGACTTAATTTATTAATTTTAATTTAAATTATATTAATTTTTAATCTATTTGTATACGAATATTCAGATAAACCATTTATATTGTAGCAATGTAATATTTGTAGTTGTGGATTTCTATTCTTTTTGTTACCCTACTAATCATTCCTCGGTAGACACATTCGTTCCCTCGGTCTCATCTCCTTCAAATGGTGTTCTTACCATCGCCATTATCAACCATGAGCAACACCACTTCAAGTTCCACCCATGCTATCAATGAACCATACCAAAAATCCCTGACAAACAAGCGTTACCTCCCTTCAAGTTTCTTTTTGACAAAGTTCTTGTCTTGAACCAAATTTTTTCTACATTTAATGGCAATTTTACTTTAGGGGTTGCGGTTTGGTTAGCAAGAAAATTACATACTAATGAAATAGTGTAACACCATGTTCTTTTCAAAGTTGGTAATTACTTCTTTTAACAACATCGTTTTTAATGATTAAACTCGAGCATTCTATTTAAAAATTCAATATCCCATACTATTACATGTTGACTACCAACAGCAGTTAAAGATGTGAGGTTGAGATGTAACCTAACCTGAGCATGAAGTTGACCAGTTTGAACAGTTTCAATTGCCAAAGTAACTGCCATTTCTCTTCCTTTTTGATCGACTCTGATTCATTGTTTTTGTCAGTAAATGTTAAAAGCATGATTTACTGCCTTTTCAGTTTTGACCCCATAAATCCCTTTTTCTTTTTATTAATTTTTTTCACCTTTTCATGTTATTTCGGTTTCTTTTTTCTCTCATCTCCCTTTGCGTAATTTTTTATTTATTTAATAAATAAATAAATTTTTGTACATTAAATTAAAAGATAAATTAATTATTTTTATCAAAATTTTTATTTATTTCTACTGTTAAAAATGGGCATAACTGACATAATAACCTTATGAATATTTTATTATAATATACAGAGACCAATTTTTAATAATAAAAATAAATGAAATTTTTATAGAAAATTAGTTTACTTTTTGATCTAATATACAAGTACTAATTTACTTATTGTTTGATTAAAGGAGACAAAAATGCAATATAATTTTTATTATAAGAGTTTCTATAGTTCTTTTATCATTTTGATCTTAATATCCTATAATTATATTAAGTCGTAATTAAATTTAGAGTAAAAATAAATTGAATTTTTAAAGAGAATGTAAGAGGCGAAGATGTTGATTTTTGAATATATACTTATCATATGCAATTATATGTTGGATTTCTTGAGTCGTGCTTCTATCATATGTAATTGTATTAACTCTCAATTTATTTGTAAAATAATTACCTTGATATTTATAATTATTCCGCCATATATTTATATGGTAAAAATCATTTAAATTATCGAACCCAATCACTTAAAACCACTTGTCAAACGGGCTTTAGATGCTTTTGTTACCCCCGGTAATCAACCATCAATCGTCCCTCGGTTTCATCTCCTTTAAATGGTGTTCTTATCCATACAAATCACCATTGCTTCTCCACCCAAAAAAAAAAAAAGGAAAAAAAGAAAACCCAATTCTTTGACTGTTACCATCGCCATTATCAACCATGAGCAACACCACCCAAACTATCAATGAACAAGACCAAAAATCAGTGACAAACAAGCGTTACCTCCCTCTTTTATTGCTCAACTATGGCTTCCTCTTTATAGGTTCTTTATCTTCAAGCTTACTCTCAAAGTACTATTTCAACCATAAAGGTTCAAGCCGATGGGTTTCAACTTGGGTTCAATCAGCTGGTTTTCCTCTACTTATAATCCCCATTGTTGTCCCTTACTATCTCTTTAAATCCACTCAAAGAAAACCCTTTACTGGTTTCACCCCTAAAATCTTAGCCTTGTCTATTTTCATTGGTTTCATGTTAGGCGTAAACAACCTTTTGTTTTCATGGGGTAACTCATATCTCCCTGTATCAACATCATCTCTCCTTTTATCATCACAATTAGTGTTCAATCTCATCTTATCTGTAATCATTGTGAAACAAAAGATCACTTTCATGAACTTAAACTGTGTTATCTTGTTAACACTATCTTCAGTTTTATTAGCTTTGGAATCTAGCAATGACCAACCCCATGATGTAACTAAAACCAAGTACTTCATTGGGTATTTAGCCACCATTGGTGCTGGTTTGCTTTTTGCTTTGTATCTTCCCATTATGGAGATGGTGTATAAGAAAGTTTACTGTTATGCTATGGTGATGGAAATGCAGATTGTGATGGAGGTTGCAGCGACCGTGTTGGCGAGTATTGGGATGGTGTTTGGCGGTGGGTTTACGGAGATGAAGAGGGAAGGGTATCAAGTGTTTGATAAAGGCGAGAAGGTGTATTGGGCCACGGTGGTTTCCAACGTAGTGAGTTGGCAACTTTGTTTCATGGGTACGGCGGGGATGGTGTTCTTGACGTGTTCATTGACGGGTGGGATTTGCATGACGGCGTTGTTGATGATGAATGTGGTGGGTGGGGTGGTGGTTTATAAGGAGGAGTTTGGTGGGGTTAAGGTTGTTTCCACCGTGATGTGTGGGTGGGGGTTTTGTTCTTATGTTTATGGGATGTATGTTAAGAACAAGATGATGAAGGATCGTGATGATGATGATGGTGGTGATAAGAATGTTGGTTCTTATAATCCAATTGAGATGACTCAAATTGTAAATTCTTCTTCTTCACCTCTTCATCACATCGGGGTTTGAAAATATATTTACCCTTTTGATTAGGAGTACATATTGAAATATATGTTTATATTTCTCTCCATTTTCAAGAAAATGAAAATCTTCTATTACAAATTAATTGATAATTTGCACATTCTTGATGTTTTGCTTGGGTGGTTTTAACACCAAAACTTTTTGACTTGATTCTCATTATTCAGAGTTGTGGTGTTTAAAGAGCTCTTTTATTGAATATATAATCATTGCGAATTTGTATCATAATCGGTAATATTAATCGACATAAATTTAATCATTTATATATAAAAAGTAAACATTCAATTAATAAACCACAATTTAATTTCATTGTTTTATATATATATATATATATATATATTAATTTAACTTCTTTTATGCTCAATTCATCTTAAATTTTAGAAGCTTCACTTTCTTACGTGTCCAAAAACCTAATGTACTTTTAAAAAAATAAATTAAATTCTTTCACAAAAAATGCTCTTAATTAATTTCTTTGGCTAAGTGCATCAATTAAGTCATTTTATTAACGGTTCTCATTGTTGACGATTAATATATTATCATGATTATTAGTAGATATTTAGTTAACCATTCTATGTTGATGTGGCGGTTCACGTCGACAATAGCTAGTGATGTGGCATTGTCACATTAACCAAAAAAATAAAATATTAAAAGCTAAAAAATATAAAAAATTGTTAAAAAATATTAAAATTATGGAAAAACTAAAGTAAAAGATAAAAAATTATTAAACTTTAAAAATTTACTAAAAATTAAATAAATATTAAAAAATAAATAAAATCATTTAAAAACTTAAAAATTGTAAAAAATTAAAAAAAATATTAGAAATTTAAAAAGTATAAAAAATCAAAACAAATTTTAAAAATGATTAAAAGTTATAAAAAACACTTATAAACCTAAAAAGGAAAAAAAGATGTGTTGCAAACTGAAATGAGCTGGAAATCCATAAAAGTTAAAAAAAAAAATCTAAATTGCTTGTTATTGGTAAAGTGATATGAATATCTTATTAAGTTGATGGACTGATGTACTTTAAATTAGAATTAGATCTCTATTTCTTTTGTACTTTTTATACCTATAAATAGAGACTTTAATGAAGCATTGTAATCATCCATTTGATTAATAAAATACATTCTCTATTACTTTAATATTTTCTTAATTCTTTATTCTCTCCATCTCTCTTTATTTTATAACATAAAGAAATTTATAATACCTTAACTATTATTAGATTATGTTGTACCCATGACGTACGTGGATGAAAAATTATGTAAAACATATATTTATTAAAAATTTATGTAAGAATCAATAAAAGTATCGTAGAAGTTCTTATATTAAGAATTAGATTATATTTTGTCAGTCTATTTAAAAAATGACAAATTAATTTTTATACATTAAATTTAAAGACTAAATTGATCATTTCTATTAAAATTTCATCCATTTATACGGTAAAAAATTCACGAAAGACTTGTGATTACCGAAAGGCTTGTTGCTGATTATAACTAGTTTAGTGTATTTGAGTCTCTGTGTTATGGCTGCTACATTGATGTATTGTTTTGAAGGGCTTCATGTTTGGCTACAGTGACGTCATTCCCTTTCTCTTTTTGGCACTTATCGAAAGGGCGGCTTTGTATCATGGGTTCTGTTCTTCATGTGTTTCATGCGTCCAACCAGAAAATATATAATTTCATGAGCTAACAACTCATTTGAAGAAGCGTGGATTGAGTTCTAACTCGATTGATATTGATATTGTTGCTAGTGTAGGAGGTTTTGAGTTCGAGTGCGCTGAAACGTATTATCCTCCTATTTAAGAACTAAAAAAGGGCTACAGATAATTTTAAGTATTATATTAAATCTCATTTGAAGAAGTGTCGTGGATGTCGAAATTAAGAAAAATAAATTTGTTATTGAGCACCATGACCATGATCATGGAAAGAATGGATTTATTATTAGGTATAATTTTTTTATTTAATTTTTCATCTTTTTTAGTTTTTGAATTGTATGTTTTGTCAAATTACTTTAAAATTGATAGAAAAATTAAGGTTTGTAACTTCGTGACATATATGTGGATTGTCACATGGATGATATATCAGCATTTAATGAATTTTTTAAAATTTAGAAAATATTTAAAAATGTTGGTGTGCCATCCACGTCAGCAAAGTTAAAAAACGTTAATTTTTTCATATATTTTAGAGTGATTTGATTAAAAAAAATACAAATTTAAGAGCTAAAAAAATAAAAAATAAAATAGAGAACTAAAATAGTTTTTTTTTTATAAAATTGGAAGAAAAAAAGTTCACTATTCTTTATTATTATCCAAGGGTGACACCATGAAAGCTTCCACCATGAGAAAAAATTCTGCCAAATAGGGGATTTCATCAAAATCAACAGTAAATACATACGATAAAAGTTAAGCCATTAAAATATTCTTATTTATGTGCCTTTGTATCACACAATTAATTTTGAAATATTTGAAATCCAAATAATTCTCTTAGAAATTAATGAAATAATTAGTAGAAAAGAAACAACAATAAAGAAATAATGAAAAAAAAAAAGAGGTTGAATTTTGATGGATGAATTGATATAACATAAAGATATACAACACATGAACAACCAATGAAATGAACTAATCAGCACAAGAAAGTTGCTTAAATTCGAAATAGTAATCCATAAACAGTAAAATAAATGAAAAGAGTTATCTCTCAAATCAGATGTTTGCTCTTGGTGAAAAGTTTTCCAACTTCAAGCTGGTCAAAAAAGTGCTAAGGTCTTTTCCTGAGAGATTTGTCATCAAAGTCTTAGTCATAGAAGAGTTCAAAGATCTTGAAACACTAAGGATTGATGAACAAATAGGATCATTGCAGTTTTTTCTGATGAACCTAGATGAAGTTAAATGAAGTGCAAACCAAAGGTGAAAGGTGTATTGCTCTACAAGTGGTAGGTGAAGTGCCCACTTCCTACTCCACTACGATTGAGGAACTATCCAAGAACAAATAACTTTGCTCACTTGTAACTTCAAAAAAGCTTTCAAGAAGCATTCTAAAAGATTTAAGAAGATGGAGGCCACCAAAAGCAATCCCAAGACTATATCCAAAGGTGTGGTTATCAAGGAAGAGACCGAGAAAGGAAAAAAAGAAAAAACAAAGAAAGGAAACCAGTGTCATGAATGTCAAACACATCCAAGATTACACATTGTAGAAAAAGAAGCTGTTATGTGTAACCTGAAGTGATGAGGATTCTACTAGCAACTTTGAGTCTGATGAAGATTATCTTAGCAACTATGTGGCATTCACAACAAATTTTACTATAGGATCAGATGGTGGTTATACTAAGATTGAATATGGAGGAGACTCTAGAGAGGAGTTTTTGAAACCAAACTGATGCTCAAAAAAGTTTAATTCTAGTAGTGAAAAACTAGATAAGATACTTGTTGCTAGATATGGAGAGATACATGAAAAGGAGGGCTCGACTATGTGGATAAAGGAAAAGTTGCTATGAATAGTCCTACAATGTTTGTGAAGGAAACAAATTGTATGAATCTAGGTGAATGCTCCACCAAACCTGTGTTGATCAAGATTGATAAGAACGCAACCACTAAACATAGAGTAATATGCCATTGTGACACTTGGATGTAACTAAAATTTTGAATCCGATTTGGGGTTTTATAGTTTTGGTATTAGAGTCAAGTTTTGATCTGAAAATTTGATTTCGAATTTCGCGCTAGACTGAGATAAGTTTGGTTAAAAAATTTCGAATAAACTATTTCTGAAATTTCAGTTAAAAAGGTAAAATTAGATTTTTAATATTTGTCTCATGAACTTATTTAATTTTTTAGTTTAATTTTGAGACTAAATTAAAATTTGCTTTTGTTTCCATGATTAAATTGAGATTAACCCTTTTTTTATTTATTTTTTAAAATGTATTTTTCATACAATGTGGTGTGTGTCATATATTATTATTATCCCCTCTTATTATTATTTGATTGTTGCCTAAAAACTAGTGCTTTTAGTATCCTAATATAATTTATTCTTCATCTTCATTTAGTCGTCCAAGTCTTTTAGACTTCAATTTATCTCATTGAAATTTAAGTAAGTATTCCTTAAAGTTAACATTGTTCTTTTAACACATACATTTGTTAGGAGGAATAATCACAAACCTCAAACACTGGCGGTAAAACGAACACAAAAAAAAAAATTCTTCTTTACAAAATTTCTACTCCAAATACAATTCTCCTTCTTACTATCTTCTATTCCCCTTATGTTGAAGCCGCTCTTGCCATCCAAAGTAACTAACCGATTAATCCCATTATCGTTCAAATTCCTTGCTTGCCAATTAACTTTTTAATCTTTCCGTCCAATTGCTCTGCCAATTGCCACTAATTCCATTCCAATTCAATGCTGTTAAGTGCCGATCATCCCTCGAATTTGCTCCTTTTTACTGCAATTTCATCCATATTTACCGTACCAATCCATCCGAACATCTACTACTTGCCGTTCTTAAAGCCGCTGCCATGCTCCTTGAAAGCCATTGTGGTGCCTTCAATTTTTGTTTCCATCTCCTTTAAAAAATTTGATGCTTTCCATATTGTGGTTGTCTTTAATTTAAAGCTGCTGCTGTTTTTGATTAGTTCAAACCCCAATTTGTTGTTGCTTACTTGAATCGTGTTACAAGATGTTGCTTTGCTTCATTGCTAAGAGGTTAGTATCAATAAGTCAAGCTCCATATATTAATTATTTAGTCGAATGATGTTATGGTCAGTTTACATATATTAAAACATACTTACTTATATGGGTACTGGTTACTAGAAAAAAAAAAAAGTTTTAAGGAATGGAAGTTTAAAAATCGCGATTATTCACTACCGAATAAAACAAAGCTATACAACATATGAACAAATTAACCAGGCCAAGATAACTGACTAAATCTGAAACTCTAAAACTTAAATGATGAAAAAAGGGTTTATATATTGTCTATAATTACCATTGTTGAACAAGAAGAAATACCCCAAGGATCTGTCACGTCGTCATTTATTTCATAATCTTCTTCATCGTCACTTTGTTCTTGAAGAACACTGGTTTCATCTGATGTTCGAATCCGTTCCAGTTCCATTGCGACTTGTTTCATTGTCGGTCTTTTGTTTCTGTTGATGTTCAAGCATCGTTTTGCCAGCCATGAAACTGCTATAACCTCTTCTCTTGGACCTTCATTCATTACTTGTGGATCAAGTATATCAAATAAAGAATTCTCCTTCATTGAATGCAAGAAAAATGTTACTAAGCTTCCTCTTTGTTCTTCCGATTGACTCGAAGAAATGGGTTTTTGTCCAGTTAAAAGTTCAACAAGAACAACTCCAAAACTGTATACATCGCTCTTCTCTGTGTATTGATTTGATCGAAAATATTCGGGATCCAAGTATCCCAAAGTTCCATGAACTCGAGTGGTCACATGAGTTTGTTCGATTGCAACTGATCTTGAAATTCCGAAATCCGACACTTTTGCTCTGTATTTATCGTCCAAAAGTATGTTGCTAGATTTGATGTCTCGATGATAAATCGGGACAGAAGCAGCTGAATGCAAGTAAAACAAAGCATTCGCGATTTCAGTTGCGATTCGTAATCGCATTTCCCATGTCAACGGGAACTCTTCGTTTGGCTTGTGTATGAGATCAGATAGTGTTCCATTTGGGATGAACTCGTACACCAACAAAGGAACATTTGTCTCTAAGCAACATCCTAACAGCTTAACCACGTTTCTATGGTTAATTTGTGATAAAATTATCACCTCATTGATGAATTGTTCAAGCTTCATTTCTTCTAATACCTTCTTTTCCACCAATTTGGACCTTTTAATTGCCACAATGCTTCCATCCGTCAACATTCCTTTATAAACAATTCCTTGACCGCCTCGACCGAGAATTCGATTCTCATTGTAGTAATCTGTTGCCTTTTCCAACTCCTTTGAAGCAAACAACTTTATTTTCTCAACATTACCTTCGTTTCTGGACAATTGCTGTTGCAACAGTAATCCTCCATTCCTCTTGAAGTATTTCTGCTTCAACTTGATATCGTTTCTTCTTTCGAGTGCTTTGAAAAAACGCCATATACAGAGCAAAGCAAATATAGTCCCAATACTAGTGCTGCAACCTATAGATAGGCACAAGATCTAATAAATGCATCAACCAAATTTGGAAATCAATATTCAATATGTTCAGTACTCACCTATAATGATTATCAAATTCCGGGTCCGTCCGGCCCATGTTGATGAATTAGTTTGTATGAGCTTGCACCTATATTCCTCATCTGAGTATTCATATCCTTTGGGGCATGTTAATGAGCAATAGTTGCCAGGAGCATTCAAACAAAGCATATTACAATACCTACGCTTAGAATTCTCACATTTGCCTGGTCCTATCAATATTTCAAGAAATAAATAAAATAAAGTTATTTCCATATAAAAATATATTATGTAATAATTCTAGAGCAAATATATTATTCTTAAAATACCTTCGCAAACGTCAACTGAATATGCGCTGGAATACTCGCCGTCGCTGCAAACGCATAAAAGTTCACGGCTCAACCATGACCAACAATAATGTCCTTCCGAGTTACAAAAGGTCTTTTGACCGTCTTTCAACTTGCAAGGTGCAGGCAATGGTTTGCCCCATTGTAGTGATGTAGCGACATGCCTTTTGGTATGCGGGACTGTTAATGATCCATCATAATCCAACGAATCCATATCGAACACAAAAGCCGATCCGCATGATCGGTTGCCATCGTAACTACGATGCTTCTTTGTCAAGCTTGCGGCAAAGGTGTCAAGACGTGGTGGAATAAACGTTATGCACATATCATTGGTACTTAAATTAGCATTGCTGTTGCAACTGGGTTGCAAGCAACCACCAATAGGATCATCGGTTTGATTGTGATATATGGTAGCAAAATTGCCACATCCTACCGACCCAAATCTGTTGAAGATATCTGAGAAGTAGAAAGGCGTGTTTGTTAGGTTGACACTAACTCCATTTTTACGGTCGTCTTGATGATTATTGCAGTTATAGTAAGTTATTGAGTTGTTGACGATGACTCTGCCATCGGAAAATTTAACACGGACCAATTCCAGATTGATACTACTAATGAAAGGCTTTAATCCATCAATGGTTCCTTTACAAATTACTCTGAACGCATCATTCATGTAACACCCGTCTTGTATTCCAAATGGGAATAAGATATCAATACTCCCACATTTTTCTGTACAATCAGACTTCCGAAGAGGAACTGAAGAAGAACAAGTAAAATAGCCATGTTTATTGATTTCATTCCATAAAACGAGATAAAAGAAATTTGAAAGATCATAGTTATAAGTGAGTAATGACCTTTCAATTTGGGATCGAAGGTTTTCCACTCCAGAGTTGCAGGAACATGCGTAGAGTCGATGTTTATGTCACGAGGAAATGTGAAACTTCCGAAATTGCCGACGTCGAGAATAAAAGCAGATGTGCAGGCATTCCTACCGTTGCTTTCATTAGTAAATGGGCTCATTTTTGCAGTATAAGAAGTTAAATTTTCAGAAACTGTGGCATAACAGCCCTGAAATTCAGTCACGTCGCCACATCTCGGTTGCAGGCAGCCACCGATGGGGTCAGTTCTATTACTAAAAACGGTGGCCGAATGACCGCAACCTATTGAACCGAACCAGTTATTTCTTGGGAAGAAAAACGGACTGTCTGTTAAGTCCACATCGCCGCTTCCGGTGTTACCTTTACCCGGGCAATTGAAATAAGTAACCGGGTTGTTGACGATCACGTCTCGTGACGTAAACGAACCGAGTATCTCCATATTGATACGGCTGATGTAAGGCTTTTCTCCATTTTTGCAGATTACTTGGAACGAGGGATCGGTATAGCATTCGGGTTTTATTCCAAATGGGAAAGGAATAGTAACATTCCCACATTTTTCATCACACTTGCCTTCTTCTTCTTGCAGTGATGGCCATACCAGTAGGGTGAAGTAAAACAACAACCGAAGATCACCCATTGTTTCTTGATTTCTTTGGGACTTAATGAACAATTATGTTGCCATGGAATAAGTCCATAAATAGGCAAGCGAAAATGCCAAGTTTCATGGAAGAATAGTTCTCTTCTTTTTGACATTAAGGCACTGATCATTCTTTGTAGTAAGAAAGGAATCCATTAAAGCAGGAAAGGGTGTAGCACATGGTGCTTTTTTTAAGTACATAATGTACTGTACACCATTATTGACTTAGCATACAAAGCTTGAATAAATAAAACTATTAAACTATTAAAACTTTATATAAAGTTAACATTTGTTTTATTTTTAAAGTATTACTTTAATTGACTGTTGTGGACATGCTTCTGAAGGTAGGGAAGGCATAAACGTGAACAGAAGAGAAAATGCATTTACCAATTTCCACGCATTTGAGAAAGAAGAAGAAGAAAAGATGAAATTTGGACCCACAGTTAATAAAGGCGAAATAAGAAAATGATGTTAAGTAATCTCTTAGCTGTTAAGCTAAATATTAAGTTGTATTATACGTAATTTATCTTTAATGTAAGTCAACCACTAATAGGTATTTAATAGTTTAATGTAGGAGGTGGAACCTTCTCTTTGCTTTTCTTCCACCTTGCTGATATTGGATATGATGTCATAGAGGTGTCTACATTTTATCTAAGAGGAAATCAATTATTCTATTAAAAGTTAAATTGATTTTTGCCTAATCTGACTTTTGGAACAACTAGAAGAAAACACGTAATGTATTATGTGTATCTCATGTTAATAAGGAAGAATTAATTCAAATAAGATGAATGAAAATTTTAAGAAATAGTGAAAGGCCGGATGAATTGTTAACATAGAGAGACTAATTCAAGCAACTGGACAATGAAATTATGGTATAGTAATTACACTTTCTTATAATTCTTTGGAATTATAATTTCCTACAGTTATTTGACTGATATATTGTAATTATATCGTAATTCCTTGTGTTTTGTTTGGTTGTACAAATTGTAATTATAATTACATAAATTATATTTTAAATAAATATTAATTACTATAAAAATATTATCAATATTGTTAAAAAATATGGAAAGAAAGAAGGAGTGCTTAAGGAAGTGTCGACTCCTTAACTAACTGCAACAATCGAGTTAGTTTTCATATTTGAATGATTGACAATCTATTGAACCAAATATTTGGGTTGTGTTGATATTGTGGAATGTATCTTGTCCATTAATGAAGATCATATCACTTCAGGAAACATATATAGAGGATCAGATCGTATCATTCTTAGATCAAGAAAGTTGGATTGGATCAGATCCGATCTAATCGGATTGGATCAGATCGGATCAGATCATTGAAGACTTTGCTGCCAACCATCTTTGTTTACCTTGTTTGTTATTATTATATTGTATTCAACTTATTTAGTTGTTGTGTAATAGGGATTGTGATAAATTTTCTTTATGTTAGCAAGTCTCGAAGTATTTTATATAATTTAGAGATTTGTATAGGTTATTGTATACTGAGCGAGATAACACTTAATTTGTTCAAGTGAGAAACTTTATTTTATGATTGCACCGTGATTAGTAAAATTTGTTGTGTTGTGATTTTACTTCCTAAATTCACAGGGTGAATTCACTAGTTTGAATATCAATCTTCAAGGTGCAACAGTGAGGAAATTGCCACGGGTGTATGATAGATTGAGAATCACTTATTGTAAGGGTTGAAAATATTAAATATTTCTCACTAATATAGGCCCCACAGATGTAGAGAAACTGAACTGTGTAAACAACCTTTATGTCCCATGTTTATCGCAATGCTTGAATGAGTGCCCACTCCCTTAGCCACTCCTTCCAAGCACATAGCTTATTTATCAACAATTGTTCAAACCGACAAGTACAATAAAAAAATTAAACTGGTAACAAAAAATAAAATGAAATAAAATAAAATCATCATATGTAATAATCCAATAAATTAATTGATAATACGATTACTAATAAAAATATCAAGAAAAATAAACATAATATGTAATTTTATATAATTTCTAGTATTCCATATTTGTTGGACTATTAACATATACTCATTATCATCATCTGTTAGTCATTGATCGAGTTCTTCATCCTTTGAATTTGAATCTGTATTATTAATATTATCAAGATTTATTTCTTCCTTGTACTCTTCAAAGTATGAATCATTTCATTTTCACCTAAAAATGAAGTTAAAAAGTATGTAACATACTAGTATGATCTAACTTTGTTTTTTATGCTATACTGAGGTGATGTTAATATTAGAAATCTTTTTTTAGAGCTGTAAATGTTCTCTTAATCACATTTCAAAGCTTTAAATGTCTCAAATTAAAGAGTTCGTGAGTTATCTCTGGTATCGTATCCCATAATATGATGCAAGAAAACCTTTTGTATTTGCATAACTACTAGCATCACTATCACAAATATTTGGATCCACAATGTAAATAGTATGTCGCTTGATTATAAAAGTTTATATAAACTTAATTTGGAGAAAGAATTATGTTAGGTACTAATCCTTTTTATAACAGGTAAATTAAGTAAAAAATTAAAATTTATAATATATACCATTACAAAAAGATTTTACAAAGTGTAAAATAATATAAATATTTTTCATAACAAAAAAGTATAACACTTTTTTAATAAATAAGTATATTATATTTATAATATATAGAATAAACAGGTAAATAAGTTATGTCTATTCTTTTTTGCCATAATTTTTTTATAAATAAGTATATTATAAAATTTTTATAATATAATTTTAAAATTTTTTGACGATAACCATCTAAAATATTCATACATGTTTATGTTTATAATATACTCTTTATAATTTAAACTTATATAAAAAATAATTTTTTAAAGTTAAATCATATATAAGTGTTATGAAAGAAATATGGTAATTGAATTTGGGTGTAATTACTACGTTATTACTCAAATTTTCACTTTACCTTATAAAATTGAAAAGTGTAATTGAGTACTCCAATCACGTTCAGTTTAACGAGATTCATAAATTACACAATAATTACCCAAATATATCACCCCTATGTAATTACAAGTTATTATATACAATTCCAATTATTAGGTGGCTTTCTAAAAATTACCTAGAGATTATAAATAAAATTAAAAATTAAAAATAAAAGTGTGAGATGTCTCCGAGTAGCCCCATCGACATTGAATTTAACAAAACCAGGGTTTGGTGGCTGCCGTGAAGTCCTAATCCTCGAAGTAGCAATCTTTCGATCAAAAGAGCACTGTTTGATCAAAATCAAAGACAGGATACTCCAAAGAAAGGATCCTTTTTTACTATACTTCATCTCAGGGTCACTATTACTTTTGAATTTAAAACACTTGCTACACCATTAACTTTAATTTCACTAATACAATAACCTTTTTTCTTGAATAATCTCGTTATATATTCTGATTATATCTATTTTTTTGACACAATATTTAGAACTACCCATAACCCTTCCTCAACTCATAACTAGGAAGATAATATGCATGCCACCCGAGCTAAAACTCGACCGGCATAATGTTTTTTAAATATACATATATTCATTTGCATATAATTTTTAAAATTTAACTAGGTATTTCAAAATCATAAAAATTCTTATTTACATTTTGTTATATATATACATATATATTCATTTCAACCTAAACATGCACTAAACTATTTATTTTAATTTTGTCATTACAAAAATTAAATATTTTGTTATATATATTCATTTGAAAAGCATGAATTGAAAAATTTAAATTCGAAATCAACATTGAAAAAAAATTCCTTCAACTAAAAAAATTCATACAATTCCTCTTTTATGTGCCTTTGTATCACAAAATTAATATCAAAATAATTGAAATCCAATTACTTGTATTAAAAGTTAAAAGTGAAATAATGAGTAGAAAGAAGCAACACTAAAGAAATAATGATAAAAAAAAGAGATTGAATTTAGATTGATGAACTTTTCTTTTATAAATTTAGATGGATGATTTTAACTAAGATGAATATATACAACACATGAACCGAATGAAATTACCTAACAAGGACAAAAACGAGAGAAATTGTCTAATTTTGAAACTTTAAACCCTAAACTTTGAGTAATGAAAAGGTATTTTATGATTACAATAGTTTTTTTTTTTTATTTTATACAAGGCTTAGAACTACTCGTAACCCCTCTCAACTCTTAAATAGAAGGTTAACCGTGCTTTAGCACGCTTAAACCCACATACTTTTACGCTGGTAACAAATGACGATGCAAACTGAGTTAGAACTCAATTGGCTACGATTACAATGGTTGAACAAGAAGAAATACCCCAAGGTTCTGCCAAGTCAATTTATTTCATAATCTTCTTCATAGTAACTTGGTTCATGAATAAAATTAGCTTCGTTTGATTCTTTAATCTGTTCCAGCTCCATTGCAACTTCAAGCATCTTTTTGTTAGCCGTGAAACTGCAATAATCTCTTCTATTGGAGCTTCATTTATTACTGATCAAGTATATCAAGCAAGGAATTCTCCTGCATTGACTGCAGAAAAATTGTTGCTAAGCTCTTTGATACTCCTGATTGACTTGAGAAACTCTGAAACTGCATACGTCACTTGGAAATACTCGGGATCCATGTACCTGAAAGTCCCGTGAACTCGAGCTCTCAGATGAGTTCCAAAATTTGACACTTTTTTGCTGTATTTGTTATCCAAAAGTATATTTTCAGGTTTGACATCTCGATGATAAATTGGGGTAGAAGCAGCACAACACATGCACAACTCCTCTTAAAGCACCTGTAGTTGCTATCTTCCTGAGGCTCCGATGTATGTCGAAAGCTAAGGAATGAAAAAGGATTAGCAAGAGATGAGAGATTTTGAGTCTTATCTCCGCATTACTTTTTCCTTTAACTCTGATGAAGAAAGTCCCACTCTCTTCTGCCTTTCAGAAGTATGGTGCTTCAACCTTGTCATGCTTCTGGTGATTACACCTCTAGTATTAGTTGGGATAACGATACTTACATCCTTATTCCGAGATTCCACTGTTGTTTTACTCCTTCAACACGAGATGTTATTATCATCAACGTGATTCTGAATAACCTTTGCAGCATTTTGAGAATCATGGGTGCTCAACTTTTGCAGCAGCATGTGATCAGAAACTGAGTTTGGAGAATCTCCAGCAGAAAGCATCAGAAGATCACATTTCCTAGCAGCAGGGACATGGAGATTGTCCAAAGCAGGTAGCGGCAAAGACATAGCATTGCTGTGAAGCAAATTAGTAGCAATGCTTGCTTCAGTGCTACTACGAACAGATTGTTCATTAGAATGTGAAGCATATTCCTCCCAGTCATATGGAAATCCAAAGAGGAAATGACTGCAAACCTGCAAGGGATTAAGATCAAGAAATTTGAGCTCCAAGGGGAGGAGTGGAGTTAACAAAATACATGTGCATTATGATTCAGCCAGGATGTATATCCAAATTTTATTTATCAAATTGGTTTAGCTGTCCTAAGATGCATTTTAAATTTAAGCAAAAGCAGGGTTTCAAAAAGATCATATAATATAGTCTTACTATTAGGAATATGATAAAATGATATTGTTGGCAAAGGATAAGAATCAATAGCCAGTCTAAAAATAAACCTTACCTTAGGTGAAAAGCCATTTTGAAGAGTACGAGAGGTATTGATGAATCCACTGATAGCAACTGTGATGCCATCGGCAGTTTCAAGAGTGGTGGCATCATCTCTTTTGGCAATGGCTGCAGAGCACAACACTCTTTGTCCTTGCCTCCTGTTTGACACGAATTAAACCGACATCAATTCAGTAAGTGAAATTATTAAAACAAAATGACAAAGTAAAGAGTTAAGCCTCATCTAAATCCACATGGAAAAGATAGTTCCTTAGAATCATGCATGCTTCAGAAAAGGCAAATCCCTCCTCTTTTATTTAGATATCTGTATCCATATTTATATTTATATGAAGAAAAGAAAAGAAAAATAAAAATTGAAGGTTGAGTTAGAGAGGCTACCCTCTGCATTCAAACCCTCCAACTTCCAAACCCCTAGGCTGCACCATGCACAACCACCAATCATGCAGTAGCACCTGTAGCCCCAATATTCAATTCTTATAAGAATGAAAAACAGTGCAGATGAAAGGAAGACACAACAAAGAAAGGAAAACTTACAGAGTTGAGTGATAGATTAGCAAGAGGAGTAGGGGAACCTATGGGGACGGGGACAAGTTGCTCCGACTTACACGGCTTTTCATAATTTCTTCTCTCTCTGTTTCTCTTCCCCATTTGGGTGGTTTGCTTCGGAATTGAAATGGGTAGGAACTGAATCAGGGTTTTGTTGATCGAATTCTCGTAAATTCGAATCAGCAATTAAGAACCCTAATTTGAAAAAAAAAAACACTTCGAAATCGGAAGAGAATATCAATAACCAAATACGGAAATAGATGAAATTCCAAATGAAAAGAACATGAAATTCGAGAATTCGAAACAAAATTACAAATAAGATTGATAAAATTTGCAAATTCAAAAAATGAAAAGGGGGAAATTGAGAGAGATGAAGGCGGCTGTTTTTTTTTTTTTTTTTTATTTTTGATGAAAGCGTGACGGAAAAGCTGAAAAAAAAGTGATATGTTCATGAATGGATTGGGAATGGCACACATTTTTACATAATAGAAGCAAAGCAAGGAACTAGAGGTGATCATGGGCATCTGAAGAACAAAGTTGGTTTTCTTGAATATAATACTTGGAGTTCAAAGAATCGAAAGTTCTTCAGAAACTGAGTTTAACTGGAATTGGATGAGATTGACCGGCATCACAGCGGGACGGACACGGCTGAAGGCTGGAGCGGAGAAGGCGATGGCAGTGGTGAACGCCGGCCACAGAGGAAGCAGCAGCTTGACCGGAACGACGACAATGTCTTGGTTGAAGAACGAGCAGGACGACTCAACGGTTATAGGGGACCGGCTACAGAGGAAGCGGGAGACAGAGAGGCGGCCGGAGTGGAAACGGCTGTCGACGGGCAGCGGCGCTGGACAAGTCTATAACCAGCTAAATGTATAATGTATCTCTAATAGGTAAAATTCTTAAATTAGTCCCTATAAGTAATAATTTTAGCTTTTGTATTCTAATATGATTAATTTTAGTTTTTATACTTCCGATTTTTAAAATTTTAGTCTTCACTCAAATAATAAATGTTAAATTAGTCGTATTACATGTAAGTTGTAAAATTAATCTTTATTTTCTAATTTAATTATTTTTAATCTTTATAATTTTTAAATTTTTAATTTTTAGTTTAATAATTATTAAATCCCTTAACTAAAACGACATGGCTTTTTATGAGTATCACGTGAAAAATAACATGTTGATATGTGATTGAGTATGTGATAATATGTTTATCGAATAATATTTTAAAAATAATAGAATCGAATTTGATGGGTTTAACTACAATTTAGGTCAATACTGAAATTTTAAATTTTGGAAAGTACATAACACACACAGACTACCATATGGATGATATGTCGGAATTTAATTAATTTTTAATATTTAAATATATTTAAAAAATATTTTTATAATTTTTAATAATTTTAATGATTTTTAATTTTTCAATTTTAATTAAAAAAGTTTAAAACTTAATTAAATACTAGTGTCTCATCTACATGTATGTCACCTTAAGAAAGTTAATAAAATTTAACTTTTTTTATTCATATTGGGGTGATTTGACAAAAAACAAGTTTAAAGGATAAAAAATGAAAAATTAAACGAATGGCTAAAATGATTTTTTCTATAAAGTTAGAAGGTTAAATAAGTCATTATACCTCATTTTTAAATAAATTTAAAAAGGGATAAACTATCAAAATAGTTATTTTTATTTATCTCAGATTTTATTTTAGTCACTTATGTTTGAAATGTTATGTTTTAGTCACTAATGTTATCGTGTTGTAACATTTTAATCATTGAATTATTAATTACCGTTAACGGTGAATAGTAAGTTGATATAACACGTTAAATCATCATTCCAAACGAAATACACCTGGTCCAACTTTACTTGCTTTTATAATTAATTGATTTAACGTGTTTCAAATCTAATTTTAAAAAATCTTAACTTATTATGTTGGATCAAAAACCATTGATTTTGACTGATTGAGTTTTAACTCGGTTGGTATTAGCATTGTTCTCAGTCCATGAGAGTGTGGGTTCGAGAGTGTTAAAGCGCGTTTATCCTCCTAGTTAAGACATTGATGTTGGATTTTCTTTTGACATTTCTAGAAATGATAAGATTTAGGATAAATTTGGATGGACGATATGTTTATATGTGGTTAGTGTAAAAATAACGGTAGTAGTGAAATTAAATATTATAATGTGAGATAAAAAATAATCTAAACACACCGGATCACATCCCACCGCAGATCCAAACTCATCCTTAATGAATGAGAGTATCCATCACTATGGAAGTTCCTTCTCCCTGGCCCTACTCGAGGGCTAAAAGTCGTTGAAATTATTTCGTAGAAAACTAAGCCTAAACAACCACGAGCCCAGAAATTTCTTCCAACCTTAAATTTGTTCAAGTTCAGTCTCCTCCGGCCTATGTTTAATGACTTGTTGACCCAGCTAAGTCTTCACAAAGAACTGAGGAGAAAATGGGCATTCGCATGGTGTTTTACTTCATCCTGCAGCTACCATGGCTCATACAATCAGCATCACCGTTCGAAGCAGGTGAGGCTGGTTGTACAGAAACATGTGAGAATGTTTCTATTCCTTACCCATTTGGAATCAAAAGAGGTTGCTATCACAATTCATGGTTTAGAATAACTTGCAACAAAACTATTAATGGGACAAAGCCTTTCATCTCTCGCATCATATGGAGCTCCTTCCTTCATATTGGCGAGTCGGAGACAACCGAGTCACCGTCAACAATCCAGTGACTTATCTAAATTGCGATAATAAAGGAAACAATGGCACTACTACTTCTTCAAGTGTCAACCTACAAGGTAGTCCATTTTTCTTCTCAAGTGAATACACTATATTCGGATCAGTAGGTTGCGGTTATCTGGCCATTATTTTTCGCAACAATCAAACTGATCCCATTGCTACCTGCCTACAACAAAGATGCGTGGACCCAATTTCTTCTAAATTAGCTGGCTGCCTTACTATGGTTCCTGAAAACCTCACTTCCTATACTACAGCCTTGAGGCCCATGACAGAGATCATAAGTCCCGGGGAAAAAAAATCCAGCAAGAGATGCACATCTACTTTCATTGGTGACTCTACCGAGTTTTCAAAAATAAGCATTGATATGACGCATTTTCCGGCAACGCTGGAGTGGAATCCGGTCAAATGCGATTTGGAAGGTGACCATTTACTATCATCACGTTACCTTTGATTTCTTATTTTATTAATTTAAGTATACAGCTTTTCTTTTTTTCTTTTTTCTTTTTTTCAATCTCATCATGTTTATTTCAACAGCTTTCCCTAAATTATTATATTTTTGTCGGGTTTCAATTTAGAGTTTAAAGTTTAGAAAAGGAAATTTAAAATTTTCTATTATTATTGCGTATTTTTATTGGTCAACTTTCACTTTCCACATAATTTATTAGAATTTTTCATTTTTATTTTTGATAATAATTTAGTAAAAAAATTATTAGTACCAATAAGTGGTTAGCTACAATGGCAAGACGTATTGCACTTTTAAGGGGAGAATATTTTAAATTTTGGAGATAATATTGTTGGGAGGGATAGTCACAAACCCCAAATAGAACAAAACGGATATGCATAATACCAAAAAAAAATATTTATTAGTAAATAAAATAAAACACAAATAATATTATTACTAATTATATAATAATTGAACAATAAATTTTTTTAAATAAGTCATAAATGATTTTCTTTTAAGAATATACAAGTGAATTTAATAACTTTAATCGAGTTGATTTTCATTAATAAATTAGCCTCAAAATGACAATGTCTATAGAAATATGTTAGATTGTACGGATTCGTAAATACTACACTATGCCAGGCATGCTAATATGGATATAATACTTATTATTAACTAATTAATTGATGTATGTATAGGTGCTTCTGTTTAATTGATTAATTGGTGCTTTATTTGTTCTTCTATGCAGCCTCATTATGCTCATTAGAAGGACCAAATTATGTATTACCTTACAAAACAAGCTGTAATGAAAGATGTGGGAATGTTGATATTCCATTTCCATTTGGGATTAAAGTGGGCTGCTATAAGAGTGAACGGTTCAGAGTAACTTGCAACAAAACCGCTGATGGTGAGAAGACTTTCATAAGTAGCATCAATATGCAACTTCTCAATGTTTCCATTTACGAAGGCACAGTTCTCGTCAACAATTCAGTAATTTATTCCAATTGCCTTGGCAAAGATCGAGAAAATAATAAGGGTAGTGTTAACCTAACAGGCACCCCATTTTTCTTCTCAATATCTTCAACAGATTCATGTCTATAGGTTGCGGCAATTTGGCTACTTTTCTTCATAGTCCGACTGATGATCATCCTATTGGTGGCTGCAAGCTACCTCCTTGTGACAATAGTATGACTTCCATTATTAGATGCACGGACGGTGTTCCTTCGAATCTAAATTCTTTTGTCGCAAATATCACACAGATTTATCCTAATAATGGCAGCAAGAGATCATGCACTTCAGCTTTCATTGTTGACATTCTTGATTCCCTTGAGGCAAATTCTGACCACAATGCCACAACAACCAATCCAAGTGGGACGTATGTTCCCACAACATTGCAATGGGGTATACCAAAACGTGGGCTCTGTGAGTTGGGAGAAGAGTCTGGCACCCTTTGTAGCCCCGATGGCCGATATTGTTGGACAAGATTGAGCCAAATGCATCTATGTGTTTGTACCTCGGATACCTATAATGACTATAATTATCTTTCCACTGATGTATGCCAAGGTATCATATTAGTACAATGTCTTCGGCTTCATTTGGATAGGCACCATCACATGGCTTTGCTACTTTATGAAGCATTACTATCTTATAAAATATTTTGTTTTAGAGTGAAATTTTGCACAAAATAAAGGAAAATGAAACTTGATATCTATATTATAAATGTCCATTTGCTTTGATATTTCTTAATTAACATTTGTTATATGGATCTAACTTTACTTCATTTCGCAAATGGCAGAGATAGATAAATGTGTGGATATGAAATATAAAAATTGTTTTATGCATTGTTTGAATGCTGATGGCAACGATTGTTCATCATCGTGTCCTGATCGATACAAATACTTGGGAGATATGTGCTGGCCCCTAAATGTTTTGGATTCATCAGAGGTTCCAACCAAAAAGTCTAAAAGATCTCAAAATTTGCCAGTCATTATAGGTACGTGAACCTTAAAGCATCACAAATAGGTATACATATAATTTGAAATTTTATGTTCTGCTTGAATAAACCATGTTTTTCATGCTAAATAGGTTGCAGCACTAGTATTGGGACAATAGTTGTGTTAATTGGTACATGGCATACGCACAAACTAATAGAGAGAAGAAACAACATCAAGTTGAAGCAGAAATACTTTAAAAGAAATGGAGGCTTGCTTCTGCAACAACAATTGTCCAATAATAAAGGAAATGTTGAGAAAATAAAGTTGTTTGCTTCAAAGGAACTGGAAAAGGCAACAGATTATTATAACGAGAATCGAATCCTTGGTAGAGGCGGCCAACGGATGGAAGCATTGTAGCAATTAAGAAGTCAAAAATGACAGAGGACAAGAAACTAGATGAAAATGAGCTTAAACAGTTCATTAATGAGGTGATGATTTTATCACAAATTAACCATAGAAATGTGGTAAAGCTTTTAGGATGTTGCCTAGAGACAAAAGTGCCATTGCTGGTTTATGAGTTCGTCCTCAATGGAACACTCTCTCAACTCCTACATGTGCCAAACGAAGAGTTCCCACTGAAATGGGAAATGCGTTTACGAATTGCAATTGAAATTGCTAATGCATTATCCTATTTGCATTCAGCTGCTTCTGTTCCTATTTATCATCGAGACATCAAATCTAGCGACATACTTTTGGATGATAAATATAGAGCAAAAGTGTCGGATTTTGGAACTTCAAGATCTGTTGCACTTGAGCAAACTCATGTAACCACTCGAGTTCAAGGAACTTTCGGATACTTGGATCCTGAATATTTTCGATCAAGCCAATTTACAGAAAAGAGTGATGTTTATAGTTTTGGAGTTGTTCTTGTTGAACTTATAACAGGACAAAAACCCATCTCTTCATGTCAATCAGAGGAAGTGGTGAGAAGCTTGGCAAACTTTTTTCTAAACTCAATGAAGGAGAATTCCTTACTCAACATTGTTGATCCACTGGTAATGAATGATAATGCAGAAGAAGAAATTGTAGCAGTTGCTAAGCTAGCAAAAAGATGCTTGAATCTGAATGGAAAGAGAAGACCTACAATGAAACAAGTTGCATTGGAGCTAGAGCGGATTAGATCTTCAGAAGAAGCTAATTTCATTCAACAAATTGCAGATGAAGATTCTGACATGGATGAAATTATTGAAGCTTCAGGTGTTGCTTCCTTTTCAACGTCTGGTTCATTTCTAAAAGGCAGTGCAACTTTGTCAATAGATGCATAGTTCTATTTAGTTTCGAACACTGGTTAAACTTTATTCCAATGGTGTGTTTTCTCTGTAATTTCTCCTTGTGTAGTTTATGATAGTGACTAAATGCAACTAAGAATTATAATATTTTTACTTATTAGATGAGTGTTGATGCAGTTGTATCACTTTTTGGGTACTTAATCCAAATCCCCATGCTTATGTTCCAATATGTGTTAAATGTAGATTTATAATATAATTTCATTAATTTTTAATCATCCAATCTGGTTGTACCATCTAATGAGAATGTATTAATTGTTGGTGTTGGAACACATGTAAATCGGTTGTATAATCTTCTCAGTTCTTTCGCATATTTTTCTTTTTATTGTGTGTGATGGGTATGAGTCCCACTATGTGGGGAACCCACTATGTAGAGAAGATGGAAGACCAACCGGCATGATTTCTAACTACTCCACCATACTATAATTCTTTTTTTTTTCTTTTGGGTTTGACAAAAGCCATTTTCTTTGTCTTTTATTATTTTCTTTTGTCCTTTATGTGGCTTGTGGGCAGCCAATATTGGTTAAAAAAGAACGTCAGAGAGCTAGAATAAAATTAGAGAGAAAACGGGTGAGAAATAGAGAGCTTTGAAGCTAGAAAAATTAGTTTCTCAAGTTTAGAGTAGTTGTGATCAACTCTTAGATCGGAGGTCCATCCGTGGTTCGATTGAGCTGATTTTTTGACAGCAGCTAGACGACAAGGTGTTCTTGACTTTGTACGGTCGGATTTTTCATCCGAGCCCCGTAGCGTCAGAAATACCCATTTTACAGCAGCTTCAATTTTGGTGATGTTCTCCTATTTTTCTCTCTTTTGCTAAAGATTACATATTGTTAGCCTTGTTGGAGTTGAATGCTTGTTGTAGGCTTGATATTGTAATCTTGTAGCTGAACATTTGATTATAGTGGAGCTTTTGATCGGACTCTAAAGTCCCGTGGTTTTTTACCCTTGATTTAGTGGGGTTTTTCACGTAAAAATATCGGTGTTTCTATTTATCATTTTCGTTGCGGTTGTATTGGTTGATCTGTAGTTGATTAAGGTTGCTAGAGAACATATTTTTGTGCTATTGTGCTTGCCATAATATTTGACTGGAGTTATAGGGAGAGAAAGAACACCGGTTTTGCTTCCGCTTTGTTTCGGTTGTTCGGTTTCTTCCCAACAGTGTGTTTTAATTGAATTTTGTTGGAGACATCCTTAGATCAAGATGGTATCAAGAAGACTTCATAATCGGTATCAAGGAGCTCCAGTCCTCTAAAATTGAAAAATTTTCATTTTAGGTTATTTTATAAATTATAAAATTTTAAATTTAAAATGATAAAATTATTGGCCCAAAAATTAATAAATTTTTTATTTAATCTTTTTAAAATTATAAAATTACATTTTTATTATTGTAAAAATATATAATTTAATTTTAACCCCTAAAAAATTTTCTAATTTCACCTATTACAGCCATTATTGAAACTTGGTTCTTGATTCTATTTTCCCATTGCAATTTATTATTATTGAAATTACTTTGGTTTACCTTTTGCCCGAAGTGAATGTTCTAACTGTTGTTGTAACAAAGGATTAGGACAAGAAAATAGAACAATGCAATTTTGTAAGGAGAGAATGAAATAAATAAGGAGATACAAAAAATTAATTGATGGTGACTAAACTAACTATAAATATGACAAAGGTAAGCGTACCTATCGAACAATAGTATAGTTATGGTGAGTAGGGAATATCATATCCACGAGGACTAAAAGTATTAATAATTACCGTCTTCTTCTTATTTAGCAAATAAATTGAGGAGATTGTTTTTAATCAAAAATTAACTAAACTAATTTACTAAGAACACAACTAGAGGTGATCATGGGTTGGGCTACCCGGCTCGGCCCCAAAGGCCCGCCCGAAAAATGGCAGGGTTCGGGTAAAAATATAGGCCCGAAATATGGGTTTGGGCAAAAAAAGAGGCCCGTTTAGAAAACGAGCAGGTCTCGGGTAAAACTTTTTTGGCCTGGGCCCGGCCTGGCCCGAATTATATATTAAATATATATTTTATTTTTAATCAAATATACTTTTTTAAATTTACATATTTTTATTTGTTTTTTTGTTTTAAATTTTTTTATTTAATGAAAAAAGCTAAAAAAATTAATATGGGCGGGCCGGGCTCGGGTTTATCAATTTTCTTTCGGGCTGGACTTGGACAAATTTTTAGGCCCATATTTCGGGCCGGGCAGGGCTCAGGCCTAAAAAACGGGCCTAGAATTTTGTCTGGGCCCAGACCGGCCCATGATCACCTCTAAACACAACAGAGAATGAAATAGTAAAATAATCTAAGATAATCAATGAGATAGACAATATCCAGGAAAGAATTCACCTAGACTTATGAATTTGAATTAAATGATTTATTCACTTGTGACTTGATCCGTAGAAATCCTTAAATTATGCTAATATCACTTTCGAGAGTAATAACAACTGATTCTAGGTTGATTAATTGAAATCTCTTTCTAATTAAAACTCTTGTCGTCACATTAAGTCGATCTATGGATTCCCCTATTAGATTTGACTCTAATCCTGTAGATTAATATCATCCTATTTCTAGGATTGCATGCAGCTCCACTCAATTATGCTAGATCTACTCTTAAACAAGGACTTTTGCTTCACTGAAATAAGCACATTAAACTTGAATTAATATCCCAGAAATATTAAAACAAGAAATAATCATACATAATTGAGAATAAGAATCAAGTATTTATTACATAAATCATAAATCAAATAATAAGATTCATCATAGGTTTCATCTTCCCTAGGTATCTAGGGAATTTAGTTCATAATTCTAAATAGAAACATCTCAAAGTTAGGATAACCACAAGACATAAAGAAACTCAATAAAACTTCAAAAGAAATTAAAAGGAGATCTTCGATCATGATGGAGATCCGCTTCTGAGTTGATTCCGATGGCGTTCTTTAAGTGTTTTCTTCAATCTTCTCTGATGGTTCCCATAGTCTTCTTCTAATAGGTATTTATAGACTTTAGAATGCTTAGAAACCTTAAAAATTAGATTTTTTCGCGTAAAAAGGAAGCAGGGTGTAACGCCCCTAACCCGTATCCGTCACCAGATTAGGGTTAAAGGTGCTACTAAACCCCAAACAAGTCCTTTCGAACCATTGGCATTTATAATAGGTAAAATGCATTTCAGTTATAATATCACAAATAAAAGAAAATTTTATAATTCATTAAATCTCAAAATATATATATATATATATATCTATATATCTATATATCTATATATATGCCTATACTCTATTCAATCTATTATTAAAATCTCAATTAGTACACGCATATATCGAATCGAATATTCACATCATTATCACCTTGAGCAACATTTCATGCCATTCACGTATGAATAGCATAATATTGTATGAACATTCAAAATAAGCTTATATTTAATTCAGACATAACTAACCATACTTATACACAAAAGCAAAGCCATTTTCGCATAGTTTTATACGTAAACATGCCTTTCAAAACAAGTTAAAAAGGGACATAGTCTATACATGCCAAAGGTTTCAAAAGGATTACAACTTATAAAATACCAAAGCTTAATGAAAGTCCGATGGACTTCGACGTGGATTCTTGATTTCAAGCTTCAACTTCAAAAGAGAATCTATAAAACAATGAAATAAACACCCCAAGTTAGCTAATATAGCTAAGTAAATTGAAGCATTTAACATACATCTATGTTTTGTTAAGATCAATTAAAATTTATAACATTTCCTATCTCTTGGCCGAATAGTCAAATTTCTAAGATATGTTTCATAAGAACATTAATAACACATAAATACGTATATGATCTTGTACTCATTTCATATTAGCAAGATAAGCAACATTCATCACCTTTAATGACTAAATCTATATCAACAATTCAACCATCATCCATTATAAAATCTCTTAAGCAATGCCTCACTTTAATAATTACCTCTCCAACCTTAACTTAACTAATGGTACATAGCATAATCTCACATTTGAACATTAATTATCAACCTTAATATTACGAGCCATTATATAGTAATAAGCCGGTACCTTCATTACAAGGATTTAGTAACGTATCGCACATATAGTGCCGTTACTTTTATAATTCACACACACAGTGCTAAGCTCCCGTAACGTGTCGCACACATAGTGCCGTTACGTTTATAATTCGCACACACAGTGCTAAGCTCCCGTAACGTGTCGCACACATAGTGCCGTTACGTTTATAATTCGCACACACAGTGCTAAGCTCTCGTAACGTGTCGCACACATAGTGCCGTTACGTTTATAATTCGCACACACAGTGCTAAGCTCCCGTAACGTGTCGCACACATATTGCCGTTACGTTTATAATTCGCACACACAGTGCTAAGCTCCCATAACGTGTCGCACACATAGTGCCGTTACGTTTATAATTCGCACACACAGTGCTTTTAATATCATGTCAATTCTTTAATTCCGTACCTACATATACAAAAATTCAATTCACCATTTCATATGTGATTTCATACAGCTACATATAACCTTACTATTTAATTAAATCTATAATTCATTCGGCCACACCATTTTCAAACATCTAACCTTTCCTTGACAAAAGTATTTAAACTTTGCTTAACATCCCTTGTACCTAATCTCATCATTATCATAAAATATCCAATTCAATCCACGAAATTTAAATCTAGTCCATAGATAATTCCATCTTCGATCAATATATGCCATATATATATTTACATACATGCATACATTCGGCAATGCATCAATTCACATAGTTACTATCACTTGATTAAAGATTGTAATATAATTTAAATTTCAATTTAACCCAATGCTTAAAACTTACCTCGAAAAATTGACGAATTAAACTTCCGACTACTCGTTTAACTTAGCTTTACCCCGATCTAATCTCGATTCCTTTTGTTCTTGATCTAATTAAGATCAAATTAAACTCATTTAGATGCATTTACATTCAATTTACTACAAAATGCTTAATAACGTAAACTATCATTTTTACCCCAACATTTACAAAGTTTACAATTCAGTCCTTATAATTCAAAACACAAAATACCAATAATTTAACCTCATCCATGAAGGGCCGAATGTTCATAGCCCCTCTTTCAATTCGTTTCTTTCATTTATTTGCTATTTGGTACGTTCAAAAAATTTTCTTTTATTAATACATCCTTATACCAAGTTCTATCCAAACACCCCTAAGAAATTCTTGTTAATTCTAGCATGCTTATTTCATATTCTACCTTTAATCACATAAACACTAAGTTTTCATCCATGGCCACTTTCAAATTTCACAACCATTTCAAGAATTTGAGTTTGGGCTAGTTAATTAACATGATAATAAGCTCAAAAATATCAAAATGAACAAAAACTAAGTTAAAGGACTCACCTAAATGAAGCATGCATATGCCGAAAATGGTTGGAAACTTAGCACTTCTCTTCTCCCTTTATTTTCGGTCAAAAAATGGGTGGAAGAAGATGATCCCCACTTCCCTTATGTTTTATTATTTTAATAATATTATAAAATATACATATATGTCATTATACTCCTTATTTAATAATAAAACAACTATAAAACACTTAATTTAAAGCCTAGTGCCGTCCACCACTATAGGAATTGGAATATTTGTCCTTTAAGGACTCATCATTAATAAGCCACTCTCTAATTGGCACTATTGAAAATTAACCATTAATTTCCATTTTATGCAATTACCTCGTTTTTATAAAATTAAGCACACAAATGCGAAAATTTTTATACAAACTCACACACAGGTTAATTCACACAAAATTTATTCAGAAAATAATACTTAAAGAAAAATTTTTCAACTTGGATTTGTGGTCCCGAAACCACCATTCCGATTAACGTCGAAATCGGGCTGTTACACAGTGTGTGAAATCGACACGGGCTGGCACATGGGCGTATGGAAATGCTGTCGTGTGGATATTGAAAATAGCTCTTTTTATCCAATTTTGGATTTTTTTTGCTCCTTTCACTCCCTTATGCTCACCCAAGTACATAAACATGAATTTAAAGGATTAGAAGTATCAAATTCACTAATTTACATAATAAATCATCCAAAAACACATCAATAATGGGATTAAAAATATGTTGCTTTTATGGCTTATTATTAATGGAACTTGGTTCAGATTTCCACAATCCTACCTCTTTGGAGCCTCGCCAAAATAATGGTTTTACTCAACATTTTATTTAATGTAACCTTTGATTTAAGAGTAATCTACCTTCACACTAATAAATATTGCAACTAAAAAATCTCACGATACATTCAATTAAACTCTTTAAAGGATGTTTAAGATGCCTAAGGAAAGGGCCCCAAAAATATTGAATCATAGACAGTAAATACTCAACAAAAACACACACCCTGTGTGTGTCTGGTAGCCAATAAATAGGCTTTGAACAATTTCATCTCAAGTTGAAACAAGATAGGTTAGCCTTCAATAAGTTCAATCTCACTTAAAGTAAACTTGATCAACTTCTTAGCAAATATGTGTCTCACTTAAAGTCAATGTTAATATGATTTGCTCATTATCTTTTTAAGAAATCAAGATAGAATCCTAATCAAATTTGAATTTTCTTAATTCCTTCAACAATGTCACTTAATCCATGTTGTTCAAGAAATGTATGCCTAACGAATTTTAGAGTGAAGCTATTAATATAGTTGTGTATTTGTTGAACATGTCCAACTAAAGTCGTATGAAATATGACTTCATTTGAAACATGGAGTAGAAGAAAGCCACATATGAACCATCTTAAAGTTTTTGGGTGTGTTTACTATGCTCAAATCCCCAAAGAAAAGAAGACAAAGATTGAAGAATCAAGTGAGAAGTGTGTTTTCATTGGCTATAGATCTATGTCAAATGGCTATAGGCTTTACAACTTGAAGACCAAGAAGGTGATAATTAGTTGAGACGTGGTGTTTTATGTTACATGGAATTGGCAAGAAGAAAAGGTCAAGAAGAGCTTTCCTGCTATGATTATGCATTCAATAAATGTTGATGAGCGATCAACCCATTCTACACTAAATTCTCCATTCTTGTTAATTTTTCCAAGTTCTAGCTCTTTATCACCTAGTTTCACTCCAAAAAGAAATTGAAGATTTAAAGCTATACAAGAAGAAATTGAAGCAATTGAATCAAAAGCAATTGAAGAGTTTATGCTAGATGCAATTATTGTGTAGTTGAACCAGAATGCTTTGAAGAAGCAATCAAAGAGGCTGTTTGGAAGAAAGCTATATAAGAGAAGAAATTGAAGCAATTGAAAATAACAAGACATGAGAGTTGGTTGAAAGCCAAATAACGAAGAAACTATTGGTTTGAAAGGGGTGTACAAGGTGAAACAAAATTCAGATGGTTCCGTCCAAAGAAACAAAGCTAGATTAGCTGTGAAAGGCTATGCACAATTACCTAATATTGATTATCATGAGATTTTTGCTCCAGTTGCTCATTTAGACACAATCAAAGAACATCACATTAAAAGAGGGAGTATGTTAGATAATGTGATGTCATTAAAATTATGTTTAATAGTGACTAAGATGAATGGATCTAAAGAATCTAGTAGTCATTTAATTAACATGTGTGAATGCAGTATATCAAGAGTCACAACATGCTTGTATAGAAAAATAATAGTCACTTATAACTACTATATAAAAGGTTGTAAGTGATAAACCATTATAGAGTGAAAATAGGGGTGAAGCTAGAAAATTACATAAAATTTTTCATTTTATTTTAATGTATAAAATTTTTACTGTATAAATTTTTTTTATTATTTTACTGAGTGAAAAATTTATGATGTGACTAAAATAATAAAAAAAGAATTCGTTCCATATTGAATGTCTCTTCCCTTCATCGTCTTTAGATTCTTTCTAACAATTATAACACATCCCACATTTGTTGCTTCAATAATAAATAAATAATCAACATTAATTTCATACAATTATTTTTTTATAAACAAAGTTTTTAAAATTTATTTTTTTTATAATTAGAGGTAAGGATGAGATTACTTAAAATTGAATCTAAGCTCACATGCCAATTTATTTTGTGATTATTTATCATGTCTTTAATCTTTATTTTGTAGAAAAAAAATTAAAGGATTGGAGTACATACTCTATTCTAATTGTATTAATAGATCATATTATAAATATTTAGCCATATTCTTTAAATTTTGTTGAAAAAATATATATATTTTTTATTAGGTAAACTAGACGTACAGTCACCCAACTATACCTTTTATTCTATTTCGGTCATCCAATTATTAATTTTTTATTTAGTCACTTAAAGTTTCGAAATTAAATATATTCAATTAGTCTCTCGTTAGTTGTTGTTAGATGAGTGACAAAAAGTTGAACTGAGTTTTTTTTTATTAGCCTAATAACAAATTTAGGTTCCAATAGTTATACATTCTACAAAATTTGATCCTAAATTTTGAAAAGATCAACAAATTTAACTCTCAATATTTATAAAATTTATCATTTTAGTTTTAATTCTAAAAAAATCAATAAATTTAACCCTTAGTATTTACAAAAGTTTTCAATTTCAATTTAATTCTATTTCTAAAAGTTAATAAAAAAAGGGTGACGATGAGGTTGACATGAAGATATACGAAAATAGATTAACAACATTTCCACATCTTTTCATAGCGTCGTGCTTGTGGTATAGGAAACAAGATGTTAATGACCTATGACGTAGCATGTTAATGAAAACTATAGCAATTAGCAGTTAGAGCTTGGTAGTTAAGGTTGTTATAATTAGGTACCAGTCGACAGATGTGTTTTAAATACCATGTTTTGGTATTCAGTTGATATACAATAGAATTGAGCCTTTCTAATTACTATGGATTGTGTTCTTGTTCACTTGAGTTCTTTGTATGTTTCTCATTATGGTATCTGAGCCTTAGCCATTTTTTGGTTTAAGTGTTTTTCTTTGTGTTTTTTCCATGGAGACAAAGGTTGTTTCTGGCAATGATGAAGAGAATCATCAGTCGTTCAACACAGCTGCACCAGTAGATGGTTCTTCTCTCAATCCTGGTTATGGTTTTTTAAGAAAGATTCAATAGTTTCCTAAGCATAACATTGTGAAACTAGGTGAGCATAATTGTCTTCTATGGAAACAACATGTTATGTTAATTCTTGAGGGGTAAGGACTGCATGAATTTGTTCTTGGAACTATTAATGTTCCCCCGCAATTTGTTGTTGATAGAGATGGTAAACTTGTTGATAATATTGATTTCTTGATTCATAAGCAACAAGATAAATTGTTAGCTTCTTGGTATTGTTTTGTGATGATATCTTGGTACATCTCACTAGTGCTTGATCGAGTTTTGATGTGTGGAATACAGTTGTGAAGCGGTTTGCTACTAAGTCTAATATGACAATTTCTATTCTAAGGCATTCTTTGTATTCTAGAAAAAGGGCAGTTAACCATTAATGAGTACTTGGCAAAAATTAAAAGTTTGTGTGACACATTAATGGCTGCAGGCAATGTAATTTTTGAGCAAGAACAGATTAGCATCATTCTTGCTGGTCTGTCAGTGGAGCATGAGACAATTCGAGTTATGGCTTCAGCAATGTGTGTTTCTCTTGATCTTCTTGTTGAGATGCTTACTGATTGTGAAGCTCGATAATAAAATTTTGTTTCTAGTTTGCCTTTATAGGCTAATGTTGCTTAGCAAAGCGGTAATGATGATAGAAGCACTAGGCATCTCAATAGAGGTTCTAGACCACCCTACAGGGGTGGTGGTTCTAGGACATTTCGAGGCAGAGGCTGAGGAGGAAGGTTTGTCCATAACAAACCTCAATGCCAAATATATGGTAGGATTGGTCACACTGTACAGAAGTATTATTATAGATTTGATGAGTCTTTTAAAGGGGTTTCTAATCAGACAATGCAGGTGAATTATCGTCAGTTTCAAGATTCCTCGATTTCAACCTGTGGTGGTTCTTATTGTTGTTCTCAAAGAAACATTGTGCAAAGTTCTAATTTGCAAACTAATGCTGTCTCAACAAAAGGACAATTTCCTACAAGCTCACTAAATACAAAAGTATGGTATTTAGACTCAGTAACATCTAACCATGTTACCAATGATCTTGATAATTTGCAGAATGCAGCAAAATATACAAGTAACAACAAGCTTTTCATAGGGAATGGTGTGTCTGTACCAGTGGCTCATGTTGGCTCCTCATTCTTTACAAGTGAATGTAGAGTTTTTCATTTGAAAAATGTTCTGCATGTTCTAAGAATTTGCAAAATTTTAATGTCTGTTACACAATTTGCTAAAGATAATCAAGTTTATTTTGAATTCCATCATTTCCATTGCTTTGTGAATGGTGTCAAGACAGGGAGCATCTTGTTTGTGGGTCACATTCATGATGGTTTGTACCAGTTTGATCTATCAGACACTCAGAGTTTCAAAACTTCTTCTTCTCCAGCCACTGTTCACACTACTCAGCTTGTTTAGTTTTTGATTTGTGGCACAAATGTCTTGGCCACCCTCGTAATAAAACTGTCACTACAGTTTTTCAAAAGTGTAATACGTTTCAAAGAGTTGTAAATTGAATTCAGTTTTTTCAGTATGTCAACTTGGAAAGTTTCATAAACTTCCATTTCCTACTTCTACTATTGTTTATTCAGCTTTCTTTGAACTAATTGTTTCTGATCTATGGGGATCTGCTTCTGTGGCATATGAAGGCAATTTTTATTATGTTTCTTTTGTCGATGCATACACTAGGTACACTTGGATGTATCTTATAAAACGCAAGTCTGAGGCCCTAGAAAATTTTTTTCATCTACAGAAGTTTGTTGCAATTTAGTTTGGATGTCAAATCAATGTTCTTCAAAGTGATTGGGATAGAGAATTTCATTCTTTTCCAAAGGTACTCTCTCAGCTGGAGATTCATCATAGGCTTCCTTGTCCTCATACTTCTGAGCAAAATGGCTTGGTGGAGAGGAAACACAGACATGTAGTTTATACTGGCCTGGCACTGTTGGCTCAAGCTAGTGTGCCTATGCATATTTGGGCTCATGTTTTCATTAGTGCTATTTATCTCATCAATAGACTTCCTACACTTGTTTTCAATAGAAGGTCACCCTATGATGTGTTGCATAAAACTCTACTAGGTTATATGCATTTAAAGGTTTTTGGATGTAGGTGCTATCCATATCTTAGACTCTTTAATGCTCATAAGTTATAATATCGTTCTAGGCCTTGTGTGTTCCTTGGCTATAGTCCTATTCACAAAGGATACAAATGTCTTGATGATACTAGCAAGGATTTTTTCTCTAGGCATGTAGTGTTTGATGAAGAATGTTTTCTTTTTGCTAGTTCTACTGGATCAAGTAGTGGTTCTGCCACTTCTTGGACTCAGCCAAAGTTCCAACATCAACAGTCTCAGGTTCTAGTTGTGGTATCTTCTTTGGAACAATCTAGTGCTCTAAATGTGCCTACTACTTCAGCTCGGATGAATTTAGGTGATGTGTCAGGGCTTGCTACTCCAAATTCTGGTAATCTTCCTTTTAGAGTCCACTGATATAAGATTGAGGCAAGATGATAGCATCTCACCAGGGAATGAAGATAGAAGTAGTAGTTCTGCTCGTTCTACTCATATACCAAATTTATCTCAACATGTTGCAGATCCTCATATGAGCTCAAGTATGGCTTTTGGTGATAATCTGTTTGTTGAGGAATTTTAGGATCATCTATTGGTTTTACATGTCAATTCTCATCCTATGCAAACCAGGTCCAAAAGTGACATTTTCAAGCCCAATGTGTTTTCAGCTGAGGTGAGTGAGACTGAGTTTGTCACAATTGAGGAAGTATTTGCTAGTAAAGAGTGGGCACTAGTAGCTCAGCAGGAATATGATGTTCTGCTGAAAAATAGGACATGTGACTTTGTTCCCTTACCTGCAAGCAGAAGAGCTATAGGATGCAAGTGGGTGTTCAAACTCAAATGCCATTCAGATGACACTATTGCTCGTTACAAGGGATGTTTGGTAGTCAAGGGATATCTTCAAGAGGCATGTGTTGATTTTCAAGAAACATTCAGCCCAGTTGTGAAACCAACAACAATTCGAGTGGTTTTAACATTGGCTATGAAGTTTGGATGGCGACTAAGGCAAGTGGATATCAACAATGCATTTCTTACTGGTGACTTGTCTAAAGAAATTTATATGGTTTAGCCTCTTGGTTTTGAACAGAAGCATGGTGAACAACCTTTAGTGTGTAAATTGAAGAAAGTACTGTATAGTCTTAAACAGGCTCCGAGAGTATGGTTCTCCAAGCTAAAAAGATTTCTTGCTTGCTTCACAGTTTGTTTTGGCTAAGTTAGATGGTTCTCTTTTTGTTAGAAACGTTGAGGGTGTGCTTCTGTGTGTCCTAGTGTATGTGGATGCCATCATTGTCACTAGAAATCATCAAGGTAGCATAGATAACTTTGTTTCAACCTTCGATACCCAGTTTTCATTAAAAGATTTGGGGCCTCTAAGTTACTTCCTTGGTATTGAAGTAACTCCCACCACTGATGGGTTGTTTTTAAGTCAGCACAAATATGTTCTTGATCTTCTCAAGAAGGCTCGAATGGATCAGGCAAAAGAATCTCTCACACCGATAGTCACTTCAACAAACTTGTCTCAATATGTTGGCAGTACAATAGAGAATTAATCTGATTATAGAAGCATTGTGGGGCTCTAAAGTATGTGGTCATCACCAGACCTGACATTACTTTTGTTGTCAATAAAGTTGGTCAATTCATGCATAAGCCTCTTGACCAGCACTTCAAGGTTACAAAACGCATTCTCAGGTATCTTTAACACACTGTCGACTATGTACTTCACTTTACAACAACTGTCCACTTGGATTTGGTTGGTCATTTGGATGCAAATTGGGGAACTGATATGGATGATAGGAGGTCTACTACAGGGTTGTGTGTTCCTTGGGGGTAATCCTGTGGCTTGGAAATCCAAGAAATAACAAATTGTCTCCAGGTCGACTGTAGAAGCTGAGAATAGAAGGCTAGCTCACACTATTACAGAAGTGGTTTGGCTAGAGTTTCTCTTGCCTGAGCTACTTGTTTCTACCTAAAAAAGGCAGTAGTGTGGTGTAATAACTCAGGAGCAGTTGTTGTATATGCTAATCTAGTGTTGCACTCGAAGTTCAAGCATGTCGAGTTAGATTTGTTCTTTGTTCGAGAGAAAGTTGTTGCTGGAAAGCTAAGTGTGGGGCATGTTCTAGGATAAGAACAAGTAGCAGATATGTTTATGAAACCTTTCTCAACTCCTTTGTTTGCAAAATTTAGATCGTATCTTAAAGTTGTTGCAAAGTTTGAACAAACAACAACTATTAAGGGTAGTTCCAAGACGGAAGCATGTTAAAGGAATAAAAACTGTTATAGTAGTTAGCAGGTGTACAAGCCCATTTTGCCCAGCCCAATTACAAGACCCAATTCAAAATTACCCTAGCCCAAAATCTAACTAGCCCAATGCCCAAACGAAAAAAAAAAAACAGCCAACAAACCCTAGGTGCGCTGCACCTAGGGTCCTCCCTACATGCCCTTTTTGACCAGCCACCGTCCCACTTGCCCAGTCTTCTGACGCCGCCACTTTTGACGCCACCGCCAACGTCCCATCTGCGCCGGCCACCGCCACTTGCACCTGCAAAAAGACAAGAAAAAAAGCTTGTAAAATGGCTATAAAAAGTCATCAAAAATCATTGTACAACAAATATTTTTTATTAGTATCAAGAGAGAACCCTTTTTAGCAATAAAAACAGAGTGATTCAAACAAGAAAGAATAAAAAATAGCAAGCATAGAAAACACAAAGAAGATCTGAGGTGAACTTTTATTTTCGAAACTTTTTTATTTTATTTTTACATATATATATACACACACACTAAGCATTTTTTTTAAAAAAAGGAAAAATACGATTTTTTTACCTTTTCCGGCCACCGTGCACGGCAACGGAGCGCGGTGGACCTCTGGTGGCCTCTGTGGCCGGTTTCTGGGTAAAAACCAAAGAAATCAAGCCCCCTTTTTCTTTTTTTGAAGAAACACGGAGTAAATGAGGGATTTGGCTAAAAATTTTGGCTTTTATAATAAATAGGGACGACGTCGTTTTGAAGGGCCTCCTCAGACGCCAAAATGACGTCGTTTTGGGGAGGCCGACCCGAACCCGACCCAGTAGGCCAAGATCCGCGTGTTTTTGGGTAAAAATGGTCTATTTATGCCCGTGGTCCTTCCGCTTTTTCATGATTTTGCAATTAAGTTTATTTCATCTTTTAATTTGGCCCAGCAATTTATTTCGGGTTTCATTTTTGTCCTCCTGGTACTGCGTGTTTTGAAGGAGAAGGGAAATTTTCCTTCTTAGCCCCTCCATATTATCCGCGCGTTCAACAGGGTCCATCTTCTTTCTCTTTATTTCGAATTAGCCCCGAATTTTCGTTTTAAGTTCAATTTAACCCCTTTTTTTTATATTTTGCAATTTTTATTTATTATTGCTGTTATTTTATATTTTTATTACTATTAATCTTTTATTATTATTATTTTATTGTTACTATACTATATTACTGTTATTAGTATTACTATTCTTACTTCATTACTATTACTCTTATTTCATTTTATTATTCAATTATAATCACTATTATTATTATTGCTTATTTTATTTTATTTATTTACTTTTATTATTTATTATCATTTAATATTTTTATTTTTATACTTGTCACTATTTTCGCTATTATTATTTATTTAAATATGTTACTATTATTTATTCCTGTTACCATCCTATTTATTATTTGTGATATTATTATTTTTTGTATCATTATTATTTTAATGTTATTATATTATATTTAATAATTATTTTAAATATTATTCTTAACATTATTCTTACTATTTTACTATCTATCATGTTTTATTATTATACCCACTATTATCGTTTACTTTATTTCTAACCTCATTATTTCGTTATATTTGTTTTTGTTGTATGTTATTATCATCATATTTATTATTTATTATTCTTATTGCTACTATTATTTTTATTAGTATAGTTTTTATTATTCTATTTTACCACTAATATTATATATATGTATTGTTCATATTAATATAGTGTTATTATTGTTTTATATTATTATTATTACATGTCCTTATTTATTTACTCGAAATCTATGCAATATATATCTTATCTTGCTCATTTTATTTTTTAATTTCATATCATTATTATTAACATATTTATCCTGTCACGCATATAGCATTTTGTTACTATTTATCTCATTAACCTTTATTCGATACATCAGGTTTTAAAATGATTGATATTCTGTATTTAGAAGTTCGAGGAATCGTGCTCAATCGTGCTGGGTTTCGATTTTCCGTTCGTCTAAATGACTAAATACCCTTCTAAAATTTTGACCGTATTTTCTTAAATAAGGCAATATTTCGTGTTTGAAAATTCGAGAAATCGTGCCCAATCGTGCTGGGTTTCGGTTTTTTGATTTGGCCAAATAGTGGAATCCCCTTTTAAAATTGCAATGTATGAATTTTGGAAATCATGAAATGATCTTGGTATCGAGGGTTGAAACATCGTGTCCTATAATGTAGAATGTGATATTTCATCTTTTCGAAACAAGAGAATTTCGATATCCAATTCGAATTATCCAAACATTTTCTAAAGGATTCGTATTTTAAAATCTTTTCGAATTTTCAACATTAAGATATTAGATAATCAATTAGGTACCAATTTTGGGAGTATCGAAGGTGCTAACCCTTCCTCATACGTAACCGACTCCCGAATCCATTCTCTGAGTTTTGTAGACCGAAATCGTTGTTTTGATAAATCAAACTGTTTATTAAAAACAACCGTTTTACGAGGTGACCCGATCACACCTCATCAAAAAGGATTGATGGTGACTCCCGTTTTATTTTCGTTTTCAAAACTAAAGTCGATTTTCGTTTTCCAAAAAAATGGTTTCGATAGCAGGTAGAACTTCGTAGTTGAGGTTGTTATAATTAGTTATCAGTTGGCAGATTGTGTTTAAATACCATGTCTTGGTATTCAGTTTATATACAACGAAATTGAGCCTTTCCAATCACTATGGATTGTGTTTTTGTTACTCGAGTTCTTTGTATGTTTCTCATTATAGCAGCTACCCAACTTCGAACTCGGGTCGCCACACATTTTTGCTGTAGGCAGCCCGCGCGATTGGATCAGTTTCACTGTTGCGAAAAATCGTGACAAAATTACCGCAAACAACTGACCCCCGAATACGCTGTATTGACTTGAGATGAAAAATGAGTGCCTTGTAGGTTGATACTTTAAAGGGAAGTGATGCTATATAGCCTATTGTTTCTTTTATTGTCACAATTTAGATAAGTCGCCTGATTTTTGAAGGTGACGACGTTGTCGACCCACCAAAAATTACTGAGTAACTCCAGATTGATGCGACTGATGAAAGGTTTTGGTCCATTAGCGGTTTGGTTGCAAGTTACTTTAAACTATAAATTGTTTTCATCACAAACAGAACTGGCTGCTCGTATTAGCCATGGTAACTGCAGGATGAAGTAAAAGTACACCATGCCAATGCCCATTCTCTCTTTATTTCTCTCTCCTATGGTTTGTTAATGAAGACTCTGACAAGTCAAAAAAGTAGGATCAAAGGACAATGAGTTTCAGCCGTATTGTACACTCTCACTGTTTTTCACATGAAAATGAAATTTTCTTCAAACAAAAGAAATACTTTTTCTTCATAATTTGATATAAATTTTAATTTGGTGCTATTATATATATATATATATATATATGGCATTTTCATTAGTTTATTATTATACATATAATTATTATGTTTAAATTATTTGTAATCTATGAAAATTTATTAAATAGAAGACTATAGAATATATTCTAGCGTCGGCTAGGCTTCAATTTCTAAAGAAAAATTTGAGAGGAGACTAAGGAAAATTCACGAAAGAGAAAACTTAGAAAAATGGACTTCCTTTGGATAAAGGAACTATGAACAAAATTTATTATTTAATTGAATTGAAGTTGTGGGATTAATTTAATGAGAAATTATATAACAATAAATTCTTATTTTTGTAATTAAATCAGATATGAAATTATGAAATTTAATAAGTTTGAACGGTCTAATTATGTAGATGTATGGAATTATTACATTTTAGATAGCTTAATTGTCTTTTATCACAATCTCCACTAATACAAACAAAAAGTCTTTTGGTTCTAGAAAGAAAAAGAACAGATAATTTTGATTTTTCAAGGGAGGAATAGTAAATTGTGTGTCTATATATATAAATTTATCTCGTAATATTTATATATATATATAAATTTATCTCGTAATATTTATGTAAATATGTAAATATTAAAATATATTTTCTCCAATTTATTCAATTTCAAGAGTTTTTTTGACCTCATTTTTTTTAATGGTGTCAAAATTGATTACTATAAAACTGGGTCTACCCGAGCAAGAGCTAAGATATTTCTTTAAACCTTTAATTTGCTCCACTGGACTCTCTTTCAGCCTATATTTATTGACTTAAAGACTCAACTAAATTTTCATTAGCAATCGAGGTGGGAGAAATTAAAGAGAGAATGGGCGTTTGTTTTGTGTTTTACTTTATCCTGCAGCTACCATGGCTTATACGACCGGCAACACCGCTCGAAGCAGGCGATTCTGGGTGTAGTGAAACATGCGGGACTGTTTCTATTCCGTACCCATTCGGAATAAAAAGGGGTTGCTATGCCTATAACAATTCATGGTTCAGGGTAACTTGTAATGAAACCGCTGATGGGCCAAAACCTTTCATCACTCGCATCAATCTGGAGCTACTTGGTAAATTTTGGCGGGACAATAAAGTCGTCACCATCAACAATCCGGTAACTTATCTAAATTGCGGCGATAAAGGAAATAATAGTACCATTACTCCATCAAGTGTCAACCTACACGGCACCCCGTTTTTCTTCTCAAATCAACACAACACATTCGGATCTATAGGTTGCGGCAATCTGGCTACTATTTTTCGCAACAATCAAATCGATCCAATCGCTAGCTGCGTACAGCACAGTTGTGGCGACCCGAGTTCGGGGTTCGGTGGCTGTTATGCTCTAATTTCGGAACAGCTCACTTCCTATACAACAAGCATAGCAGAGGTGAAAAACCCTGCAGGGAGCAAGAGATGTGCATCCACCTTCGTGTTTGATTCTAACCAATTACCATCATGGAAGATAAGCATCAATACCACGCATGTTCCTGCAATTCTCGAGTGGAATCCATGTGATTTGGAAGGTCATTATCTACTATCTTCACTTCATTATTAATTTCCCTTTTTTTTCTTTTGTTTGCTTAAATTGTGCCACGGACGTCAATTTTTGATTAATTGGTATGTTGTTTTTAATCTCTATGCAGCCGCACTGTGCTTTGACGTAGATAAAAGTGTAGCACTACCTTGCAAGCGTGATGATTGTAGCAGAAGTTGTGGGAATTTTGATATCTCATACCCATTCGGAATAGAATCTGGTTGTTACATGAATGAATGGTTTAGAGTGACTTGTAAGGAAACTACTGATGGGCCAAAACCTTACATAAGTAGCATCAATTTGCAGCTACTCAAGATTTCATTTTCCGATAACTCCGAAAGCACTGTTATCGTGAACAATTCAGTAACTTATTTCAGTTGCCTCGACAAAAATGGAGAAACTAATGGGGTTAGTGTCAACCTAACAGACACCCATTTTTCCTTCTCACATTCTTTCAACAGATTTGTCTCTATAGGTTGCGGCAGTTTAGCTACTTTTCTTCGTAGTCCAAAGGATAATTATCCTGCACGTGGCTGCCAACAACCTTATTGTGATGATTCTGTGACTTCCAATGCTACCTGCTCCATTGATATTCCTACGGATCTAAGATCTTTCGCGGTAAACATGAAAGAGATTAATCCTAGTCATAGCAGCAGACGATCGTGTGGATCTGCTTTTGTTGTCGATCAACGTTATCTTGAGATAATAAATTCAGACCAAAATGACACAAGCAATTGGACGTTGACGCACGTTCCCACAACACTGCGATGGGCCACACTGAAACGTGGGATTTGTAATTGCAGTTCAAATAATCTTTCAAGCATCAATAATGAATACTGTTGGGAAAACTTGGGCCAAAGCTATCTATGTGTTTGCGCAAAGGAGGACGACAATAACTTTTCTACTGATATATGCCAAGGTATCGTACTTCATTGTTTTGCTACTTGAACGTCCGCATGAACCTTAACTATACTATAAACTTTTTATTTACTTTGGTATATCCTATATATATGTATTATATATGTATCTAACTATTTTTTATTCATTTCATTAATGTTTATAGATCAACCATATACATGTACCTATTATAGGTATTGTTATATGCTTTGTTTGGATACTCCTGGCAACAAGTGTTCGTCGTCATCATCATGTCCTGATGGATATCAGTACTCGGGAGTTATGTGTGAGCCCATAAAATTGACAGAAAAGTCCAAAAAACATCAAATTTCGACTGTCATTATAGGTACGTGCTAGCTTTCATTTTATTTTTCTTTTTTTTTTAGTAGTATGACTTCATTTTATTTATTAATATGCAATTTAGCTTTTGTTATAATAAAATATGTTTTCTACACTACATAGGTTGCAGCACAAGTTTGGGGACACTATTTGCACTACTTGGTACATGGCATTTGTACAAAGTACTAGATAGAAGAAAAAATTTCAAGCTAAAGCAAAAATATTTTAGAAGGAACGGAGGGTTACTTCTACAACAACAATTATCTAGAAATGAAGGTAACATTGAGAAACTAAGGCTATTTGGTTCGAAGGAGTTGGAAAAGGCAACGGACCGCTATAACAAGAATCGAGTCCTTGGTCAAGGTGGTCAAGGAACTGTTTATAAAGGAATGTTGGCGGATGGAAGCATTGTCGCTGTTAAAAAATCTAAATTGATGGAAGAGAAGATAATAGATAAAACAAAGCTTGAACAATTCATTAATGAGGTGATGATTTTATCACAAATTAACCATAGAAATGTGGTTAAGCTTTTAGGGTGTTGTCTAGAGACAAAAGTCCCTTTGCTAGTGTATGAATTTATCCCAAATGGGACACTTTATCACTTCATAAATCAGCCAAATGAAGAGTTCCCGCTGATATGGAAAATGCGTTTACGGATTGCAATTGAAATTGCAAATGCTTTATCCTACTTGCATTCAGCTGCTTCTATCCCTATTTATCATCGAGACATCAAATCTAGCAACATACTTTTGGATGATAAATACAGAGCAAAAGTGTCAGATTTCGGAATATCAAGATCGGTTGCACTTGAGCAAACTCATGTGACCACTCGGGTACAAGGAACTTTTGGATACTTGGATCCAGAGTATTTTCGATCAAGTATATTTACAGAAAAGAGTGATGTGTATAGTTTTGGAGTTGTTCTTGTTGAACTTATAACAGGACAAAAACCCATCTCTTCATGTCAATCAGAGGAAGTGGTGAGAAGCTTGGCAAACTTTTTTCTGAACTCAATGAAGGAGAATTCCTTACTCAACATTGTTGATCCACTGGTAATGAATGATAATGCAGAAGAAGAAATTGTAGCAGTTGCTAAGCTAGCAAAGAGATGCTTGAATCTGAATGGAAAGAGAAGACCTACAATGAAACAAGTTGCATTAGAGCTGGAGTGGATTAGATCATCAGAAGAAGCTAATGCCATTCAGCAAAGTGCAGATGAAGATTCTAAGACGGATGAAATGACCGAAGCTTTGGGTGTTGCTTCCTTTTCAACGTCTTGTTCTGTTGTAAAAGATAGTGTAACTGTGTTCATAGATACCTAGTTTTAATTAGTTATTTAGTTATATTCCTGTTAATAGTATCATTCGTAAAACCCTAATGAGGAAAGAGGTGCATATCAATTTCTTTTTTTTTTTTCTTTTGCGATATGAGTCTAGCTTGTCAATGATGTCTTGAGTGTATGTTGCATGTGGAGACATAAATAACTGGTGAAACGGTAGGGGAAGTGAAACCAGTCAGCAACATGCACCAAAGAAAAGAAGCAATGGCCAACCATTTTGATTGTTTTATTGCCCTACCAGGTCCCATCTACCCTTTGAAATATAATATCCAAATTCATACGTACTTTACCCATTCTGTCCAACAAATATAACCAAAAAGTGCCTACTTTGTTCTCTTGTTGGGTATCAGGTGGGTATGGAACTTTGGAGGAGTTACTGGAAGTGATAACCTGGGTTCAGTTGGGTATCCATGACAAACCTGTAAGCAATAATAATATGTATAATGTTATTGTTTCCATTATAGAAAAGAAAAAGTTGATTTATAGGTCCTTTGGTTCCTCTCATTTGAAATTGAAACCAAACTTATGTTTCCAAAAATATGCAGGTGGGCTTGCTTAATATTGATGGCTATTATGATAATATATTGGCTTTCATCGACAAAGCCGTGGATGATGAGTTTGTCAAACCTTCCGAACGCCACATCATTGTCTCTATACCAAACGCCAAAGAATTAATCCAGAAGCTTGAGGTGGGTTACTTGTTGCACAAATGAGCTAATGTTTGCAACTAAAAAACTTGTTTGCAAACTGATATGAACTTCTCACTAAAACATTGATTGTACACTAAAACCACTCAGTTAAGCATATTATTCACTACCTAAACAAGTTAGCAGCATGGTTGGTCACATTTTCAACATATATGGAATGTAATATGGTGGTTTAGAAATAGGAATCTCTTTTATCAAAACCCCCCCAAAAAAAAAAGAAAAAGGAAAAGGAACCTCTCAGATTACTTTCCACCGTCTTGTTTGCTTGTAAATGGTAACAGTGGTTTGTTTTGATTAGGAGTACGTGCCTGTGCATAATGGAATAATAGCCAAGGCAAGTTGGGAGGTTGAGCAGTAGCAGCAGCAAGTGCCGCAATAGGTGGGGTGCTCTATGAAGGAAGACATGGAAATTTAATAAAGATGAAAAAAAAATGTAGGGAAAAACGTGTTTTAGGCGCTTAGCTTTTTGTTATGATTTTTGGGTCAAATACCAACCATACCATAAGGTTGGGAAAATGGTGTTTTAGGCGCCTAGCTTTTTGCTATGATTTTTGGATCACCCTCAAAGCCCATGGCCCAACCACAATAACAACCATACGGCTCCTGCATCCTGTTGTGTGTCTTCCGCATCACCATTTTATTACTCAAATCGAACCACGATGCCTTCAAATTCACAATATATTTACATAATATTAAAAAATTAAAAAAAATAATGAATTAAATGTAATAATGAGTTAGATGTAAAAATTGTCACACAGCTATTATATAAATAACATAGGTAATTATCAATGATATATGAATTTATAGTTAAACTTATGTAATTTATTATATAAATACAACAAAAAAAATGATATAATTATAACGGTTTCACCATTAGCTTAGACACATGTACGTATCTTATAAATGACTTAAGACTGAGGTGTTAAAAAAAAAAAGCATAGGCTTAATCGATACAACACAAATACTTTGAGGACTCAATTAAAATGTTTTGAAGTTTAAGGATCAACTTAAAATTTGAGAAATAGTTTAGGGAGATTGGTGCAATTAACCCTATAACATATCTTCTTTAACACAGTGATGACTAAGGGCTAGTTTGGATGGGCGGTGTGTTTACATCCGGTGAGGTTAAAAACAGCGGTGGCGGTGAGATTAATTACTGTAGCGGTGAGATTGGACACTGTAGCAGTGAGATTAAAAACAGCGGTGGAGTGTGTGTTTGGATTCAAACGCAGCTGTAGCGGTGAGGTGAAAATAAAAAATGACCATTAAGGACATCATATTAGAATTGATATATAATAGTTGTTTTTAAATTATTTTACTTATGTAAAATTATTAAAGTATGTGAATTTATGAAATCATTTAATAAAATATTAAAATGTATCTTCCAATATTTTATTATAAATATTTTAATAAATTATATAATCAATTTAAATTATTTATTAGATAAAATAAAAATTATTTTTAATTTTTTATAGTTAATATATTTTTATAACAATGATAAATATTATTTTCGCAAATAGTAACATTATACTTGGATCAAATTTTGAAGTATCTAACCGAATGATTTTTAATAAAAAAATATAGTAACATCTAAATTTCAATAGGTTCAAGCCTCAGCTGAAAGATTAACGTATTAAAAGAAGTTTCCAGCAAAAGCAGCAGCTAATTATTTAGGAAATTCCATTCAATGATAAATACTAAAAGCTAATACGTTTAGAAACTTTCAAGTGTGTCGGTCAGACAGCAACTACTAATATAAACAAAACACTCGTATAAACAAATTGCATTGAGCACTATGGTTACTGCAAATAGAAAACTCTTAAGAATAAAACACAAAAAACACACACCTAAAAGTTGCTAGTTCCTTATTTTGTTCTTTGAGGAGGTCTTCCTTTGCCCAGGCCTGCCAAGATGATCCACGAGCCCTAATTTACACGACTTGCTAGAAAAAGGCTTTAATTAAAATTTAAAAAAAATCCCAAAGCAGAATGAAAAAATAGAAAGACCTCTTCTTTTTCCACTTTTATGGCATGTAATTCTCTATCTTTCTCTTCCATTTTCCTTTCCAACTGATGTATGGTCTGTTCACTTTCACCGAGTTGCTCCTATATAAGGAAATAAAGCCAAACGTAGACTGTAAGTCACAAAAAAGGGCAGTAACTTTGCTAGAATCTTCTTGTTGCATGCTTGAATAATTTCCAGTGTCCACGGATCTCACTGATATTTTGCACAATACCAAACAAAAGATGCTCAACTTGAAAGAAAAAGGCAGGTTTCACTAATTTACTCACTTCCACAGTCAACATATGATGACAAATTTATCTAAGTTTATAATCTTATGCATGAAACTTGAATTCTTCTCTTTCTCCTTTTTGTTTTTCATAAATAAAGATCATTATAATTTTTTGAAGCAGTTAAAACTTGACTTAGTTCTTATTTCTGATAGTTGAATTTCAGAAGAATCATACTATGAATCACATTCTAAATTCAAACCTCAAGCTTGGCAGCAGTATTGGCATGGGCTTTGATTCCAGCATCATATCTGCTCTGCATTTCCAGAACCCTTGATCTAGCAATTGCTTGTGCTCGCAGTTCAACCTCCATCTGCTGGAGCTGCTCTCTCTGTCTGGCAACATCGTGGATTCGCTGTTGCAATATGTCATCGTCTAGACTTCCATCCATCGTGATTGGAAAGAAGTCAGCATCAGCAGGCTCTCCTCCATGTTGCATCTTAATAAGCATTCAACCAAATCAGTTTTTCATCATGTCCAAAATGGAATTTAATCTTAATTCAAAAAGCCTTACCTCATATAAGGTTCTCTCATCAGATTGTCCCAACTTTGATCTGTCCAATACCTACACATTGCAAGAAAACTGAATATAACAAATAATGAATTCCGCTGGTTCAAAAATAACAGAAATAGGAATCTTTCACCAACACAGCTCAAAGCTACAATCCCACCGTTGACAGAAGAGCATTTCCTCACTTCAATATAACTAATAAACTTTCTAGAATATGAAACGCTAAGTTCTTGGGATTACATAAATATTTAAACACAGTTAAGACAACCCAAATTCACATCCCCAATCATTCCAACAACCCATTGACCACAAACTTGTCATCAAAGTGAACCAAAGATGTTAATAAATGCATTAAAATGCTTCAATTTAGAGCACAAGGTAGGTTAATGAATGGCGATCAAAGAACCCCAACACAAAAGTGTGAAATAAGTGGAACTAATTAATATTTGGGTAATAAAACTGTATGCAAGTAAACAAACTAGAAGGACCAAAAAGATCAATGAGAAAAATAAATAGATATACGCTAACGTTGCTTTTGCTTATGAGCACTGAAGAATACCAAACACAAGTAGTAATATTAAATTAATCAAGGTAATTGTTTTTAGTTCGGAATTTCATATGCAAAACACGATTATGTTATCGTTTCAACATTTTTCTCATTAACCACAAAAAGACAGAGCGAAGAAATCTTCATGACCAGATGAAATTACCACATCATCCCCCCGGTTCCGAACCACATGATTGTCGGAAACGGCACGCCACTCTTTCCGCGACGATGATTGCATCGGCAACGAACCGCTCCGTGAGGCGGCGACACTGGCCGCGGCCTCCATTGGATCAGGAATGTCTCACACCGCTCCAACTCTCCAAATTCCTCTGTCTGCAAAACAAAAGCAGACCCAAAGAGAAGAAGAAAACAGAAATCTAGAGTTTTCAATAAAAAATAAAACTAACAAAACTCTAGAAAATAAAAAATTTTAGAAGAAAAATGAGAGGATATATGACCAAAAAAAAAAGAGAGCGGTGGGGAACAGAAATAGGAGAAGTTTGGGTTTTAAGGATCGGAGGGTTTTTGGTTAAAGTTCCCTTTGCATATGGAAAGTATGGGTATTTTTGTCTGAGAGAAACACCAAGTGCTCACTGACCTTTACACTCCCAGTTGATTTTCAGCAGACCAGTGCGGTGGAGATGAATTTTCACTGAACCTTGCCGGTGAACCAAACAGCACAGCAGTGCGGTGAGCAGCAATTTTTTAGGCCAATCTCACCACACTGGAGGCAAACGGTGAACCAAAGGGGCCCTAAAACCCTCCAGTCATATCTTATTGCAACAACTCCTACAACATCGTCATCACCAATTAGCAGTTCAGAGGAAGCACCTGCAAGAATACATAGTTTACACGATATTCATGAGGTCACCGAACCCATAGAAACAACACTGATTATTCATTATTCTGTTTATTGACAGAATGTGATCCGATAACATATGAAGATGCGATTGAAGATGTCAAATGGAAGAAGGCAATAAATGAAGAAATTGTAGCAATAAGAAGAAATGACACGTGAGAGTTAACAAGTCTACCAGAAGGACATAGCCCAATTGGAGTTAAATGGGTGTACAAGATGAATACCAACAAATTAAAGAAGGAAAAATAGAGAAAAAGAAAGCAAGACTAGTTGCAAAAGGCTACAACCAAAGACATGGAGTGGATTATAATGAAGTATTTGCTCCGGTTGCCAGAATTGACAATATAAGGCTTCTCACGGCAATGAAAGATTTATCAAATAGACATGAAGTCAGCATTCTTTAATAGCTACCAAGAAGAAGTCTGTATTGAACAACCACCTAGATATAGCAAACGAGGACATGAAAACAAAGTCTATCGCTTGAAGAAAGTTTTATATGGACTAAAGCAAGCCTCGAGAGCATAGAAGAAAAGAATAGATGAATACCTTTAGAAGGATGGGTTATGAAAAACCCATATGAGCATGCCCTATATAGGAAGAAAAATGGAGTTGGTGACATCATGATTGTGTGATTATACATGGATGATATGATTTTCATGGGAAACAATCCAGGTATGTTTAATGAATTTAAGAAAGCTATGACTAAAGAATTTGAAATGACAGATATTGGTGAAGTGTCGATACTTTCTTGGAGATGAAGTGAAACAAATGAAAGATGTAATATTTATGTCTCAAAAGAAGTATGCAGAACAAATTTTAAAAAAAATTAAAATGAAAGCTTGCAAGCCGGTAGCCACGCCAACAAACCAAATATGAAATTAAGTGTTGATTCATCTAGAGATCTAGTAAATCCAACATTGTTTAAAAGTATCGTTGGAAGTTTAAGGTAGTTGACTATCACATAGTCAGACCTCATGTATGCATTGAGAATAGTTAGCAAATACATGGAGAAACCAAAACAAGATCACTTGATTGCAGCAAAAAGAATTTTGAGATATGTTAAAGGTAAGATGGATCATGGTTTATTTTATACACACTCACAAAGTTCAAATTTGGTTGATTATTCAAATAGTGACTTGGATGGTCGCAAAAGCACATCCGGATATTTATTCCATATTGGCTCTGCGGCATTTTCATGGTCATCGAAAAAGCAATAAACAATAACCTTCTCGATATGTGAAGCAGAATACATGGTTGTTGCAACATGCACGTGTCAAGAAATTTTATGAAAAAATTTATAATTTATTCTAGATTTTATGATTAAGAAAATTTTACACATTATTATTAGTATTAATTATTTCAATTGTTTAATACATTATGAATAAATCTTATATGTCATCATAAACATTAATTAAAAAATATTTGCATGTATTATTACATTAGAATTTTTATTTGAAAATTTGATCGATTAATTATTATTTTTTTGGCCATTAATACATAAGATTTTAAACTTAAAAAGATAATATTTTTAATTTTTTAAATAAGTATAGAATTATTTTAATATTAAGTTCATAAAGTTCTAAATTATATAAATGGTTGTTAATATCATAAAAAAATGGATAATGATCACACAAGTGTTCGTTGTAAAGCTTCTTTTTACCTTCTTAATTAAGGGATGTTTCCAAATAAAATTTGAATAAAACACAATTTAAAAAAAAATTATGCGAAAGAAATGAGAAGGGACATTTAACAAGTATGTGGCCGTAACTAGGGTATCCATTGTTAGTAGCAGTGATTAACCCTCTCGTTGCGGGTGCTCTTTGAATAGGTAAACGACTAGTGTTAGTGTTTTTAAGCAGAGAAAGAAAGAAAAACAGAAGAAAGTTGTTGAAGTTGGTCTGCATGCAGCACATGAAGCAGCTAAGGAGCAGACAGCCCAAGTCATGTGGATGAAGTTGAAGATTAAGCTGCTGTAATATTTCTGGATGAAGTGCATGCAAACATGCTGCAGCACGTATGCTTGCTGTAATAGCAAGGTTTTCTTAGTTTAGTTGATGTAATGTAATCTAGTTCGTTTTAAACTTGCTTGGTGATGTATTTAATGTAATTAGGTAGTATTTGAGCAGATAAATCAGTTTTGTTAAAGTGTACAAGTTTCATTTTTCAAGTTTCAATGTATTTAGTGGTAGTATGTGATGATTAGGTGATGTTAGTGACATTTTGACCAGCTCATGAACTGGTATTTGTAATGGCTCAGTGCCCTTATTTCATGTGGTTAATGAAATCACTGAATTTCATAAAAATACTCTCTCTTGTCTTTGTGTTTCATTTTTGCTCTCCAAGCCCGATTCTATTTATTTTCTCCAGCAAACATACACCATTGTTGCTTAAGCTTCTGTTAACCTTCATTCATCTTTGTCAAAAACCCAACAAAAGCGAGCAAAAATGAAGCAAGAAGCTGATCTGATTTTTATTTAACTTGAAAACCATACATAAAAGGTTGAGTTTACATACCTAATACTCAACCAACACCACAAATCAGCATTGAAACTACAAAAACATTACTTGTACTCCATACAAACCAACTAAACACATCAAAGTGTTATTCACCTGGTTCATTTTCAACCAAATTATATTACAATGTAATCAAAAACAAAAAAACTTGCTAATGCAGCATGCACACGAGCTGCAGCATGCAAATAGACTGCATGCACTTCAACAAAAACATAATAACAGCATGGTTGGCCACCTTCAACAACTAGCCATGAAATGTGATCCATTCTTATAAGTGACGATCGAACCTTTGACCACATGATAAGGATGAGGATGAGGATGAGGTAAGCAACGTTTAACGAGTATTTGAAACTAACTACAACTATGCATCTATTGACAAAGTTGCACTATCTTCTAGAAATGAACCAGACGTTGAAAAGGAAGCAACACCCGAAGCTTCAATCATTTCAACCATGTCAGAATCTTCATCTGCAATTTGTTGAATGAAATTAGCTTCTTCTGAAGATCTAATCCGCTCTAGCTCCAATGCAACTTGTTTCATTGTAGGTCTTCTCTTTCCATTCAGATTCAGGCATCTTTTTGCTAGCTTAGCAACTGCTACAATTTCTTCTACTGCATTATCATTCATTACCAGTGGATCAACAATGTTGAGTAAGGAATTCTCCTTCATTGAGTGTAGAAAAAAGTTTGCCAAGCTTCTCACCACTTCCTCTGATTGACATGAAGAGATGGGTTTTTGTCCTGATATAAGTTCAACAAGAACAACTCCAAAACTATAAACATCACTCTTTTCTGTAAATTGACTTGATCGAAAATATTCAGGATCCAAGTATCCGAAAGTTCCCTGTGTTGGAACTTTAACCAAGTAATTAACTTGAAGAAGGTATAAAGAAATTTTTGAGATTGAAATTTTGAAATATAAACAGAATTGAAAGCAAAGAAAAAATGGAGAAGTGTTGCTGTTTTAATAATCTGGCAAGAAACAAATGAAATTTTACAGCAACATAAACAATGGAGACAAAGATGTATATCTAAATGAATTACACGGCCATAATATATAGGGTCTATCACTTGGCAGAACTTGTGCTGCCAGGTTGTTGATACACGCATGTGGGAAAAACATGAACAAACAAAACAAAAAAAAATAGAAAAGTGCAGCATGCTCATGCCCATACCTTTGCTTTTACAAAGTGACCATGCTTTTAGGTTGGCCAAATTGCTCCCACGTTTGTCTCATTATCAGCACTTGATAGGCTGATTTTATTTAAAAAATAAATCAAGCATGCTTAAATTAAAAATAGAAGACAACCCATACTTGTTAAAAAACATGGGACGGCAGTTAATAAGCATGGAGCTGGCATGGGAGGCCATACTTCATCACTCCTCCTTGGTCTCCATGCTGCATACTCCTAGCTTTTTTCTCAGCTTGATAAACCTTGTAGGATTTAAAGCCTTTGTGAAGATATCAGCAATCTGTTCTTCAGAATTGCAATGAATCAGCTCCACCTCTCGAGCTTGTTCCATCTCCCTTATCACATGGAGCTTTATGCTAAAATGTTTGGTTCGACCATGAAATACAGGGTTCTTTGCAATTGCAACAGCCGATTTGTTGTCACATAGGATCTCTGTTGCTCCTTCTTGTTGTAAGTTTAAATCAGCAAGTAGCTTCCTAAGCCATATGGCTTGATTTACAGCAGCTGCAGTGGCAACATATTCGGCTTCTGCTGTTGATTGGGCCACCAGATTTTGCTTCTTCGAGCACCAGCAAAACATTGTTGAACCAAGTGTGAAACCATAACCCGAGGTACTCTTCATATCATCTATTGATCCAGCCCAGTCACTGTCTGTATAGCCTACTAGCTTCATGTCTTTAACTTTGCAAAATTTTAAACCATAACTCAGGGTCCCTTTGATGTACCTGAGCACTCTTTTTGCAGCTTGTAGGTGTTGCTCATTGCAGCAGTGCATAAACCTTGACAACATACTAACAGCAAACATAATGTCAGGCCTAGTGGCAGTTAAGTACAATAAGCAACCAACCAAACTCCTATAGGAAGACTCATCAACTTGCTCATAAGCCCCTTGGCTTGACAACTTCATTCCAACAGCCATTGGTGTGCTTGTTGGCTTGCTATTCTCCATGGAGAATTTGTATAAGATTTTCTTAGCAAAAGATTGTTGGCTCAAGAAGATCTTTCCTTCAATTTGACTCACCTCCATTCCAAGGAAATAGGTCATGTGGCCCAAGTCTGACATCTCGAACACTTTCTTCATTTTGCCCTTGAAGTCACTCAAGACATTGTTGTCTCCTCTTGTAACCAAGAGATCATCTACATAAAGGGACACTATGAGCTGTGTTTCGCCTTCATTCTTCATTACATATAATGTTGGTTCACTTGCACTCCTTTCAAATCCTAAATTCAGTAGATGATTATCAATTCGAGCATACCAAGCTCTAGGAGCTTGTTTTAGGCCATAAAGGGCCTTCTTGAGCTTATAGACCATGTGTTCTTTGCCTGGCACTTCAAAGCCTTGAGGTTGGTCAATGTATATCTCCTCTTCAAGCAGTCCATTTAGGAATGCTGACTTGACATCGAGTTGGTGTATGGACCATTGCTTTTGTGCTGCCAATGCAATCAACAATCTGATGGTGTCGAGCCTGGCTACTGGAGCAAAGGTTTCCAAGTAGTCTAGGCCATATTTCTGACTAAAGCCCTTGACAACCAGCCTTGCCTTTAGCTTGTTTAATGTCCCATCAGCATTATGCTTGGCACGATAGACCCACTTAACACCTATGACTTTTCTATCTTGTGGCCTATCGACTAGATCCCAGGTTTGGTTCTTCTCGATCATCTTCATTTCTTCAACCATTGCAGCCTTCCAGCCCTGGTGTGTTTCAGCCTCTTCGAAACTTGTTGGCTCCATGATAGCAACTTCAGCCCTTTCATAAACATCTGTCAATGATCTGGTCCCTCTAACTGGAACATCATCGATGTCTATTTCTGGACCAGCTTGTTCAGGTTCTATCTGCCCTACTACAAGCTCTTCTGAAGTCTCCATTGGTTGATTGTTATCCCAGTTCCAGTAGGCATTTTCATCAAAGACCACATCCCTACTCACTTGAACTTTTTTTGTGGTTGGGTCTATGATCCTATAGCCCTTTTTGACTGAGCTATATCCTACTAAAACACCAGGAGTAGCTCTCTTTGATAGTTTGTCCCTCTTTACTGATGGAATCTGAACATAACATAGACATCCAAATACTTTTAAATGAGCCAATGAAGGTTTGAAGCAATACCAAGCTTCAAAGGGTGTCTTTCGAGCCAAGGCCTTTGTTGGAAGCCTATTCTGAAGGTAGACAGCTGTGTTGACAGCTTCAGCCCACATAAACTTTGCCACATTTTTCTCGAACAGCAAGCATCTTGCCATATTCATAATGCTACGATTCTTCCTTTCACTTACCCCATTTTGCTGAGGTGTATACAAGTTAGTTAGTTGGTGTTTGATGCCTGCTTCATTGCAAATCGCTTGGAATTGAGCTGAAATGTATTCAGCCCCATTATCTGACCTGATGGTCTTCAGCTTGCAACCTATCTCAGTTTCTGCTTGAACTTTAAACTTCATGAACACTTGTGGAACTTCAGACTTGTGTTTTAAAAAATAACTCCAACAGAATCTTGAGTAATCATCAATAAAGAGAATGAAGTATCTGTTTCCACTAACTGATTCTATCTTCATAGGGCCACAAACATCTGTGTGAACAAGTTGAAGTTTCTCTGACGCTCTCCAGGCTTGGTTCGAGGGAAATGGTAGCTTGGCTTGTTTTCCAAGTTGACACACTTCACAAACTTCATTATTGCATGCTGAGTTAGTGAAATTCTCGACCAGTTCTTCATGGATCATTCTGGCCATTGCTTTAAAGTTTGTATGACCGAGCCTTTTGTGCCATATCTTTGAGTCATTCTCTGAGGCAGTGTAGGCTGCATTCAAGCCTTCTGACCAGTTAACCTCAAAGGACTTATCAGTCATAGTGACTGTCATGAAGCATGATCCACTTGGATCAGTTATTTGACACACTTTGTCTTTGAACAAAAGTGAGTATCCTTTGTCAAGAAGTTGAGGTATGCTTAGTAAGTTTTTGTCAATATCGGGTACAAGTAACACATTAGAAATCACCTTGTTGCCTTTTGGAGTTGATATCAGAATATCACCTTTGCCTACAGCATTGATGAACTGACCATTTGCAACCTTGACCTTGGTTTGAACACTCCTGTCCAAGGTTTTAAAAATAGCTGCATTAGGTGACATGTGATTTGTACATCCACTATCCAAGAGCCAAGCTTTAGAGCCTCTCTTCTGGTCACTTGAGCATGACACAGCAAAAACCTGTTCTTCTTGATCACTTCCACTTTCAGCCACTCGTGCCTCAGTCTTTGATTGTTGTTGAGCCTGCCTCGGTCTGCCTTTATTCTTACAGACCTTTTCAACATGCCCTTTTTTCTTGCAATATTGGCATACTGCATCAGGCCTAAACCAGCATTTGTCTTCTGGATGGCCTGGCTTCTTGCAAAATCTGCAAAGGTAGTCATTTGTCCTTGCAGCATCAGGCTTGGGTCTGTTTTTCCAGGTCTTCTTGCCTTTATAGGCAGTGTTGGATGAGGAAGTCCTGGCTTTAGCTTGGAAAGCACCTTCTTGGTGCTCCTCATTCCTGCTTGCCCTTCTTTGCTCTTGAGCATAAAGGGCATTGATTAGCTCGGTCAAAGTGATGCTTGAGAGGTCCCTGGAGTCCTCGAGGGAGGATATTTTTGCTTCATACCTTTCAGGTAAGGTTGACAGCACCTTCTCCACTATCCTTGCTTCATTAAACTGCTCACCAGGGAGCCTTATGCTGTTTACAACAGCCATTATCCTGTCTGAGTACTGTTTTACAGTCTCCTCTTCTTTCATCTTCAAATTTTCAAAATCCCTTCTCAAGTTTAAGAGTTGCTGCTGCCTGGTTCTCTCAGTGCCTTGGAACTCCTCTTTAAGTTTGTCCCAGGCCTGCTTTGGAGTCTCACAGGACATAATCCTCGTAAAGATGACATCCGAGACACAATTTTGGATGCAAGACAAAGCCTTGTGTTTCTTGGTCTTCTCCTCAGCATGCTGTTTTATTTGAGCCACAGTTGGGTTGGCTCGAAGAGGTTCTGGTTCAGCATCAGTGTTCACAACCTCCCATAGATCAAGAGCTTGCAGGTAAGTTTTCATTTTAACTTGCCATATATGAAAGCCTTCTCCATTGAAGATCGAAGGTACAGCAGGTGAGAAGCTTGATGAAGCCATTCTAATTTGAATTTAACAGCAACAGGTCCTCCAAGAATGAAGCTCTAGATACCAATTGTTGGAACTTTAACCAAGTAATTAACTTGAAGAAGGTATAAAGAAATTTTTGAGATTGAAATTTTGAAATATAAACAGAATTGAAAGCAAAGAAAAAATGGAGAAGTGTTGCTGTTTTAATAATCTGGCAAGAAACAAATGAAATTTTACAGCAACATAAACAATGGAGACAAAGATGTATATCTAAATGAATTACACGGCCATAATATATAGGGTCTATCACTTGGCAGAACTTGTGCTGCCAGGTTGTTGATACACGCATGTGGGAAAAACATGAACAAACAAAACAAAAAAAAATAGAAAAGTGCAGCATGCTCATGCCCATACCTTTGCTTTTACAAAGTGACCATGCTTTTAGGTTGGCCAAATTGCTCCCACGTTTGTCTCATTATCAGCACTTGATAGGCTGATTTTATTTAAAAAATAAATCAAGCATGCTTAAATTAAAAATAGAAGACAACCCATACTTGTTAAAAAACATGGGACGGCAGTTAATAAGCATGGAGCTGGCATGGGAGGCCATACTTCATCACCCTGCACTCGAGTGGTTACATGAGTTTGCTCAAGTGCAACAGATCTTGAAGTTCCAAAATCAGACACTTTTGCTCTATATTTATCATCCAAAAGTATGTTGCTAGATTTGATGTCTCGATGATAAATAGGAACAGAAGCAGCTGAATGCAAATAGGATAATGCATTAGCAATTTCAATTGCAATTCGTAAACGCATTTCCCACGTCAGTGGGAACTCTTCGTTTGGCACATGTAGGAGTTGAGAGAGTGTTCCATTGAGGACGAATTCATAAACCAGCAATGGCACTTTTGTCTCTAGGCAACATCCTAAAAGCTTTACCACATTTCTATGGTTAATTTGTGATAAAATCATCACCTCATTAATGAACTGTTTAACCTCATTTTCATCTAGTTTCTTGTCCTCTGTCATTTTTGACTTCTTAATTGCTACAATGCTTCCATCCGTTAACATCCCTTTAAACACAGTTCCTTGGCCGCCTCTACCAAGGATTCGATTCTCGTTATAATAATCTGTTGCCTTTTCCAGTTCCTTTGAAGCAAACAACTTTATTTTCTCAACATTACCTTTATTATTGGACAATTGTTGTTGCAGAAGTAAGCCTCCATTTCTTTTAAAGTATTTCTGCTTCAACTTGATGTTGTTTCTTCTCTCTATTAGTTTGTGCATATGCCATGTACCAATTAGCACAACTATTGTCCCAATACTAGCGCTGCAACCTATTTAGCATGAAAAAATATGGTTTATTCAAACAAAACATAAAATTTCAAATTATATATGTATACCTATTTAGCATCCCTTGAGCTTTAAGGTTCATGTACCTATAATGACTGGCAAATTTTGAGATCTTTTAGACTTTTTGGTTGGAAACTCTGATGAATCCAAAACAGGCCTGCACATCTGTTCCAATCTCGAGTATCTGTATCCATCAGGACACGACGAACAATTGTTGCCACCAGCATTCAAACAAAGCATAAAATAATTTTTATATTTCGTATCCACACATTCACCTTTCTCTGCCATTTATGAAATGAAGTAAAGTTAGATCCATATAATAAATGTTAATAAAGAAATATTAAAGAAAATGGACATTTATAATATAGATATAAAGTTTCATTTTCCTTTATTTTGTACAAAATTTCACTCTAAAACAAAATATTTTATAAGATAGTAATGCTTCATAAAGTAGCAAAGCCATGTGATGGTGGCTATCCGAATGAAGCCTAAGACTTGTACTAATATGATACCTTGGCATACATCAGTGGAAAGATAAACATCATAGCCATCATAGACGTCATCCGAGGTACAAACACATAGATGCATTTGGCTCAAGCTTGTCCAACAATATCGACCATCGGGGCTACAAAGGGTGCCAGGCTTTTCTCCCAACTCACAGAGCCCACGTTTTGTTTTACCCCATTGCAGTGTTGTGGGAACATGCGTCCAACTACGATTGGTTATTGTGTCATTGTGGTCAGAATTTGCCTCAGGGAAATCAAGAAAGCTTTTGTCAACAATGAAAGCTGAAGTGCATGATCTCTTGCTGCCATTATTAGGATAAATTTGTGTTATATTTGCGACAAAAGAACTAAGACCCGACGGAATGTTGACAGCGCATCTAACAATGGAAGTCATATTATTCTCACAAGGAGGTAGCTTGCAGCCACTAATACGATGATCATTAGTCGGACTATGAGGAAAAGTAGCCAAATTGCCGCAACCTATAGACATGAATCTGTCGAAGATATGGGAGAAGAAAAATGGGGTGCCTGTTAGGTTAATACTATCCTCATTTTTTTCTCGATCTTTGCCAGGGCAGTTGGAATAAATTACTGAATTGTTGACGAGAACTATGCCTTCGTAAAAAGAAACATTGAGAAGCTGCATATTGATGCTACTTATGAAAGGCTTCTCACCATCAGCAGTTTTGTTGCAAGTTACTCTGAACCATTTACTATTGTAACAGCCGGCTTTAATTCCAAATGGAAATGGAATATCAACATTCCCACATCTTTCATTACAGCTTGTTTTGTAAGGAAATACATGATGTACTCCTACTCTTGAGCATAGTGAGGCTGCATGGAAGAACAAATTGTTGGAACTTTGGACAACAATTTTCACCACTAAAGCATGGGAGGGCATACTTCAACACAAATAAAGCACCAATTAATTAGTTAATCAATTAAAAAGAAGCACCTATACATACACCGATTAATAAGTTAATAATAAGTATTATATTGTTGAAGGTGGCTCCCCATGCAACCCATGCAGTAGAAAAGGTGGCCATCCAGCTCAAGTCAAGCAGGCAGCAACTGAACCTTATTGATACTGTCCAATTCCAACTTGTTTTGTTACTTCAACTTCTTTATTTGTAATTTAGTTTTATTAGAACTAGGTTGGTAACATTTTGTGATGTAATTAGATGTTGATTGACTGAAAAATCAGCAATGCAATATGTACAAGTTAATTCAACAAGTTTCTATGTATTTTAGTGGTGTTAGGTAAAAGTTTAGGTAATCTTTGACTTGTAATGACCAACCATTGTCCGGTATTTGTAATGGCATTATGCCAATGTTTATGTTTAAATGAAACTTCTTCATTTTTAAGCTTGAATTCTGTTTGTTTCAGCAACAAGCCACGAGCCTTGTTGCTCAAGACTTTATTTTAGCTATTGTTGTTTTGTCTCTTAACACCAACAATTGGTACTAGAGCCTCAATCTTAAAGGACCTATGTTATTTCAACTTCAAATTTGAATGGCTTCATCAGGCTTCTCTCCAGCTATACCTCTAGTTTTAAATGGAGAAAGATATTATATATAAGTGGTAAAAATTAAGACCTACATGCAGGCTTTTGACCTATGGGAGGTAGTCAACTCAGTTGTTGAACCAGCACCACTCAGAGCCAATCCTACACTGGCTCAGATTAGGCAGCATGCAGATGAGAGGACCAAGAGGCACAAAGCTATGTCATGCATTCAAAGTTGTGTCTCAAATGTGATCTTCACAAGGATTATGGCCTGTGAGACACCAAAGCAAGCCTGGGACAAGCTCAAAGAGGAATTCCAAGGCACAGAGAGGACAAGGTAGAAACAATTGTTGAACTTGAGAAGGGATTTAGAGAATTTGAAAATAAAAGAAGAGGAAACAGTAAAGCAATACTCTGATAGGATTATGGCTGTGGTAAATAACATAAGACTCCTTGGTGAGCAATTCAATGAAGCAAGGATAGTAGAGAAAGTGCTTTATATGCATAAGAACAGAGAAGGGCCAGCAGAATGGAGGAGCACCAAGAAGGTGTTTTTCAAGCCAAGACCAAGTCTCTCTCGACGGCTTCAGCCTAAAAAGGCAAGAAGAGTTGGAAAAATAAGCCTAAGCCTGATGCTACAAGAAGAGGGGATCAACCTTGCAGGCACTATAAAAGGACTTGTCATTTTGAAGTAAATTGCTAATTTAAACCAGATGCACAATGCCAACATTGTAAGAAGAGGGGCCATGTTGAAAGAGTTTGCAAAAATAAAGGCAAACTAAGTCAGAACCATCCACAATAGTCACAAGCTGAGGTTCGAGTAGCTGAAGATAGTAGTGACCATGAAGAGCAAGTTTTTGTAGTCATGCTCATCTGGTCAGAAGAAAGCTTTAAAAGGTTGGCTTCTGGACGGTGGTTACACTAACCACATGTCCCCAGATGTAACCATCTTCAAGACTTTGGACAGGAGCTGTAAAACCAAAGTAAAAGTTGGTAATGGTCAGTTTATTAAAGCTAAAGGTAAAGGGGATGTGTTGATATGCACTTGTACAGGTAACAAGCTAATCTCAAATGTGTTGCTAGTGCCTGAAATTGATAGAAACCTTCTTAGCATAGCTCAGTTGCTAGAGAAAGGTTACTCAGTGGTGTTCAAGGGCAAGAAGTGCCAGATTACTAATCCAAATGGATCTAGGCTCATGTCAGTCATTATGACTGATAAAAGTTTTGAAGTCAACTGGACAAATGACTCAGACTCAGCCTACATAGCCTCTACTGAAGAATCCAAACTTTGGCACCAAGGGTTTGGTCATGCCAATTTCAGATCAATAGCTCAGATGATCCGTCAGGAACTAGTTGAGAACTTTACCAACTCAGTTGAGAAGAAAAAGGTCTGTGAAGTGTGCCAGCTAGAAAAACAAGCTAGACTGTTATTTCCCTCAAATCAAGCCTAGAGAGCTTCAGAAAGACTTCAATTAGTTTATACTGATGTATGTGGTCTTATGAAGACCCAGTCACTTAATGGCAGCAGGTACTTCATTCTCTTTGTTAATGATCATACTAGATATTGTTGGATCTTCTTTCTGAAACATAAGTCTGAGGTAGCTCAAGTGTTCCTGAAGTTTAAAGCAGCTGTTAAAACAGAAGCAGGCAATGGAACTGAGTATACCTCAGCTCAGTTTCAAGCTTACTGTAATGATGCAGGCATTTAACACCAACAATTAGTATCATTCTACTGAGGCGTATAGACATTGGTTAACTATTGTTTACATTCAGAACAGATTACCAACTAAGGAATTGGACCATAAGACTCCATATGAGGCTTGGTTCGGGTTCAAGCCATATTTGGCTTATCTGAAGGTCTTTGGCTGCTTGTGCTATGCTTATGTACCAACTGTGAAGAGGGATAAATTGTCCAAAAGAGCCCAACCTGGAATTCTTGTAGGCTACAGCTCAGTTAAAAAGGGCTATAGGATCTTAGATCCTTCAACAAACAAGATCCAAGTGAGTAGAGATGTGATCTTTGATGAAAAAGCATGTTGGAACTGGGATAGAAATGAACTAGAGGCTGCTTCTGAGAAGCTGTTAGCAGATCATACTGAAATTGATCAAGATGATCCAGAAATATACATTGATAATGTCACAATCAGATGTACCAGACCCTTGGTTGAGATCTATGAAAGGACACAGATAGCCATAGTGGAACCAAGCAGTTTTGAAGAAGCTGAAGCTCATGAAGGGTGGAAGCAAGCTATGATCAATGAAATTAAGATGATAGAAAAGAATCAAATATGGGAGCTGACTGAAAAATTGGCCAACAAAAAAACCATTGGTGTGAAGTGGATTTATCGAGCCAACATAATGCAGATGGGAGTTTGAATAAGTTGAAGGCTAGGCTAGTTGTTAAGGGGTTCAGTCAGAGATATGGTCTGGACTACATGGAAACTTTTGCTTTTGTAGTCAGGCTTGACACCATCAGGTTGTTAGAGTCTTTGGCTACACAAAAGCAATGGACTATACCTCAGCTTGATGTGAAGTCCGCATTTCTTAATGGCCTTCTTGAAGAAGAAATTTACATTGACCAGTCTCAAGGTTTTGTTGTATTTGGCAAAGAACACATGGTGTACAGGCTCAAAAAGGCCTTATATGAGTTGAAACAGGCTCCTAGAGCCTAGTATGCCAGAATTGACAGTTATTTGATCAGTTTGGGATTCAAGAGAAGCATCAGTGAGCCAACATTGTATGCTAAAAATGAAGAAGCTGATACACTGCTCATTGTGTCCCTCTATGTGGATGACCTTCTGGAGATAGGAGGAGACCAAGTCATATTGGCTAATTTCAAAGCCAAAATGAAAGACATAGATGTCTAACTTGGGCCAAATGACATACTTTCTAGGAATGGAGGTGTTCCACACAGAGAATGGAATCTTCTTGGGTCAGCAAACATTTGCCATGAATATCCTAAAGAAGTTCTAAATGGAGAATAGCAAACCAACAAGCACAACTGGAGCTGTTGGAATGAAATTATCAAGCCAATGGGACCATGAGCTGGTTTGTGAATCTTCTTACAGAAGTTTAGTTGGTTGTTTATTATACCTTACTGCAACAAGACCAAATATCATGTTTGTTGTAAGCCTACTTTCAAGGTTCATGCACTGCCGTAATAAGCAGCACTTTCAAGTAGCAAAAAAAGTATTGAGATACAATAAAGGGACTCTAAGCTATGGCATGTTGTATAGACAAACTGAAAGTCTAAAACTAGTGGGATATACTGACAGTGACTGGGCAGGCTCGATGGATGATATGAAAAGTACATCTAGATATGCTTTTAGCCTCGGTTCAGCCATGTTTTGCTGGAGCTCAAAAAAGCAAAGTGTGGTAGCTCAGTCAACAACAGAAACTGAATATGTTGCAATAGCTGGAGCTGTAAACCAAGCCATATGGCTTAGGAAAATCTTAGCTGATCTAAAACTCTACCAAAGGGATGCAACAGAGATCTATTGTGACAACAAATCTGCTGTTGCAATAGCAAAAAATCCTGTTTTCCATGGCAGAACCAAACATTTTAGTATAAAGCTCCATGTTGTTTGGGAAATGGAGCAAGCTCAAGAAGTTGAATTAATTCATTGTAATTCCGAGGAACAAGTTGCAGACATTGGTTTAGTAATAAGTTGAGAGAACAGATAGGAATTTGTAGCATGGAAGCCAAGGAGGAGTGTTGAAGGTGGCTCCCCATGCAACCCATGCAGTAGAAAAGGTGGCCATCCAGCTCAAGTCAAGCAGACAACAGTTGAAGCTTATTGATACTATCCAATTCCAACTTTTTTTGTTACTTCAGCTTCTTTAATTGTAATTTAGTTTTATTTGAACTAGGTCAGTAACATTATGTAATTAGATGTTGATTAACTGAAAAATCAGCAATACAATATGTACAAGTTAATTCAACAAGTTTCTATGTATTTTAGTGGTTTTAGGTAAAAGTTTAGGTAATTTTTGACTTGTAATGACCAACCATTGTTTGGTATTTGGAATGCATTATGCCAATGTTTATGTTTGAATGAAACTTCTTCATTTTTAAGCTTGAATTTTGTTTGTTTCAGCAACAAGCCACAGCCTTGTTGCTCAAGACTCTATTTCAGTTATTGTTGTTTTGTCTCTTAACACCAACATATATCCATATTAGCATGATTTATTAATGAAAATGAACTTGAATAAAATTTGTTAAATTCATTTGTATATTCTTAAAAAAGATCATGTATGACTTATTTGAATTTTGTTTATTGTTCAGTTATTATATAGCTAGTAATAATATTATTTGTGTTTTCTTTTTTTTTGCTAATAAACAATTATTAATCTTCAAGTTTTATCATTTTATATCTAAAATGTAATGGAAAAAAGAATAAGAAACATGTTTATTTTCCACTACCACCACCACAATTATTGTTCTTGTTGCGCTTTATCAATTAATGGAAAAAAACTCATAAAAGTTATTAATTTATGCAAAGAGTGCAAAGTGACCATGAAAATGAATTGAAGTATCAAAATTTTAAATTTCCTAAACCATAAACTCTTGATTGAAACTAGACTTGCTCGGTGGCCAGCTTGAAGTATTAGAGAATTTGAGTAAAAATATAGGTTTGAAAAATAGAATTGGATAAAAAAATAATATTCATTTAAAAAATGTGCTAGCCTCAAGTAATGTATTTTTAGACCAGGCTCGGCCTAAATTCACAAAATGACAAAAAAAAATCTACTATCTTTTTTAATGTTATTTTCTTGTTGTTTCTTCCTATTTGATATCATTTCACTATTATATTGTTATTAATTTGTTGTTAATTATTATTTGAATATTGTATAACACTTATTTTATTGTTAATTTTGTTACTATTTTAGAGGCATTTACTTGTTAAGTCACATCTAGTGTTATTTAAATATATATATTTTTTAAAATTTATTTTCAATTTGTTAGGAAATATTTATTTTAATATTTTTTAATATTTTTTATGAATTTTGTATATTTAAAAATTATATAAAAAAACTAATATGACTGGATCTGAATTTTAGTATTTTTATCCGGATCGAACTTGAGTAAAATTTTAGGGCCTAAATTTTTTACTTGCAGCCGACTCAAACCCTGCTCAGCCCATGAAGACCTCTAATTGAAACCATAAAAAATTATAATAATGTAAAAAAAACTTTATACTTAAAATTAATAAAATCAAAAGTAAAGTGATGATAGTAAATAGTAACCTTCCAAATCGCAATTGACCGGATTAATCCACTCCAGCGTTGCCGGAACATGCGTCATATCAATGCTTATTTCTGATAACTGAGTAGAGTAACCAAACATGAAAGCAGATGTGCATCTCTTGCTGAATTCTTTTTCCCCGGGACTTATGATCTCTGTCATTGACCTCAAGGCTGTTGTATAGGAAGCGAGGTTTTCAGGAACCTTAGAAAGGCAGACAGCTAATTCAGAAGAAATTGGTTCCTCACATCCTCGTTGTAGGCATAAAGCGATGGGATCAGTTTGATTGTTGCGAAAAATCATGGCCAAATAACCGCAACCTACTGATCCGAATGAATTGTGCTCACTTGAGAAGAAAAATGGACTGTCTTGTAGGTTGACACTTGAAGGAGAAGTAGTGCCATTGTTTCCTTTATCATCGCAATTTAGATAAGTCACTGGATTGTTGACGGTGACAACGTTATCTATGAATGACAAAGGTGAATGAAGGAGCTCCATATTGATGCGAGTGATGAAAGGCTTTGTCCCATTAACAGTTTTGTTGCAAGTTACTCTAAACCATGAATTGTAATAGCATCCGGTTTTGATTCCAAATGGGTGAGGAATAGCAACAGCCCCACATGTTTCTTCACAACCAGTCTCACCTGCTTCGAACGGTGATGCTGGTCGTATGAGACATAGTAGCTGCAGGATGAAGTAAAAGACCATGCGAATGCCCATTCTCTCATCAGTTCTTTGTGAAGACTTAGCTGGGTCAACAAGTCAATAAAAAACTGAACTTGAACAAATTTAAGGTTCGAAGCGATTTCGGGGCTCTTGGCTGTTTAGGCATTGTTTTTACTAATTAATTTTCAACTACTTTTAGCCCTCGAGTAGGCCTAGAGTCGACTTTGAAAAAAAACTTGATTCGAGATACGTTAGACCAAATTAATTGTAAAAACTAATAAAGTTGGATCAGGTTTGGAGTAAACTCGCTCCATTCGTCTCGAAATATTTATGAAAATACCCTATATGTGTATATATTAAGTTAGTCTCCCGCACCCTTCCCCCTCCCGTTATCAGCTTCATTTCCTTCAAGGCTTTAGAAATACAAAGCAAAAACTTGAAATTGAAAACTCAATCTCCTAATTTACTCAGTCCAGCTTTCCAAATCTTTACCAAAACCTATGCAGACATTTAGGAAAATGTTTTATCATAAATAGTTTAAAATAATGAATAAATACAGTCCATATAACTTCTCAAAGCTTAGCTTGTGGTTGAGGTTGAGGCAATCTAGTCATTGGCAGCCCCACCGTGTACCAACTGCACTTGACTTTCCATTGTTGGCTTTGTTTCGAACCCACTACCACAGACGTAAGATTTTCTTATAAGCGCAAAGCACGGTTTAAACAAAATGTAAGTAGCGGAAAAAATAAAATATAAATACTTTCGGCCATTGTTCGAATCAAATGTCAAAATCGATACGTTGTAACACCACTTTTCAAGTGCGTCAAACAACTGACAAGGACATCGCATTTTGCTACATGAAAACACGAAATTTGGAAAAACACAAAATTACCAAAGTTTTCTAAGCACTCGAAAACCTCGTTAGAAGAAATCATTTTCAGAAAATGTTTTTGGTGCTTAGGGACTTTATGCTTGGGAGGTATTTATAGTGGTGGTTCCTATCAAAAACCACCATCCCACTATTACACATACACCCACTACCGCATAACAAAGTAGTGGGCAGCAAAAGTGGGAATAACCCACTAACCAAAACGGTTCCAACATTCTCTCACTTGGTTCATATTGCCCATGAATACTTAAAGTTGAAATATGCACGAATCATGGTGATAGTTTCTCTTAGAATTTGAGCAGTATCTTCTATGTATCATAATATATCATGTCTCAACGCTTTAGCCCAAATTTCTTAATAAATAAACCCAATGTTTATTCCAGGTCTAAACTTTAGTGACATTTCTTAAAACAATCAAATTAATGTGCACACAAAATATGAGAAACATCAAATTTAACAAAGTTTCATTATAATCGTTCTTATAACAAAAATTTACAAAGTGGGAACAAGTCCCATAATGACAACATGATCTTTAAATTCGTATGGTGGCATGCCTTTAGTCAAAAGATCATCTAACATATGCTCAATGTTAATGTGCTCAATGACCACTTTCTTTTCTTTAACACGATCCCTTATGGCTAAATACTTAATGTCGATATGTTTATTTCGACTTCCACTTTTGTTGTTTTTAGCCATAAAGGCAGCAACTAAATTGTCACAATATATCATCAATGGCCTAGAAATCGAACCCACAAGTCTAAGCCCAGATATGAAACTCTTCAACCATACTCCATGTGAGGTAGCCTCAAAACATGAAACGAACTCATCCTCCATAGTGGAAGTAGCAGTTAAGGACTGCTTAACGCTCCTCTAAGATATAGCTTGGTCAGCAAACATAAATATGTAACCTGATTTTGATTTACGTGAATCGGTGTAGTTGACAAAGTCTGAATCAGAGTAGCCAATTTGATCGTTTGTACGTAAGTATGTAGTCCTCTGTCCCTTTAAGATATCTCAAAACTTTCTTTACAACTCTCTAATGGTAAATACATGGATTACTCTAATAACTTCCTAACATTCCAACTGCAAATGCAATGTCAGGTCTTATGCAAACTTGAACATACATTAAGCTTCCAACAACAGAAGCATATGGAATGTTTTTCATTTGCTCCCTCTCAAATTCATTCTTCGGGCACCGGTCCAAATTGAACTTATCACCCTTCACGATAAAAGCAACACTCGATAAACAATCTTTCAACTAAAATCTTTCTAGAACTTTTTTTTATATAGGTTTCTTGATATAGACCTAAGATACATCTCTATCACGATAAATCTTAATTCCAATGACATAAAACTCATTGCCCATATCTTTCATATTAAAATTTTTAGAAAGAAATTGTTTCACCTCAGGTAGCATACCCCTGTCATTTGTTGCAAGTAAAATGTCGTCCACATATAGAATAAAGAAACAAATTTTACTCCCACTGACCTTCTGGTATTTGCATGAATCCATGACATTCTACACAAAACCAAACGAAGAGACAACTTCATGAAACTTTAAATACCATTGTCTAGAGGCTTGTTTCAATCCATATATGGACTTCTTTAGCTTGCATACCAAGTATTCACTATCACTAGAGGAGAATCATTTAAGTTGTTTCATTTATGCCTCTTCCTCTAGGTCACCCTTGAGAAAGGTGGTTTTCTCATCCATTTGTTGCAACTCAAGGTCAAAATAAGCTACTAATGCTAGCACAAAGCTCAAGGAATCTTTCTTAGATACAGGACTAAAAGTCTCAGTATAATTGATTCTTTATCGCTGAGTGAATCCTTTTGCAACAAGTCTAGTTTTATATCTTCCTATGCTGCCCATTGAGTCTTTTTTTTTTTTTGAAGACCCATTTACATCCAATGGCTTTTACACTTTTAGGCAACAACACAAGATCCCAAATATTGTTACTTTTCATGGAATTCATCTATTCTTTCATAGCATTGTACCACAATTCTAACTCTTTGCAACTAATGGTGTCGAAACCATTTTTTTGAGAAAGTCGGGAATCGACTTGGATTTTGAAAAACGAAAATAAATTGGGAGTCGCCACCGATCTTTATTTAGGTGTGATCGGATCACCTTTGTTTTAATAAAACATTTCAGTTTACTAAAACGACGCTTTTTTTTGCCTACAAAACTTGAGAAAACGGGTTCGGGAGTCGGTTACATGCGAGGAAGGATTAGCACCCTCGTCACGCCCAAAATTGGTACCGATTTGACTAATTAATGCCCTTATTGTCGAAAGTTGAAAACTTTTAAAAAGGATTAAAAAAATCGATCTCTTCTGGAAATATTTGAATTTCTCGAATTGAATCAAGATTTTCTTGTTTCGGAGGAATAAAATATCACATCTAATACTTTAGGACACGATAATTTAAATCCTCGAATCCAAGATCATCTCCTAGTTTTCTCTAATTGAAAATCAAGACTTCTCTCGTTTCAAAGGAATAAAATATCACATCCAATACTTTAGGACACGATAATTTAAATCCTTGAATCCGAGATCATCTTAGTTTTCTCAAATTGAATACCAAGACTTTCTCGTTCCAAAGGAATAAAATATCACATCCAATACTTTAGGACACGATAATTTAAATCCCCGAGAGTAAGCTTTTTGTTTAAAAATATATTTGTTTTAAAGGATATTTGGTTATTTAGATTAAACGAGAAAATTGCAACCCAATACTTTAGGGCACGACCACTCGAATTTCTAAATAAGGAATATCACCTTTACGAAAAGAAGCAATTTTGTATCGAGCAAAACCAATATAACACAAATTTATAATAAAATATAAAAACAAATTACAATACTGGTATGCGTAGCAACATGGAAATAAATGCGTTAGTACGAACGATGGCATAAAGGACGATGGTGAAATAGAATAAAATAAACGAGTCAATGTGATGATAATGGAAAATAAAAATAAGAATAATGAATAACAATAATATTATTATAAATATAAATACGAAAAGAAAATATAATTATGATAATAATAATAAAAATAATAATAAATGTAAAGAAATAAAAATATAATAATGGAAGTAATAATAAAATAATAAAATATATAATAAACATAACAAAAATAAAAGTGAGTTAGCAAGGATAATTACAATGAAAAAGAAGATAACAATGTGCTAATAATAACAGTAATAGTAGTAATAACTAAGATAATAGCAATAATAATAATACCATAATAATAATATAAGTATAAATAATATTAGTAATATGATAATAAAATGAAGGTAACAATAACGGTAATAATAATAATAGATAGCAATAACAAATAAATAATATAAAGAGATATAATAGTAGTAATAATAAACATATGAATAATAATAATAATAATAATAATGATGATAATAATAATAATAATAATAATAATAATAATAATAATAATTGTCGTAACCATTTTTTGACAAAACGGGAATCGAACTTGGGTTTTGAAGAACGAATAAAACGGGAGTCGCCACCGACCTTTTATTAGGTGTGATCGGATCACCATTGTTTTAATAAAACATTTTGGTTTACTAAAACGGGGTTTTTGGTCTACGAGTATTCGAGAAAACAGATTCGGGAGTCGATTACGTGTGAGGAAGGATTAGCACCCTCGCAACGCCCGGAAATCGGTACCAAATTGATTGATTGATGTCCCAATGTCGAAAATTTAACAAAATTAGAAATGAATTTAGAAATTTGGGTCTTTTGGAAATGTTTGAGTCTTCTTAGAATATTAAGATTTCCTTGTTTCGAAGAGACCAAATATCACATCCAATACGTAGGACACGATAATTTCAATCCTCAAATCCAAAGTCGTCTCTTAATCCCTAAGACTCATTTATTAGAATAACAAAAGGTTATTCGATCATTTGGTCAAGCAAGAGAACCGAAACCCAACACATAGGGCACGGTCTCTTCGAATTTCCAAATACAGAACATTGCCTCATTTTCAAAAAAGATTTTAGTTTTTGAATGGAATTGATGAAAAATTAGGTTAGGTTTTAAAGAAACATCATTTCAAAACGTGAATAAAGTCATGCGATGAACAATGATGATAAAAGAAGAAGTATATGTGAAATGAAATAAGCGTAAACACATGAATGAAGGTTTAAAATATATATATATATATATATATATATATATGCATGTGTATAATATAATAAAGTAAAAAAAAATTGATAATAATAATGATAAAGTAATAATGATGCGAAACATATATACATATAATATACTAATATGCACAATGTGAAGTAGTAATAATAATGGTAATAATAATAATGGAAAATATGTAATAGATATAAAAATAGGAGTAGAAAAGCATAAAATGTAGTGATTATGTAAATGAGAATTTAAAATATGTACAAAATATTGTAAAGATAAATAGATAAATAAAAACCAAATAGATAATAATGGTACTATACTAAGAAAATATATATAATAGTGGTAATATAATAACATAATAATACATAATGTACATAATATAATAATAATAATAAATACGAGATATGTGCAATAGATAATAGATATGATGATAGTATATAATAATACAATAATAGTAGTAATAATAATAACAGTATAAAAATAAAATAATAATGTAATAATAGTAATAATAATTGCAAATTAATAAAAAGGGATTAAATTAAACTCAAACTAAAGCATTGGGGTCGATTTGGAATAAAACAAAAGAGAAATGGACTGATTTATAACGAGCGCGCAATTTGGAGGGTCCGAAACGACAATAAACCCTATTAAAATGACGCGCTGGAAAAAGGGGGTCAAATTGAAATCAGGGAACAATATCAGGCCGAATCAAAAAGAAAAAGAAAGCTAAATCGCAAAGACCTGCAATAGAAGAGGGACCGAGAGCGTAATTAACCCCTCAAAGGGGGGGACGCGCGGATCCTGGTTCGGATCCGGGTCAACGCGCGGACCCCCTCCCCTTGAAACGGCGCCGTTTTGATTTTATTATAAAACCAAATTTTTTTGCCCAAATTTCATTTCTCCCTAATTTCAGAAAAAAAAACTCTCACCCTCTCTCGTTTTCTCTCAGCCTAGGCGATTTCCGACTGCTTTCCCCGCCGCCGTGCCGCCGTGCCGCCGTGCCGGCCACCGAATAGGGTAATTTCTTTCCTTCTTCTCCTTTTTTTATGTACGTATGTATATATGTATATATAAAAAAACAAAATAAATAAAAAAGGGGAAAGAAATGATTATCAATCAAAACGCGAAACCACCTTTGAGTGTTACGGATCCGTCGATCTTTCTTTTTCTTTTGGTCGAAAGTTTCTCTTTTTGTTTAGATCTTTCACTGTTTTCTCTATATTTTTTGAAACTGTTTTTCCTTTCTGTATTGATTGCCAATCGGAAAACAAAAAAAAGCCCCTTTTTACCGTTTGACACTCGGTTTTTATAACCGATTTTTGAAATAGAATACAATATAATAAAAATACAATCGTCTTTCTTTTTCCCCGTGCTCTCTGTTTTCTCTCTTTTGTTATTGCAGGGGAGGCCGAATATAGTGGGGCGTGCGAACAACAGTAGTGGCCGACAGTGGCCGATGGGGGTCACGGCGCACTAAGGGGCTTGAAGCGCTGGTACCAGACATGACGCGCGACGGTGGCGCGCGTGCTTCCACGCGCGCGGCGCTAGGGTTAGAGAGGCCAGAGCTGAATGTGTTTGTGGGCTTAGGGTTTGGTTGTATTTTGGGCCAATTGGGTCAATGGGGTTTGTTTGGGTTAATTGGGCTTTGTAATTTTGGACTAATAAGTTAGGCTAAGTTTGGGTTAGGGAATTTGGGTTTTGTGGATTTTGTAAATGGACTTTTATTGGACTGTTAATTTTATTTTGTTTATTTTTTGTTTTATTTACTTTTGGTTTTCGCAATTTGGGGCTCGGGTTTATTGGGTTTTGGGGCCGGGCAAATTCGGTTATTACAGCTGCCCCTCTTTGCTCATTGTCGTGAAACGACAATAGAGCAAAGATAATAGAAGAACCAACTTTGCCCGGTCTTGGCCAGGTATAGATTCTTCAAACATCTTCAAACCCTGTTGCTTTGATCCACTCCACCGCTGTTTCCTCGTGACATGACCCGTAGCTTCGATTCGTTTTTCCTCAGTCTAGTTCACTCTTGAACTTGCTCATTTTCCGGGAAACTCCGATCTTCATTCTACTCCACTGCTACTTCATAGTTTGTGGCTTTATTTCGCTTTTGCTCAATCTTCCTTGTCCACTGGAACTTCTTCATTCACTTTGCTCAATGCGACTTTAATCTTCCATCTGTAAGTACCTCCGCATGTGCCCCCGAGGCTCGAACTCATAATATGAGTAGATTTTTTTTTTTTTTTTTTGCCTCTTGTAATGTGAGCTAATTTTTGCAAGCAGGAATTGAAAGAAAAATAGAAATTACAAGGCAGAAATTGAAAATACCTCAGCGTGTGACTCGATGGATCAACTCATCTTTCTCTGAACATGAGCTGATATTTTGAAAAGAAATCAAAAGACACCTCAGGGTATGACCCGAGGCTCAACTACACTTCTCTCTGTCATGAGTTGATATTTTGAAAAGAAATTAAAAGACACCTCAGGGTGTGACCCGAGGCTCAACTACACTTCTCTCTGTCATGAGTTGATATTTTGAAAAGAAATTAAAAGACACCTCAGGGTGTGACCCGAGGCTCAACTACACTTCTCTCTGTCATGAGTTGATATTTTGAAAAGAAATTAAAAGACACCTCAGGGTATGACCCGAGGCTCAACTCACTTCTCTCTGTCATGAGTTGATATTTTGAAAAGAAATTAAAAGACACCTCAGGGTGTGACCCGAGGCTCAACTACACTTCTCTCTGTCATGAGTTGATATTTTGAAAAGAAACTAAAAGACACCTCAGGGTATGACCCGAGGCTCAACTCACTTCTCTCTGTCATGAGTTGATATTTTGAAAAGAAATTAAAAGACACCTCAGGGTGTGACCCGAGGCTCAACTACACTTCTCTCTGTCATGGGTTGATATTTTGAAAAGAAATTAAAAGACACCTCAGGGTGTGACCCGAGGCTCAACTACACTTCTCTCTGTCATGAGTTGATATTTTGAAAAGAAATTAAAAGACACCTCAGGGTATGACCCGAGGCTCAACTCACTTCTCTCTGTCATGAGTTGATATTTTGAAAAGAAATTAAAAGACACCTCAGGGTGTGACCCGAGGCTCAACTACACTTCTCTCTGTCATGAGTTGATATTTTGAAAAGAAATTAAAAGACACCTCAGGGTATGACCCGAGGCTCAACTCACTTCTCTCTGTCATGAGTTGATATTTTGAAAAGAAATTAAAAGACACCTCAGGGTATGACCCGAGGCTCAACTCACTTCTCTCTGTCATGAATTGATATTTTGAAAAGAAATTAAAAGACACCTCAGGGTGTGACCCGAGGCTCAACTACACTTCTCTCTGTCATGAGTTGATATTTTGAAAAGAAATTAAAAGACACCTCAGGGTATGACCCGAGGCTCAACTCACTCCTCTCTGTCATGAGTTGATATTTTGAAAAGAAATTAAAAGACACCTCAGGGTGTGACCCGAGGCTCAACTCACTTGAAAGGAAGTTAAAAGACACCTCAGGGTATGACCCGAGGCTCAACTCACTTCTCTCTGATATGAGTTGATATTTTGAAAGGAAATTAAAAGACACCTCAGGGTGTGACCCGAGGCTCAACTCCCTTCTCTGATATGAGTTGATATTTTGAACTGGAATCTCAAAATGTATCGTCTGGTGGAACTCGGATGTCTTCTTTCTCCTTGGTTTGGTGCAACCATTGTCAGGACTTTTTGCTTTACTGGTGTACCTGTATGTGTTATGCGTGATGATGTCATGATATGTGTGTATTCGTCCTAAATGCCTACATGATTATGCCATGTGTCTCGGGCTTGTTTGTCCTGTATCTCTCTCTGTTACGACTTTCACGGTAGCCTGCGTTCGTTGCTTCGACTCTTGACTTTCTACAAGTAATTCGTGTCTCGTTTTTTTTTTTTTTTGCCCCACGTTGAACTTTGTCCTTGCTTTGAAGCTCCTACCCAATTCTCCTCCAAGTAATGCTCCATATTCTTTTCGTTTAGAGTGTGTAATTTTACTATTCATTTTCAAAATGAAACATAAGAAAAATGCATGAAAATTGCAAAGTAGGCATGGAAGGTGTTCCTCATATTTATTTCAAAAGCAACAAGAAAATTGACAAGGAATGACTCGATTAAGAAAGCATTATAAAAGGAAAACAAGTTTTGTTGTAATAAGTGCTCTAGATATCCGACGTATGAACTTCTCCATGTTTCTTCGTCCTGAATCTTTCCGAGCAAGATTCTTCGTGTAAAAGATTCTTGAGCTTCAGAGTCTGCTTCAATACTATGATCTCACCGTTTGACTCTTCGTTCAATCCCATTCCTGCTCTCTCGGACCAAATTTACTTCTTTAGGATGCCCTTTCGGGTTTTCATCCTAAGCCTTCTCTGTCTATCAGGATGCCTTTTAGGTTTTTTTTTTTTTTTTTTTAGGCTTAATATTTCTTCACGGCATCTGAGTTTACCGGATTTGGTAACTCCTTCCCATCCATTTCAGTGAGGATCAAAGCTCCACCTGAGAAGGCTCTCTTGACGACGTATGGTCCTTCCCAATTCGGTGCCCATTTTCCTCGAAAGTCCTTTTGTATAGGGAGAATCTTCCTCAACACGAGTTCTCCTTCGCGAAATTCCCTTGGACGCACCTTCTTGTTATGGGCTGCGATCATTCTCCTTTGGTACATCTGTCCGTGACAAATTGCCTTCAAGCGTTTTTCTTCAATCAGATTCAGTTGGTCATATCGAGCTTGAACCCATTCAGATTCTTCTAGCTTTGACTCCATTAAGATTCGCAGGGAGGGGATTTCCACCTCAATGGGCAGCACAGCTTCCATTCCATAGACTAGAGAGAAAGGAGTTGCCCCCGTAGAGGTACGCACACACGTGCGATACGCGTATAGAGCGAATGGTAGTTTCTCGTGCCAATCTTTATACGTCTCAGTCATCTTCCCAATGATCTTCTTGATATTCTTGTTAGCGGCTTCTACTGCTCCGTTCATCTTTGGACGATAGGGTGAGGAATTATGATGCTTTATTTGAAATTGCTCGCACACTTCCTTCATCGTTTTGTTGTTCAGATTCAAAGCATTATCTGAAATAATTCTTTCCGGCAAGCCATATCGGCATATGATCTCCTTTTTTAAGAATCTACACACTGCTGTCCTTGTCACATTAGCAAACGAAGCGGCCTCTATCCATTTTGTGAAGTAGTCTATGACCACAAAAATGAATCGATGTTCATTAGAAGCTTTCGGGGAGATTGGTCCTATAACATCCATGCCCCACATAGAAAAGGGCCACGGGGAAGTCATGACATGAAGAGGTGAAGGTGCTGCATGGATTTTATCGCCATAAACTTGACATTTGTGACACTTTCGTGCGTAACTAATGCAATCGCCTTCCATTGTCGACCAGTAATAACCGAGCCTCATAATTTGCCTGGCCATAGTGAAGCCATTGGCGTGCGTTCCACAAATTCCTTCATGGACCTCTTCGAGTATCTTTCTGGCTTCAACAGTATCCACACATCTCAGGAGGACTTGATCCATCCCTTTTTTGTACAGGATGTCCCTATCGAGAACGAATCCCGCTGCCAATCTCCTGATCGTTCTTTTGTCGTTCTCATTTACTCGCTCGGGATATCTTTGATTCTTGACATATTCTAAGATATCATGGAACCATGGTTGCCCGTCTGCCTCGTTGTCAATGCTAAAGCAATGCGCAGGGGCCTCGTATATGCTCATCTGGAGAGGCATTATTTCTGTTTCCCGGTTTGCTTTGAACATTGAAGCTAAGGTGGCCAGGGCGTCAGCCAACTGGTTTTCCTCTCGTGGGAAATAATTAAAGGTCACTTCTTCGAATTCTTCAACCAATTTCGCGACAAGATCACGATATTTAATCAATTTTGAGTCTCTTACTTCCCACTCTCCACGGATTTGGTAAATCACCAATGCCGAGTCCCCAGAGACTACCAAGACTTTAACGTTCTGCTCGATAGCTGCACGAAGTCCCATGATGCAAGCCTCATATTCTGCTATGTTGTTGGTACAGAAGAAGTTTAATCGGGCAGTAAAGGGGTAATGATACCCTTCGGGTGACACTAAGATTGCTCCAACTCCGTGCCCCAATGCATTTGATGCGCCATCAAAACTCATCTTCCATGATTTCTCTTTCGACGATTCACATTCTTCTTCTGTAACGCATATCAAGTCTTCGTCTGGGAAGTCAAATCTCAACGGCCCGTACTCCTCTGTTGTCCGAGTTGCTAAGAAATCAGCTATTG